>CM059202.1:7819668-8122156 GCA_030323885.1 Branchipolynoe longqiensis | reverse complement strand
CATGCTGTCAGTTGTGATGCGACAAAGACTGCTTTCATTACTTGACTGCCGCTCTCCATTTAACTCTCTGCTGTGAGAGTTACATCCATGCGTCGGTCTTAATGTCTCTCAGCTTCAGGTTTGTACATTTCATGAAAGCTGCCTGCAAAAGTGTTGAAGTGCTGCTGGCTTTTGCAAGTTACGAGCGGCACTCTCTCGGGGAGCAAATAGAGGTTTCACACCGGCAAGAACATGTCAAGACAGGTGCAAAACTATTTGTGCCTGCAGTGGCTGGTCGGGAGATGTTGGGAGTTCCATACATCAACCGCCCTTAATGCTGCCACAGTGACATGGTTTTCTGTTTAGGATTTGCTCCCGTAGGCTTCGGTTCTGTCAAGAACCTGTACCACAAGGCAGTGGTTTACAACTCTGCAAAAAAGTAACCCTTACATATCTTTATACTCGCATAATTCGTTATACATCACATATATCATATGTATCATATATATCATATATAGAAATAGGTAATGGTATAACTACATACCCCGAATTTGATGCTATACATTCTACAATACAAGATGGTCTCGAGATTTAAAGCTGCATAGTCTGAGGAAACATCACATTTTCAAAAATGAAACACCCGCCTAGATTTGATTCTACATATCGAACTTAGATCCTAATGCACTTATTGAGCATTTGTTGCCACATAGAAGGCAATACTGAGTCAATTAAATAGAACCTGTTACTGCAGACCCATATGGTGATGAGTTTTGGCACGCTTGCCAAAATTAATGTTAAATGGTTGCGCTGCAAATATCTCAAAAGTTAACCATTTGAAAATAAAAGTTACTTCAAGCTATAGTAAGGTAGATTATAACAATCAATTTAATATATTTATCTGAGAAAAATGACAGAAACTGAAAACCATCAGAATATGCAACCTGAAAGTTGCGTAGTCTGATGGCTTTAAGAATGTGTGCATCCTTTTTGAGACAAATATGTCAAGTTTTTTTTTTTTTACATTAGTTGTTTAAGCAGGGGAAATTTCAGTCGCAGGCGATATTAGTTCAGTCAATTTCAGCCGCAGGCGATATCAAGTTGACTATTATAACCTAATATTCATTATTCCGGAGTCATTTTGATGAAAAATGGCTAATTTTGGAGCAATTTGAGCTGAAAGAACCCAAAATCATTTCGGCAAGGTTGTCAAAAGTCTTGTTGTTGTGGCCCAGATTCACATCTCATTTCGGCAAGTTCGCCAAAAGTCTTGTTGTTGCGGCCCAGATTCACATCTCATGATGGTCATGTGATGAGGAATGACCTATTAATGTGTAGGTAGTCTGGAACCTGACTAGTGCCATATATAGTACTGGGAATGAGGGTCAAACTAATAAGGTCATGAGATTGACCTAATTGGTTAGTGGTCTCCCTGACAAATGGTTGTCTCAAAGTAGGTGCCCAAAGGGATAGGGTCACAAATTGACTGATTATTCTCTACATACAAAGTCTTAGTTAATGCACCAGCAATATTCATTGGGGCGTTGAAATAAGCTTACTCAATAACTGAAATTTGGCTTATGCCCCTGTCACACTACGACGCTTCTCGCCGGCGACCCGTCAACGTGTGGTGTTTTTGGGCGATATTTGGTGAAATATCGAGACGCGCTGGGGGCGCGTTATGCGCGCGTCGGTACACGTCGGTACACTTCTTTGTCGCCGGCGAGTCGCCGCCGGAAGTCGGCGCGCGTTATTGGTCGCTGAGTGTTTTGAACCTGTCCAAAACTTCCAACGCGCGGCAACGCGCGGGACGAAATGGGTAAGAACGCTAGGAGGACGTTAGGCGCGCGTCGCGCTGCGTTGGACGCGCCGGAATAACGTTATGGGAACGCTAGGAAGACGGCGCGCGCGCGGGAGGGTCGTTGCTCACACGTTGCGCAAACTGGGCCGTTTTTGTTTTAGGCCCTAGCAACATTTAAGGTTAAATGAAGACGTCGCGCCAAACTTTTTTTTTTTTTTTCGCCAGCGCGTCGACACACGTTGGCCGCGCGCGCATAACGCGCCGCGCTGACGCCGATCTTTTCCCCCAAACCGCCGAAAAGTTTGACGTTTCTCGACGCGCAAGATTTCATTTTCAACGCTGACGGGTCGCCGAGAGAAGCGTCGTAGTGTGACAGGGGCATTAAATCAAACCCTAAATCCAAGCGATATTAAGGCCGCCGCCGCATCGGCAGTGTTATTGCCGCTGTCGCTGTACTTTCAATCAGATTTTGGGTTTAATTTGACCAGAATTTCAATGATTGAGTAAGTTATGCTTCTAAATAACATTATTTCAACCCCCCAGTGAATGAATATTTATAGTTCTAAATAACAGAATTAGATCATAGCAGTGAATAGATTTGTGCTTTTTGTTTTATTTACATACACTTGATAGTAGAAGGAACTGCTTCTATCCAACCATGATGCAGGAGTAGTGTGATGTTTACGTCACAAGCAAATCCTGAATAGCTTGGTGCTCAGCATTAATCAGATAGGACAAGGACTAGTTAGCACAGTATCAGGATAATATGACTGTGTGGGGATATTAGGTCATGGTGTCGATGCCCTGGTCTCCCAGTAGGGCAGCACTATAAAGTTGCCATGAGCACGCACTGTCACAAGTCGGTACCTGTATTGATATGACCGTAGATGTTGCTAGGATATAAAACAACAACACAACACACGGTGGCCGAATCGGTAGAGCACAGGCCTCGCATGCGGAAGATCAGGAGTTTGCGAGTTTGGTTCCCAGTCAAGTCAAACCAATGACTTAAAAATGTCGCTTGGCATTATTAGGATAGGGCAAGGACTGGTTGGCTCAGGGTCAGGATAATGTGACTGAGTGGGATATCGGGTCATGGTGCTGGCGGCCCAGTGGGGCAGCACTATAAAATCGCCATGAGTGGATAATGTCACAAGTCGGTACCCGTCCTGATATGACCTTAGATGTTGCTAGGATGTAAAACAACAACACACAAACCAAATGAAGTAAAAGCTCTCCCAGATTAGTTACAATAAATGCCCCAAATAGAAAAGGAAGAAAAGAGGAGAGAATGAAAAGACAGTAGAAAGACTAAATGCTTGCAGGAGAAAAGGTTGTGAGAGAGTTAGACTGATTGAGGGGTTGTTGGTGGGTGCTGGTTCGTTACTCATGCTGCTTGCCTTGTGGCTATTACCCCACCCCCCCGCACACACACCCTCACACACACCCTCACACACACACCCTCACACACACACACACACACACTCCCCTCAAGGGGAGCCCGGACGGTTGAGTGAAGCTTTCTTGTTAGCGAAAACACATTCTCCATGTAGACACCACTAGTAAGAACAAAGCGCCTGCGATTTCTGCTCAGACAGAGGGAGAGAGTGTGTGTGGGTGTGTGGGTGTGGGTGTGGGTGTGGGTGTGTGGGGGAGGGGTCAGAGCGGTAAATTGAATTAGGTGCACCTTTGTATGGAAATTGATACTGTATAGTGCTGCCTTACTGGGAGACCAGGCCGCCGGCACCATGACCTGTATATCGCACACAGTCATATTATCCTGATTCTGTCCTGTAATATATATATATATATATATATATATAGAGAGATATATATATTTATTATATATTAAATATTATGTATTTGATATATGTACACTATAATTTATAATATTATGTGGATATAAATAACGGCCTTAATGTTTCTTAATTGTATATATTATATATATTGTATATATTATATATATTATATATTATACATATTATACATATAATACATATTATTCATGTTATACATATTATACATATACTATATATATTATATATATAATATATACAATATATATTATATATAATGTGTATAATATGTCTGCTATGTATAATATGTGTAATATGTATAATATGTTTAATATGTATAATATGTATAATATGTATAATATGTATACTATGTATAATATGTATAATATGTATAATATGTATAATATGTATAATATGTATCATATATATAATATGTATAATATGTGTAATATGTATAATATGTATACTATGCATAATATGTATTCTATGTATAATATGTATAATATGTATAATATGTATAATATGTATAATATGTATAATATGCATAATATGTAATGTGTATAATATGTATAATATGTATAATATATTATATACCTTATATATATTATGGAATGTGTAATTAATTATTATACAGGTATAAGCCTCCCCTACGAATTGAAGAGAGACAGCAGATTGGGTTGGTTCGTTTATTCGACTCCGGGCTGAGCGATAAATGCTCTACCTAATACAAAAGCAAAAAACTGGAGGCAAGTGACGATTCAAACCGGCTCGGGCCGCGTCGAGAGCCGCAGTAGCGCAGCAGGGGACAGTGGACGACGGCGATTGGCCAATATTCAGTCGAGTAGAATCGACACTAATAAATAATAAATAATTCTCCGAGCGTTTATATGTATATAATAGATTATATATAATATAAAGTTGTGAAATTGTGTGTTGCCTTTAAAGTTTAATGTGAGGATACTGTGACTGACTTGAAATGCGTTATAATGGCACCAGTTGTTGGAGTTTACCTCCCAGCAACATCTAAGGTAATATCACAACAGCCACCTACTCACTTTTGACAGTGCGCACTCATGGCGACTTTATAGTGCTGCTGCATTGGAAGACCAGGCCGGCTGACACCATGGCCCGATACCACACTCACTCACATTATCCTGGCACCCTGTCATGCTGAAGACCGCACTGTAACCCTGTGTGCCAACACTATAAAAAGAAACCCAAATGGAAATCAAATTGGATCAGTGAAAACAAGTGTTGACACACTTATCCATTATGAGCAGGGTAAATCAATTCATCACACACAAAAAAAACATGTGTGTGCACTGATACATGTCGATACCTGTCTTCAAACGGTGTTCTCTGTTGTGATGTTCTCTGTGGCGGAGTGGTTAGAGTGTCTGACTTTTTTCTAGGTCAGACTCCTAATCTGAAGGTCAGTGGTTGGATTGCCTGTGCCCCCAAACTCTGCCAATTTGGATTTCCACCGATGTGTATAACTTACAGCTTCATCAAAGGCCGGTTGCTCTCATTCCATGTCTATTTGGTGTGGGAGGTTAAAAATCCCTTGGGTCGGTAAAAGTGTAGGCTCGGGCTTTCTATCGACAAACTGTCTAATGGTGAAAACAAGCCTATTCAGGCTTATCCATGATAGGCAGTATAAATCTTCAACAACAACAACAAAACGACTATAGATATCGATACGATGTAAATCCCAGAATCATTCACTATCCTACATGTTGGTACGTGTGTATTGCTACATTGCACTCAGCTACCTCTGTTGCCTAGCAACGGCCAAACAATGAATGGATTACGAGCAAAGATAAAGTACGATAAGATGCGCCACTCAGCTTTTTTCGGTTTGTTTGTTTGTTGTTGTTTTATGTCCTAGCAACATCTAAGGTCATATCAGGACGGATACCGACTTGTGACAGTGTGCACTCATGGCAACTTTTATAGTGCTGCCCCACTGGGAGACCAGGCCGCCAGCACCATGACCTGATATCCCACTCAGTCACATTATCCTGACACTGAGCAAACCAGTCATTGCCCTATCCTAATAATGCTGAGTGACAGGCTAGGAAGTGACAAGTATCAATTTTTAAGTCATTGGTTTGACTCGACCAGCTTTTGAACCCACGATCCCATGGTCTACCAACACGGGAGACGGGTGATATTGTTAGGACCCAAATAAAGTGATCGATATAGGGGAGTGGTCGATCTGTTGAGGTTTTACTGTATTGACTATTGTTGTGGCTGCACTATAAAGACACTACCACTTTTAGGTAACCGTTTAAAGAGTAAATTGTTACCTAAAAGTGGTAGTGTCTTTATAGTGCAGCCACAACAATAGTCACTACAGTAAAACCTCTCTAATCGACCACCTCGACAGATCGACCACTCCCCTATATCAATCGCTTTATTTGGGTCCCAACAATACCATTGTAACTATATTCTAACTCCCTAAACCAACCACCTCCCTAAATGGACCAGTTAAAATCGGTCGCATGGTCGGTCGGTTTAGAGAGGTTTTACTGTATATAACTCCCTCTTTCTCGCTCCAACCCGACGTGTTAGCAGAATCGGTAGAGCCCAGGCTTCACGTGCGGAAGGTCGGGAGTTCGATTCTTGTTTCAGTCAAATCAATGACTTATAAAATTGATTCTTGTCGCTTCCTAGCCTGGCGTTCTAATATATTAGGATAGGGCAAGACCTGGTTAGCTCACTGTGTCAGGATAATGTGACTGAGTGGGTTCGAGTCCCACGATCTACCAAAACGGGAGACGGACGCTTAACTCATTCGGCCATCTTCTCTGGTCAGATTGGAGCTTCATGGTCTGATGAAATATTTATTTTTCAAAACCAAAACATGTATCTTCATTTGATTATATATATCCAGTTGAGATATTGGTACATATGCAGGTATGCAGGTATGCAGGTATTGTAATACCTCAGGGAGTTTGACGCCCCTGCCCTGCAGAGTTGTAAACCACTGCCTTGTGGTACCGGTTCTTGACAGAACCGAAGGCTAAGGGAGCAAACCCTGAACAGAAAACCATGTCACTGTGGCAGCATTAAGGGTGGTTGATGTATGGAATTCCCAACATCTCCCGACCAGCCACTGCAGGGATGAATAGTTTTGTGCCTGTCTGGACATGTTCTTGCCGGTGTTTCTTAGCTCAAAATGCTTAATAATGGAGAGTTGTGTCTTAAAGAACACATTCATTATATTATTATGTTGCATTCATCCATCCATGTTTGTGCCAACTTGTTATGTATTTTTTTATTAATTTTGAATAAAATCGAAGTTTTTCCCTATGCGTATCGGCAAACTCGATGGCTGTACGCCCTTGCTTTGCTGGCAACGCCAGTTTTCAGCGCATGCGCACTCGGAACGGTGATCTCGTCTATTGGAATACAATGGCCTCGTTCAACACAGAGCGTACTGGGGGGGATGCCGATTCCACGTGTTGCTAGGTTGGACAGATGCGTTTCCAGAACTGGTTGCCACGCGGCCCGGTTGCCATGGTTACCTTATCTTGCGGGTGAAGAGAAGAGGAGACTGTGTGTATCAGGACACGTGGGGAGGGAGACGTGTTATGACTTCTGTGCTTTACAGTAGTCTCCTGCCTAATGTCCCCCGGGTAAGAAGAGAAGGTTGGGGTTTTACGTCCGGGCAACATCTGAGGTCATATCATTATCAGGGCGGGTACCTACAGACTTGTGACAGTGCGCACTCATGGCGACTTTATAGTGCCGCCCCACTGGGTTGGTTGGTTGTTGGAGTTTTACGTCCTAGCAACATTTGAGGTCATACCAGGAAGGGTACCTACAGACTTGTGACAGTGTGCACTCATTGTGGCTTAATAGTGCTTTCTGCCCCCACTGGGAAATCAGGCTGCTGGCACCATGACCCGATATCCCACTCAGTCACGTTATCCTGACACTGAGCTAACCAATCCTTGGCCTATCCTAATAACGCCAGGCTAGGAAACGACAAGTATAAATTGTTATGTCATTGGTTGGACTCGACCAGGGTTCGAATCCCATGATCTACCAAAACGGGAGACGGATCCTCAACTCATTCGGCCATCCCGTCTGGTTATTTGATGGGGTTTGTCGGTCGTCGTAGCAACATCTCAGGTCATATCTGAAAGGGTGTGCGTTGGTGCCTTCATAGTGCTGCCACACTGGTATGGCCGGATGCGGTGACCTGATCGGTAGAGCGCAGGCTTCCCGTGCAGATGGTGGGGAGTTTGAATCCCAGCCGAGTCAAACCAATGACTTACATAATTGATACTTGTCGCTACCTAGCCAGGCACTCGGCATTAATTGGATAGGACAAGGACTGGTTGGCTCAGTATTAGGATAATGTGACTGAGTGGGATATCATATCATGGTGCTGGTGGCCTGGTCTCCCAGTGAGGCACCACTATATAATCGTCATTAGAGCGCACTGTCACATGTAGGTAGCCGTCCTGTTATGACCATAGCTGTTGCTAGGGTGTTAAACCCCAATATAGAACAACAAACCCTCACGGCGAACACGTACAGCGTGCGCTAAACCATTTAAGGCTACATTCCTTACACGCGGTATTCGGCATGCAAATGCGAATGCGAATGCGGCAAAAAATCGAAAAGCATCTAAGTTAATGGGGGTGATTCCATGCATCCGAATGGGAATGGGAATGGGAATGGGAATGCGAATGCGAATGCGAATGCGAATGCGAATGCGAATGCGGCAACTGAATCGGTCCATGTAGCCATTGGTGCGGCATGCGAATGCGAATGCTGCTGCGTTTGCCATAGAAAACAGTGTTAGAGAAACCTGACACTATGTGTGAGTGTGGGTGTGGGTGTGGGTGAAAGGACCGAACCCGTTTGCATGCCGCATGCCGCATGCCACATGCCACATGCTGCATTTGCATTCGCATTCGCATGCCGCATACCGCGTGTAAGGAATCCTAGAGTCACAACTGGTTGGAAATTCAATTAAGTCCTCGGAATCTGCGTGTGAAAGAAAAGTGGGAGGCTTGAAGGGAAGGGGGGAGGGGAGGGGAGGGGGAGAGAGGAGAGGGGGGAGATGAGGCTGGGGAGGGGGGGGGGGGAGAGAGGGGGGGAGGGGGAGGGGGAGGGCAGGGGCAAGGGAGGAGGCAGGGGAGGGGACGGGGAAGGGGGAGAGGGGGGAGGGAGGGGGGAGGGAGGGAGAGGGAGAAGGGAAGGGGAGGCAGAAAGGGAGGGGGAAGGTGAGGGGGAGGGGAGGGGGGGGGGGGGGGGAAGGGAATGGGTTGCGAAAGATCGAGGTGATAGGGTGATGGGTGCGGAGTGAAGAAGGAAGGGGAAGGCAAAGGATGGGGACAACAGAAAGGAGAGGGGGGGGAGAGGAGGAGGAAGGGGGAAGGGGGGAAGGGAAGGGGGGAAGGGATAGAGGGGGGACGCGGAGGCGGAGGGAAAGGGGAAGGGAGGGGGGGAGGGTATGGGGTGGGGGTGGAGGGGAGGTCGGAGGAGAAGGGAGGGGGTGGGAGGGTATGGGGTGGAGTGGGTGATGAAGGGGTGGAGGGGAGGACGGGGGGAAGAGGAAGGGAGGGGGTGGGATGGGATGGGGGATAGAGGGGTGGAGGGGAGGGCGGAGGTGGAAGGGAGGGGGTGGGTGCTAGGGTGGGGGAAGGGGTTGGTGGGAGGGTATGGGGTGGGGGATGGAGGGTGGAGGGGAGGACGGAGGGGGAAGGGAGGGTGTGGGATGGGTTGGGGATAGAGGGGTGGAGGGGAGGACAGGGGGGAAGGGAGGGGGTGGGAGGGTATGGGATGGGGGATAGTGGGTTAGAGGGGAGATGGGGAGGAGGAGAGGGAGGCAGGAGATGGGGGGAGGGGGGATGGAACAACCAGACAGGTCAGAGTGAGGGGTACATATGGACGTGGTTATTTTTATCTCCACTGTTTAACATGTGGTAAGCTGCACTAAACTTGAAATCTATTGGTTGCCTTATCTATTCCCCCCCCCCCCCCCCACACACCCTCCTACCCGCTGATACACACCACCACACATACCTCCACACACACACCTCTACACACTTACACACCGATACACCTATGCTCACCGAGTCACATCTCCACATGCACTTACAGACACATGCATACATACACACATGCACACACACATGCACACACCGAGTCACATCCCCACACACACCTACACACGAATACACATGCATACATACACACACCTGCACACACCTAGTCACATTTCCACACACACACATATACACATACACACACCTGCATATATACACACCCTTGCACACACCACCACACACCTAGTCACATGTCCACACACACATATACACTTACACACATGACTACATACACACACTTGCACGCATCTAAGCACACCTAGTCACATGTCCACACACACGTACACACTTACACACACATGCATACATACATACACTTACACACACATGCACACACCTAGTCACATCCCCACACACCCCTACACACATACACACCTGCATACATACACACACCTGCACACACCTAAGTCACATCTTCACACACACACATATACACATACACACACATGCATATATACACACCCTTGCACACACCACCACACACCTAGACACATGTCCACACACACACATATACACTTACACACATGCCTACATACACACACTTGCACACATCTAACCACACCTAGTCCCATCTCCACACACACCTACACACTTACACACATGCATGCATACACACACCTGCACACACTTAGTCACATCTCCACACACACATATACACATACACACACATGCATATATACACACCCTTGCACACAACCTCACCTACACACACTTACACACGCCAATGCATTCCTACACACACCTAGTAACATCGCCACACACCTTTACCCACACACCTAGACACACATACCCACGCCTAGACACAGTCACCACGGCTGTAGGTAGGTATTTTTGTCTGGAGCAGATAAATCCTTGGAACATACGAGCGACCAATGGCTTGAGGCACTAGGAAGGCCGATCATATACACGTTAGTGGACGTAATTCAATGTAGTGGGAGCGAACGTAGTTGAACGTAATTGAACGTAGTTGAAAGTAGTTGAACGTAGTTGAATGTAGTTGAACGTAGTTGAACGTGGCTGAACGTGGTTGAACGTTGTTGAATGTGGTTGAACGTGGTTGAACGTGGTTGACCATGGGTGAACGTAGTTGAATGTAGTTGAACGTAGTTGAATGTAGTTGAACGTAGTTGAATGTACTGGCATCCATACTTCTCCTTGGTAAAAAGGTGCGTGGGCCGTGAGTTCCAATTTAATCTTTGGACATGTTCAAAAGAGCGCTACATTAGAGGCTGAATTTGCATCTACTCTAGCGTACTCTAGATGTATGTGACTGAGTGGGATATTGGGGCATGGTGCTGGCGGCCTGGTCTCCGAGTGGGGCAGCACTATAAAGTCACCATGAGTGCGCATTGTCAGAAGTCGGTACTCGTCCTGATATGACCTTAGATGTTGTTAGGACATACAACAACAACAAACAAACCTCACTTCTCTTCTTCCCTCTTATATGTGATGTATAAGCATTATGCGAGTATAAAGGCACAGAAGGGAATTATATGTTTATTTACTACTATATTATTGATAGGTTGGCTTACTTGATGTATGGCCCCACTCCAACCACATGACCGGTGGCGCCACCACCAGCATGATCCTAACCGGGATGCTACACTATCACTCGACTGGGATTTTTTTTTTGTTAGGGTAGGGCATCATATTCCCTATGCCAGAGAATATATTTTCTCAACCAACTATTTTATCTTGTCTTCTTATTTGTACTGTGGTCGGCCTTTACATATATATATAAACATACATATATATACATATATATATATATATATGCACATATATATACACATATATATATATGTATATATATATGGGACATTCTTCAAAACTGGGCACCACATATTTGGTTTCCACGTTACGAATCTGATAATTTGTTCTTTCTTTTATTGATTGCAGGTCAAATAATGAGTGTATCATCTGTGTATTAAGTATGTTAGCAATAGTACATTTATTGAAGCTATCCCAAGAAAGAAATTAAAAGTTTACTTATAAGTTATATGATTTTGTGCTAAAATGAAAAAGAGAAAATTTACACATGTACACTATGCATGTAGCCAAACCTTTCTTCAACTTATTTGTCCAGTTTTTTCTTGTAAGTCATAACCTTGTCTGCTTAAGAGTAATCAATAAAATCTTGTTTTACCATGTTGTATATGTTAAAATGAGGTTCTGAATGTGTCTTTGATTTTCATGTTACACGAGTGATATTAATGTATTGCTCAATTTGCATAAGCTCCAATTCAAAAAGTGAAATTCATTTTATTCAACTCTGACATATGCACAACATGCAAACCTTCATAGGACATTGGATTAGGCTATTATTTGGAAGGTTTTTTACTATTATTTTGAAGGTTTTCACTTTTCGTTTCCATGTCACACTTTTGTGCCCAGTTTTAAAGAATGACCATATATGATAAGCCCCTTATTGCCTGTACTAAGCTCTGTAGTGCCTCCTCTCCTATCCCCACCCCACCCCTCCTGTTTGGGGTGGGGTTGGGGTCCGGCATGCACTGCTCCACCTCCTGTGCGGGGCTTGACACTCCACTCACTTGGAAGTTTACACACATGTATACGAGCCTGTCTCAAAAGGTCATAACTAATTATTGTTTTTTCCACTGTAATGATTGACACAAACCAGCACAGAAACGGTTACACTGAAAACTCAAGGACATTGGCTTCAAATCAATATGTATTCTATTGGGATTATGAAACACCATGTAAAAAACAAATCAGTTTATCCTGAACAAATGCATAAGCAGATAGTACGTTGATCGTTACAATGGACAAAGTTTTGTCCCATATTGCTTAGCACCTTTTGAGACAGTCTCATATATATGTATGAATAGTTCAACGAAAAACCCTGTGAACGGCAATCCAAATATTTCATTAAAATTTAAAAAATGACATGAAGGTAATTGTAACTCTCACTAATTCTACTCTGCTTGTGATGAAAACGTTATGGAGCGATGAACAAACAAAATAGGAATGTAAAAAAGTAACCTGTTGATGGTTTGACTCCAATGCCTATTTCAATTTTTGGATTGTTGTTTCCAAGCTTTTGCACCTGAACTTCTCAAACTTCTCATATATATATATATATATATAGTCTACTCTGTCAATAACGGCCTCTGTCAATAACAAATCTCTGTCAACAGCGGCAAAAGGTGCTGGTCCCGTCACGGCACCCCTTTAATTTAATAGCATTGCCGCTGTGTCTAAAGGACAACTGTCAAGTATAAAAGGAAACCATTGGTTTCAACCCATTCCATCAGTCAGTCTCTGCCTATAACGGATCTCTACTCTATAACGCCAAATCTTGCTCCAAGTGCCCATGGGTAGTCCGTTATTGACATAGTTGAAGGCGTCTAGTATAATATATGAAAATGGTTCATATTTAGTTTTTATAAATTTTAATGCTATTTTTTCCGGGCCTACGACATATAGATGTATTATAATATATATATTATTATTATATATATTGTATATATATATATATGTGTATATATATATGTGTATACAGGTAGCATTTTGTTTTGACAATTTTGATTAGCAACAATTGCTAATCAATTTTGAAATTGATTAGCGATCTACATAACTTGTATCACGATTCACGACCCAATACCAAACAAATTCCCTGTGTAACATATACACACAGGGAGCATTTTGTTTTGAAAATGTTTATTAGTAACAATTGCTAATCAATTTAGAAATTGATTAGCGATCTGCATAGCTTGTATCGTGATTCACGACATGATACCGAATAAAATGTTCCCTGGTGTATATGGGTGATAAACCTATTTCTATGTGATACATACATTATCGCCCATAGTAACTGGAAGTGGCCTGCTTAAGGCTACATTCGTTACATGCGGTATGTAGCATGCGAATGTGAATGCGGCAAAACATCGAAAAGCATCTAAGTCAATGGGGGTGATTCCTTACATTCGAATTTGAATGCGAATGCGAATGCGAATGCGAATGCGAATGCGAATGCAGCAAATGAATCGGTCCATGTAGCCATCGGTGTGGCATGCGAATGCGAATGCTGCTGCGTTTGCCATAGGAAACAGTGTTAGAGAAACCTGACACTATGTGTGGGTGGGTTTGGGTGTGGGTGAAAGGACCCAACCCGTTCGCATGCCGCATGCCACATTCGCATTCGCATGCCGCATACCGCGCGTGTAAGGAATGCTAGCTTTACTCTCCGCTCCCATCAGCCAATGGGTCACTGAATCGGTGGAGTGCAGGCATCGCGTGCGAAAGGTCGGGACTTTGGTCCTATCCTAATAATGCCGAGCGTTTGGCTAGGAAGCGACAAGTATAAATTTTTAAGTCATTGGTTTGCCTCGACCAGGATTTGAAGCCACAAACCCATGGGTTCAGATCCCCCGATCTCCCAAAACAGGAGATGGACGCTCAACTCATTCGGCCACCCCGTCTGGTGTAGGGTGAGTGAGAAGGAGGTGTTGCCTGTATGTGTGTGTAGAGGGAGGAGACTCAAGTACAGCAAAGTACCAAGTGGCGGTCACGTGACCTGCCTTAGTCAGCCGGAGCTGGTTATCGGCCTGCGCCTGATCGCCTTGTTGCACCTATTATCGCCCACTACATAAATACGTGTGCTGTTGTACGTTGCTACCCGCCAATGTTAACCATGACCACGTAAGTGTGTATACATGTATGCAGGCCAGTAACCAGCGTAACCCAGTAGACTAGCCAATCAAATTGAGTAGCCATCACGTCACTGCACGATGTGGGACTTGAGGCCCCTTGAGCTGGTTATCGGCTTGCATCTGATCGCCTTGTTGCGCCTATTATCGCCCATTGCATAAATATAGGGTATTCACGTGACGTCATCAACCGGATGCGTGGCCATTGTGGCGATATCAACCAGGAAACATCCCATAGAGTTTGCCTGTATGCGCAGTGCAAAAGTCTATTTCATTCATGCCCCCAGCTCTGCCAATTTGGATTTCCACCGCTGTGTATAACTTACAGCGTCATCAAAGGCCGGTTGCTCTCATACCATGTCTATGTGGTATGGGAGGTTAAAAATCCCTTGGGTTGGTAAAAGTGTAGGCTCGGGCTTTCTATCGACCAGCAGTGGAGTGGGGAAGACCAGTCGTCTGTGACTGGGATTTCCCCTGCTTGGGACAACTAATGTACCAAAAACAAAAATGAGAGACAAATAAGTGTTCACACTTCCTGTCTACCATTCGCTATATCGCTATATCGCTATTCAAAATTAATCAAATGCAGAACCCTAACCTTATAAATTTAATGTAATCTTGTTGTTAAACGTGTTTTCGATATGTGTACCAAGCGATTTGTTTCTAGGTCGGTGTGGTTTTAGAGATATTTCACTTTTTCTGTATGAAGATTGCTCACGACCATTGACAATGCATTGAGTTTGCTGGTATGCTCAACGAAAAACGTCAGTTTTAGTCAAAATTAATAGAAATACCGAACTGTAACCATATAAAGTTAATATAATCTGTTCGTTGAATGTGTTTTCTATATGTATTCCAAGCGGTTTGTTTCTAGGTGGTCTGGTTTTAGAGATATTTCACTATTTCTGTATGAAGATTGCTCACTGCCATTGACAATGCATTGATCAGGTTGGGTTCGTTATTGTGGTTGTATCTCCGCAATGGCTGCACTTCTGCTTAGCGTAACGTCAGTACATACCCTATATAAGTATCTTGTTGTACGTTGGTACCCGCCAGTGTTATTGTAAACCATAACCATGTAAGCATGTAGATATGGAGGCCAGTAACCAGCATAACCCAGTAGACTTGCCAATCACATTGAGTAGCCATCACTCCACTGCCCGATGTGGGGTTTGAGGCCCCAAGAGCTCCCAATATAAGGCTGGGATGCGTTCAATCAATATGGCCTCCAGGACCCTTAAGTCGCTGCAATTTGATGATCTTGCATTTTATTTGTATTTGGTCATGTTCCACCAAATGTAACTTTCCCGGCATGATCTGTGTTGCTGGTATGAACAACATTTTAGCAGTCTGCACTAACCTCTCAGGCAAGTAGCCACATAGACAGATAACACACCACACAGCTACGTACAAGCCTATGATATGTAAATAGGAGTAGGCTAGTCTAGTAATAAGAGTAGAACAAAATAAAATATATATATATGCCAAGAAAATCCAAAAAAACTAACATAGGCTACTAACCATACCAACCAATTATCTATCTGCTACTGAAATGCAGGCAATCAAATAACTTATCAGCAGCCACTGTGTGGTAAGATAACACCAACACTACAACTGGCCAGCATTGAAAAAAAGCCTGGGTACCCGGGCTTATATGCTATGGACAGAATAAATACAGCCTCAATAAAAAAAAGAATTTAAAAGACAGGTAGGCCATATTCGATTAACCAACTCGGGTGACCCGAGTCAGTTTTTGGCGCATGCGCACATCCTACAGACTCGGGTTGAATAAATTAATACACTTCTCCATGCTCGGGGTGAAAAGAATGGTGGCTTAATCCAAAACTTTTCTTTTTCTTTTAAATAACCAATATAACTACAGCAAAATAGGATTTAAAGTATTTTATTCTTGCATATTTTAGTTATATTTCCATTGAATTAATCTGGGTTATTATCAAAAAAGAACATGTAGGACTGGTACTGGTAGCTGTTATCCTACAGGACGGTACCAGCACAAATGTGACGTCATCATTCCTAGCCACCCCCAGCCAAGACGTGGGTTACTGGGTCGGGTCTTTTTGCACACGGCACATGTTTTTGTCGACTCCACTCGCGGTGTTTGATTTGAAATTCTAGCAACTCGGGTGACCTGAGTCGAACGGGTCGTGTTAATCGAATATGTCCATAGGCGTGGGTAGGGTGATTGCATCAGGGAGCCTAGGGAGTGTAATTGTTAGCACGCCAGCCCCATAATGGTAAGAGATGTGGGTTATTAGTCTGCTCTAGGGGCAATATTTCCTATTGTCACCCCCCCCCCCCCCAACAATACTGGTTAGGGAGATGGGAGATGGGAAGGAGGGGGCATGGAGAGGGTGGTGAGAGGGCAGGGATAGGGTGTTGAGAGGGCAGGGAGAGGGCAGGGATAGGGCAGGGGAGGGCAGGGAGAGGGTGGGAGAGAGTAGGGGGAGGGAAGGAAGACGGCAGGGAGAGGGCAGGGAGAGGGCAGGGAGAGGGCAGGGAGAGCATGGGCGAGAGTAGGTAGAGGGTAGGGAGAGGAGAGGGAGAGGGCATGGAGAGGGCACGGAGAGGCCTGAGAGAGGGCAGAGAGGGGCAGGAAGAGGGGCAGGGAGAGGGCAGGGATTGGGCAGGGAGAGGGCAGGGAGAGGGCAGGCAGAAGGTAGGGAGAGGGCAGGGAGAGGACAGCGAGAAGGCAGAGAGAGGGCAGGGAGACGGGAGAGGATGGGAGAGAGTAGGGAGAGTGCAGGGAGAGGACAGGGAGAGGGCAGGGAGAGGGCAGTGAGAGGGCAGGGAGAAGGCAAGCAGAAGGTAGGGAGAGGGCATGGGGAGGGTAGGGAGAGGGTAAGAGAGGGCAGGGAGAGGGAAAGGAAAGGGAACGGCAGGGAGTGACATAAGAAGAATAGAACAAAAGGAAAAGCTGGGAGTGATGCATTCTGGGTTGAGGCGGAAGGACTGAGGATTGTGGGAACGGCGAATGAATCTCAAGGGGCGAGTGCGTGAGTGTGTGAGTGAGTATGTGAGTGAGTGTGTGAGTGACTGTGTGAGCGAGTGAGTGAGTGAGTGCGTGTGTGAGTGCGTGAGTGCGTGAGTGAGTGAGTGCTTGAGTGAGTGAATGAGTGTGTGCGTGCGTGAGTGCGTGCGTGAATGCTGAGTGCGTGAGTTAGTGAGTGCGTGAGTGTGAGGGGGTGCATTTGTGTGGTTTTGTGGGATGAGGTTGGTGTGACAGGTAAACGGTTAGGACGGACGCAGTGAACGGTGAAATGTGACACCGGGTAGGTGTGACACTACACCGAGCCATAAACAATCTGATGGCGGCCAAGCTGGCCTGACTGTCACCAGCACACCGACCGCCTCAGTCCCACCTCAACCCCACCTCAATCCACCCTCCACACTCCACCCTCACACCACCCCCACCGCCACACTCCACCCTCACACCACCCCCACCGCCACACTCCACCCTCACACCACCCCCACCGCCACACTCCACCCTCCACACTCCACCCTCACACCACCCCCACGCCACACTCCACCCTCAATCCCACCTCACTCCACCCTCCACACTCCACCCTCACACCACCCCCACCACCACACTCCACCCTCAATCCCACCTCACTCCACCCTGCACACTCACAGCACCCCCCCCCCCCATCGCCACACTCCACCCTCACACCACCCCCCCCCCCCTTCGCCACACTACACCCTCAATCCCACCTCACTCCACCCTCCACACTCCACCCTCACACCACCCCCACCGCCACACTCCACCCTCAATCCCACCTCACTCCACCCTCCACACCCACCCTCACACCACCCCCACTGCCCACACCTACCCTCATCCCACCTCACTCCACCCTCCACACTCCACCCTCACACCACCCCCACCGCCACACTCCACCCTCAAGCCACCTCACTCCACCTCCACACTCCACCCTCACCACCACCCCCCACCACCTCACCTCCAACCCCACCACTCCACCCTCACACCCACCCCCACCACCTCACTCCAACCTCCACACTCCACCCTCACACCACCCCCACTGCCACACTCCACCCTCAATCCCACCTCACTCCACCCTCCACACTCCACCCTCACACCACCCCCACCGCCACACTCCCACCTCAATCCCACCTCACTCCACCCTGCACACTCATACCACCCCCCCCCATCGCCACACTCCACCCTCACACCACCACCCCCCTTCGCCACACTACACCCTCAATCCCACCTCACTCCACCCTCCACACTCCACCCTCACACCACCCCCACCGCCACACTCCACCATCAACCCCACCTCACTCCACCCTGCACACTCACACCACCCCCCCCCCCCATCGCCACACTCCACCCTCACACCACCCCCCCCCCTTCGCCACACTACACCCTCAATCCCACCTCACTCCACCCTCCACCACCTCCACCCCCACACCACCCCCCCACCGCCACACTCCACCCTCAACCCCACCTCACTCCACCCTCCACACGCCACCCTCACACCAACCCCCCATCGCCACACTCCACCCTCAACCCCACCTCACTCCACCCTCCACACTCCACCCTCACACCACCCCCACCGCCACACTCCACCCTCAATCCCACCTCACTCCACCCTCCACACTCCACCCTCACACCATCCCCACCGCCACACTCCACCCTCAACCCCACCTCACTCCACCCTCCACACTCCACCCTCACACCACCCCCACTGCCACACTCCACCCTCAATCCCACCTCACTCCACCCCCACACTCCACCCTCACACCACCCCCACCGCCACACTCCACCCTCAATCCCACCTCACTCCACCCTCCACACTCCACCCTCACACCCCCCCACCGCCACACTCCACCCTCAATCCCACCTCACTCCACCCTCCACACTCCACCCTCACACCACCCCCACCACCACACTCCACCCTCAACCCCACCTCACTCCACCCTCCACACTCCACCCTCACACCACCCCCACCACCACACTCCACCCTCAACCCCACCTCACTCCACCCTCCACACTCCACCCTCCACACCACCCCCACCATCACATTCCACCCTCAACCCCACCTCACTCCACCCTCCACACTCCACCCTCACACCACCCCCACCGCCACACTCCACCCTCAACCCCCACCTCACTCCACCCTCCACACTCCACCCTCACACCACCCCCACCGCCACACTCCACCCTCAACCCCACCTCACTCCACCCTCCACACTCCACCCTCACACCACCCCCACCGCCACACTCCACCCTCAACCCCACCTCACTCCACCCTCCACACTCCACCCTCACACCACCCCCACCGCCACACTCCACCCTCAACCCCACCTCACTCCACCCTCCACACTCCACCCTCACACCACCCCCATCGCCACACTCCACCCTCAACCCCACCTCACTCCACCCTCCACACTCCACCCTCACACCACCCCCACCCATCGCCACACTCCACCCTCACCCCACCGCAAATCACCTCACTCCACCAGAAATTCGCACATTCACACATTCACACATTCACACATGTGTCCCCCCCAGATGACATTAACGCCATCTTTTGCGGAAGGTCTGGAGTTTGGTTCCTGGTCGAGTCAAACAAATGACTTACAAAATTGATACTTGTTGCTTCCTAGCCTGCCGTTCGGCATTAATAGGACAGGGCAAGGACTGGTTGGCTCAGTGTCAGGATAATGTGACTGGGTGAGATATCCAATCGTGGTGCCATCGGCCTGATTTCCCAGTGGGGCAGCACTATAAAGTCACCATCACTGTGCACTGTCACAAATCAGTACCCATCCTGATATGACCAAAAATGTTGCCAGGATGTAAAACTCCAACAAACAAAACCGTTATGGTAAGCGGACAGAAATCTGGCTTCCGATGACGATCCAAAGCGAGAACATATTTATTTACATGACGAATATTAGAATGTAGTCGCTTGTTTTTGTTTGTTTGTCATTGTTTTACATCCTAGCAACATCTAAGGTCATATCAGGACAGGTACCAATTTGTGACAGTGCACACTCATGATGACTTTATAGTGCTGCCCCATTGGGAGACCAGGCCACCAGCACCATAACCTGATATCCCACTCAGTCACATTATCCTGACACTCTGCCAATCAGCCCTTGCCCTATCCTAATAATGCCGAGCGCCTGGCTAGGAAGTGACAAGTATACATTTTTAAGTCATTGGTTTGACTTGACCAGGGTTCAAACCCATGATCCCACAATCTACCAACACGGGAGACGGACGCTCTAACTCATTCGACCATCCCGTCTGGTCGCACTTCGAGCTGGGGGATTTCTCTTGCATAGTTTGATACAATGGCGCATCATTGGTGCTCATCCAAGCAGAAGACATTAAGCCCCTGTCACACTTCACCGGATCGAGGAAATGGATTGAAATGGAACAAAGTCTGTTGATATCCGGCAAAGTCCAGTTTGTGTCTGTTGCATATCCATTGATATCCTTGATATCTGTTGTTATCTGGCCTGATCCATTACAAGTTTTGAGCATGCACAAAACTTGTAACAGATTGCGCCACACTGACGTATGTGGTTATTATCCGTTACCGTCCATTCCCCGTCCATTCCCCATCCGTTCCCGTCCGCTACCCATCCGTTACCCGTCCATTACCCATCCATTACCCGTCCGTTACCCGTCCATTACCCGTCCGTTCCCGTCCGTTCCCGTCCATTACCATCCATACCCATCCGTTACATATCCATTACACGTCCATTGCCATTCGTTACAGTCCTTTTTGTATACTGAATTGTCCGTTGATCGTTAGATACGTTGTCAACCATTACCGTCCGTTACCGTCTGTTATTGTGCGGTACCGTCCATTACATAATTGATACATTTCAACTCTGAATCACACCAGATTAGAATATTTTTGTCCGTGTCTGTCCGTATCCTCAATCCGGTAAAGTGTGACAGGGCCTTTACCGGAGTGTGGGCATGGAGGGGAGGAAGATAGAGATGCATGCTCGGTGTGAGGAGGGGTTTGTGTGTGTGTGGGGGGGGGGGGGGGGAGTAGGTGTGGGGCGAGGCAGGAAGGTGACAGGTTGTGGCAAGGGAGGGGCGCTTGGTTTGTTTGCTTGTTGTTGGTTGGCTTTTGGAGTTTCACGTCCTGGCAACATCCAGGTCCTATTACTATATTAGGAAGGGTACCGACTTGTGATAGTGCGCACTCTTGGCGACTTAGTACTAATACTGAACCCGTGGGTTCGAATCCCACGATCTACCAAAGCGGGAGGCCGACCCTCACCTCATTTGGCCATCCCATCTGGTCTTTGTTTGTTGTTGTTTTACATCCTAGCAACATCTACGGTGATATTAGGATGGGTACCGACTTGTGACAGTGCAAACTCTTTCAATCAATCAATAGTTCCGTCCTCTAGTCGAGGGTTGGATGCAATGGTTCTCCACTTGTCCCGATGGTGTGCTGTTCTGATAGACTGTGAATAATTCAAGCCTGTCCACTGTGAAATATTTGTAAACCATGATGTTCTTGGTCTCCCTCTCCCTCTGCTGCCATTCACCTTCCCTTCCAACAATGTACGGTATATTGAACTCTGACGAATCATTCGTCAGAGTGAACTCTTTAATGGTGACTTTATAGTGCTGCCCCAGTGTGAAACCAGGCTGCTGGCACCATGACCCGACATCCCACATAGTCACATTATCCTCATTTTGTGTTAGCTAGTCCTTGTCCTATCCTATTAATACCGATCGCCAGACTAGGTGGCGACAAGTATAAATTTGGTAAGTCATTACTTCTGACTCGCGGTCCACGTCGGAATTCCATCAAAGTTCTCAGACCTTCTGCCACTTGGAACTGGAGAGGCTCCCAAGTCTCGGTAACAGGGGGAGCGGTCGGCAGTTTTCCCGTTGTAGAGGTCGGTGGGCTCTATGTAGGGTGGGGGGAGACAGTTCCGGTTGCTATGATATATAATAGCCCACCTGTCGAAGCAGGCGCACCCCTTCAACCACTCCCATCTCTCCCAACCTGTGCTCTATAGACTCCCTCACCCACCCACCCACCCACTCACTACTTCTATACATGCCCTACCCCTCCCTTTTATCGCTCATCCTTTTCACTGCCTCTCTCACCCGAAGGCAATTTCCACGGTTCAGTGACGGCATTGAGGGGAGACTTTGGGAGGGACACCAAGTGCTTACGGTGTTTGTCATTGCGTGTAAAGACACAATGCACTGCGCATGTCAGTAATCAGGCCAGATGAATGGCCAGATGAATGGCCAGATGAATGGCCAGATGGGGTGGATGGGGGGGGGGGGGGGGGATGCGCGTCAGGCCAGGTGTTGGTTGCTGCTTGCTGCTTGCTGGTTGTTGGTGGGTTTTTTGGTTGTTGTTTTTTTATTCATTCGGTATTTATTCTGCCCATAGTGTGTAAGCTCCCGCGGGGCTGCTTGTTTTCAATGCTGGACAGCTGTGAGGAATGTTATGGTGTATGCCCGGGTTCCGGTTCCGGGTTTGTATTCAGGACATCCACCAGCATTTAAGTAGTTAGTATATATGTTAGTTTTTTAGTTTTTTTTGGGGGGGGTATACCTTCCTGTCATATAACTAATATTGTAGCCGAGTATGTACATCTAGTGAGATGGTAATAGGCTTGTGGATGAGGACGTGTTTCCAGAATTTGTTTGTTTGTTTTGTTTGCAGCTTTCCTTTCACTTGTGCCCTGTCCCTAGTTAGTGACCAGATGTGCCAAAACACATCCATACTCTTCGGGACTGTGACCTGGTGGGTCGGCTGCGGTGTTAAATTGTTAACCATAGTTCTAATGGCATTGTCCCTGACTTTTGGTTTGACCACCTTCCTTTCACCTGTGCCCTGTCCCTAGGTGGTACCCGGGTGCACCAGAACACACCCGTACCTTTGGTTGCTGCTTGCTGGTTACTGCCTACTTGCTTGTTGCTGGTTGCTGGTTACTGCCTGGTTGCTGGTTGCTGGTTACTGCCTGGTTGCTTGTTGCTGGTTACTGCCTGGTTGCGTGTTGCTGGTTGCTGGTTACTGCCTGGTTGCTGGTTACTGCCTGGTTGCTTGTTGATGGTTGCTGGTTACTGCCTGGTTGCTTGTTGCTGGTTGCTAGTTACTGCCTGGTTGCTTGTTGCTGGTTGCTGGTTACTGCCTGATTGCTGGTTACTGCCTGCTTGCTTGTTGCTGGTTGTTGGTTACTGCCTTCTTGCTTGTTGCTGATTGCTGGTTACTGCCTGCTTGCTTGTTGCTGGTTGCTGGTTACTGCCTGCTTGCTTGTTGCTGATTGCTGGTTACTGCCTGCTTGCTTGTTGCTAGTTGAGGGTTACTGCCTGCTTGCTGGTTGCTGGTTACTGCCTGCTTGCTTGTTGCTGATGGCTGATAGATAACAGGATTCACCCCTACAGAGTGGGGCCCATTAGCTAACGGTTGGGACAATGAAATGAAGTGGCTTGGTCTCCCAGTGGGGCAGCACTATAACGTTACCATGAGTGTGTACTGTCACAAGGCGGTACCTGTCCTGATATGACCATAGATGTTGCCAAGACGTAAAACTCCAACAACCAAGCCTCTCCCTGCCCTCCCGGTGTCGCGGTTTCAGCTGCCTTTCAGCTTCCACCGTACGCATCGCTTCTGCGCATGGGTCAAAATCTAACAGCATCGTGTGCGCATGCATCAAAATCCACCCAGATTCAAACTGTCAGCTAAGACAGATGACTAAGACATATTTGGATATTCACTACAAGTACAATCAACAACCCAAAATCGAAGCGATATTAACGCCGCCGCTACATCGCCGTCATCGGCGGCGATATTCATATTGTCGAATGTAGACATTGACGTACTCCTTTGCTTTGCCGTTGACGCCGTTTTTATATGAATAATGCCCCTCAGCCAAGAAAAGATCAATAAAAGTCCCCCCCCCCTTCAGAGTTGACAAAATGAATTATTAAGATAATCTCTCCCCTCCTGACATTGTGTAAACAAAAAAGAAGCATATTTTTATTTTTATTTTTATTTTTTTGATCCATTAGTTGTTTAAGCCGGGGAAATTTCAGTCATAGCCGACTGGTCTTCCTCATTCCACTGCTGGTTGATAGAAAGCCCGAGCCTACACTTTTACCGACCCAAGGGATTTTTAACCTCCCACACCACATAGACATAGTCTGAAAGCAACCGGCCTTTGATAACGCTGTAAGTTATGCTTCTGAATGCAACAGAGTACGCCGGAAACTGAAAGGCAGTTGAAACTGCGACATGCTGCAGTTTGAAGGTGTCGGTCAGATTTGGCGCATGCGCAGGGAATCCGCGCATGCGCAGAAGCAACAAAGTATGGCGGAAACTGAAAGGCAGCTGAAACTGCGACACCGGCCTCCTGACCTTATCAGCCATATCGCTTACTTGATCAGATTTGCCTTCACCCGACAACAGATTCTTCACTCTATTTTTTTCTGGACCGAACATGGTAGTAGAACCACAGAAGGCGTGTCCCAAACCACACACCCACACCCACACCCACACCCACACCCACACCCACACCCACACCCACACCCACACCCACACACACACACACACACACCCACACACACACCCACACCCACACACCCACACTCACACCCACACACACACACAAACACCAACTCACCCACACACACCCACACACACCCACACCCACACACACCCACACAATGCACACCCACATCCACACACACACTCACACACACAACCACGCCCACACACACACCCACTTCCACACCCAAATCCACACCCACATCCACATCCACACGCACCCACACCCACACACCCACACCACCACCCACACCACCCACACACACATCCACCCACACTCACACACACACACTGACACGCACACCCACACACAAACACCCACCCACACCCACACAACGCACACCCACACCCACACCCACACACCCACATACATAACCACACCCACACACACACACACACATACAAACCCACATACATACCCACACCACCACTCACACCCACACCCACACACCTATACCAACACCCACACCCACACCACCACACAAACCCACAACCACAGACATACACACCCACACCTACAACACCACCCACACCAACACCAACACCCACACCACCTCAGCGGCATCTCTTCATTCATCTCCAGATGTCCCTCAATAAAACTCACTATAAATAGCACCATAATATATTCCACCCTCTACGAAATGAACTCCGGCACAAACCCTGTTAAAGACCACTTCATTTGTCACCACCCCACCGCAACCACACACACACACACAAACACATACATACATACATACATACATACACATACATACATACATGCATACATACATACACACATACATACATACATACATACATACATACATACATACATACACACACATACATACATACATACATACATACATACATACATAAATACATATATACATACATACATACGCAGGGCAATTTCGGTCATTTTCTTCTGAGATAAATATCTTAAATTGATTGTTATGATCTATCTTATTTCAGGTTGAAGTAACTTTTATTTTAAATGGCTGAGTTTTCACATATTCAAAATTCAAACATGTAATATTAGTTTTGGCAAGCACGCCAAAACTCGGACACCACAGGCTTCCGAAGTAACAGGTTCTATTAAATTGTCTCAGTATTGCCCTTCTATCTGGTGACAAATGTTTAATAAGTGCATCAATATCTAAGTTAGATATGCAGAGTCAAATCTATATAATTATTTGCGATTTAAAAATGTAAGGCTTCGATATAGCGAATGGTAGACAGGAAGGGTGAACACTTATTTGTCTCTCATTTAAAAAAAATTATTTTTTATTGGTACATTAGTTGTCCCAAGCAGGGGAAATCCCAGTCACAGATGACTGGTCTTCCCCACTCCACTGCTGGTCAATAGAAAGCCCGAGCCTGCACTTTTACCGACCCAAGGGATTTTTAACCTCCCACACCACATAGACATAGTATGACTAGAGAGCAACCGGCCTTTGATGACGCTGTAAGTTATACACAGCGGTGGAAATCCAAATTGGCAGAGCTGGGGGCACTGGGAATCGAACCGCCGACCCTCAGATTAGGAGTCTGACCTAGAAAAAAGTCAGACACTCTAACCACTCATCGGAGTATGCTGCTTTAAGACAGGTTAAGCTGGGCAGTTGCCCGGGGGCCTCCACGTATTTCATGAGACAAAAAAGTTGTAAGGGCAAACTTAGGCTGACATGAATTACCCTCAATCCGAACCCATGAGTTTGTGGGTTCGAATCATGGTCGAGTCAAACTTATGATTTAAAAATTGATACTTGTCGCCTCCTAGCCAGGCACTCGGCATTATTAGGAAAGCACAAGGACTGGTTGGCTCAGCGTCAGGATAATATGACTGAGTATGATATCAGGTCATGGTGCTGGTGGCCTGGTCACCCAGTGGGACAGCACTATAAAGTCGCCATGAGTGTGCACTGTCACAACTCGGTGCCCATCCTGATATGACCTTAGCTTGTTGCCAGGACATAAAACTCCAACAACCAACCTGATTCGGCCACCGCGTCCAGTGTGTACGAGTGAGCGATAAGTGGGTACATAGATTGTTTGTTGTTGTTTTACGTCCTAGCAACATCTAAAGTCATATCAGGACGGGTACCGACGTGTGACAGCGCACACTCATGGCGACTTTAAAGTGCTGCCCCACTGGAAGACCAGGCCGCCAGCACCATGACCTGATATCCCACTCAGTCACATTATCCTGACACTGAGCCAACCAGTCCTTGTCCTATCCTAATAATGCCGAGCCCCAGGCTAGGAAGCGATAAGTATACATTTTTAAGTCATTGGTTTGACTCGACCAGGGTTCGAATCCATGACCCCACGATCTACCAACACGGGAGACGGACACTCTAACTCATTCGGCCATCCCGTCTGGTGGGGTGAGTAGGAAGATGGTTGAGTTAGTGGGTTTTGTCCCTCTGCCCATTGTGAGGTCCATCTCAGTCAATCAGCAGTAGGTCGGCTATCAAACCCCAAATCACAAAATGGTGCCCGATTTACAAATGACTATAACGCACACCCACAATCAGCCTCTACCAGGTATCACTCAACATCTGTTTGTTTGTTGTTGTTTTACGTCCTAGCAACATCTACGGTCATATCAGGATGGGTACCTACAGACTTGAGACAGTGCGCACTCATGGCGACTTTATAGTGCTGCCCCACTGGGAAAGCAGGCCGCCAGCACCATGACCTGATATCCCACTCAGTCACATTATCCTGACACTGTGTAAATCAGTATCAACATCTGTTATTATTATTATTATTATTATTCAAAGTGGGGAATGGAATTTAATACCTTGCTTGAATTATATACTGGACGCGATGGTCCAATAGGTAGAGCGGAGGCTTCCTGTGTGGAAGGTCGGGAGTTCGATTCCTAGCCGAATTTCAAGTTGCATCGTCTGATGAAAACATAACATTTTCAAAACCAAAACAATTATCTAAATTTGATTCTACATATGAAGAGTTCAGGCGCAAAACCACGAAAGCGCCAATCCAAAAATTGAGTTTAAATAAAGGATTTCTACCTGAAAATAAGCTTAAAGCTCAATAATTCCACTTTTCATATAGTCACGTGGTTATAGAGCAATAAACAAAACAGTAGGAATATAACAAAATAAACCTTTTGAAGCTTTGATTCCAATTGTAAAGTCGACGGCTGGCGGTTTGAGTGGTGTAGATCGGCTAATAAGAAATCACTACAGGCAAGGAAGGAAAGTAGATAAAGAGTGAAAGGTAGGAGAGTGAGACTCCCTCATTTATTGTATATATAGTTTCAAGAAACAAGATGGTGGTGATCACATGATCCAATCTTCCAATCACTAACAGGCATTCCTCTATCCACCAATGAGGGTTCAATATCCCTGTAACCAAGGCATGGTTAGATCTGGCTACAGTGCCCTGTTGTGTCTGGTGTGCAGTGATCCATAAATAACACTTGGAGGGAGGGGGTATGTGAGGAGAGTTCCAAAGACTCTCTCACAAGTCAAGAAGTGACCCTCTCTTAGGTCAAGATGTGACCCTCTCTCACTATCTATATTGATATACACTTTCTATCTTTAATTAGTAATGGATCACCAACGCCACATATACCTTATATGCCTTTGGTTTTACATACCATCTACCATAATATAGACTATTTGCAAGTTATTATAGAGTAGTTCCCCATAGCCCATATCTCAAATATCGGAACATTTTACACAATGTTTCGCTCCATTTTTGGATTGGTGTTTATGTGGTTTTGCGCTTGAACTCTTAATATCTAACTTAGATGCTGGTGCACTTATTAACCATTTGTCGTCACGTATAAGGGTCGACTGAGTCAATTAATAGAACCTGTTACTGCAGAAGCGTATGGTGATGGAGTTTTGGAAAGCTTGCCAAAATTAATTTAGCATGTTTCCATTTCAAATATCTCAAAAGTTAGCGATTTAAAAGTTAGCGATTTCAAATAAAAGTTACTTCAAACTAAAGTAAGGTTGATTATAATGAACAACCTAATATGTTTATCTCAGAAAATGAGAGAAACTCAAAACCATCGGACTATGCAACTTTAAGGTCATATCAGGACGGGTACCGAATTGTGAGAGGGCGCACTCATGGTGACTTTATAGTCCTGCCCCACTGGGAGACCAGGCCATGTGGGTGGTGTGCTGATGTCCTAGGGTGTGTGGTAGGTAGGTGTGACTGAGTGGGATATCAGGTCATGGTGCTGTCGGCCTGGTCTCCCACTCACCATGAGTGTGCACTGTCACAAGTCTGTAGATACCCATCCGGATATGACCTTAGATGTTGCCTGGACGTAAAACTCCAACAACCAACCAAAATAGCAAATATCGGCTGTAGTGACGCACAAAATAACAACATAAAGAAATACCCTGAGGGTTTTTATTACCCCCCCTGCCAGCCCCCCCCCCCCCACCCCTTTCAATAAAAGTCGTTTTAATTGATTCAAAGAAGTCTCAGTGACACCTTAGGTCCAATAATATAAGGGCCAATTTAGTGTGGGCTTATAATTATTTTGCCATTTGCTATCATTAAATGTTCGCTCCGAAGCTGACTGGGGTGGTAAATGAAAGATGAAATTTTGTGTCTTTTTAGTGCGTTTTTTCTTGTGACACTGAGATCCCCCTCTATTTGTGAGGTAAGTATAATCAAAGACCCTATAATACTAAGACAGCTGACTCCCTATCTCTCCGATGGTAATGTAAATTTCGCAGTGCCACCTTGTGGTGGGTTTGATCAGCCCAGCTGCTGGTTGGTATTTCACATATAAACACATACAATTATATTATACATGACATAGGTAAGTATGAATACACATCAATATGAAATTGCTATGAACAAATACACAATTTTGCAGTGCCACCTTGTGGTGGGTTTGATCACTCCAGCTGCTGGTTGGTGTTTCACATGTAAACACATACAATTATATTATACATGAGATAGGTAAGTATGAATACACATCAATATGAAATTGCTATGAGCAAATGCACATCATCATCATCATCATCGCCATCATCACACATCTTTCACATTCATATATAAATTTATACATATAATATAGCATCTGTTTAACCAAGAGAACAGCCAGTGCACCAAGTGGTGGGTTTGATCATTTTGATTACACAGTACAGGCTGAGTGAGCCGTCTTAGTATTATAGGGTGTTTGGTATAATCTAATTACACCTAATGTATTCTGGCAATCTTTTCTGCCATCTGTTGCTATAATTTAAATTTGTGTTAGCCTAGCGATGAAGTTAAACATGATACTTACAACATTAACTACCCCCTTCCTGATATGACCTTACATGTTGCCAACAAAATTGTTTTATGTAACGACGCCTCGACGAGCACATTGATTTTTATCATCGGCTATTTGGACATCAAACATATGGTCATTCTGACACATTTCTTTGGAGGAAACCCGCGACTGCCACATAGGCTACTCTTTCCAATAAGCAGCAAGGGGTCTTTTATATGCACTTTCCCACAGACAGGACAGCACATACCACAGCCTTTGATGAACCAGTTGTGGACCACTGGTTGGAATGGAAAATAGCCCAAACTGCAAATGTGTCCACTGAGCAGGATCGATCGGATGACTGACACCTTCACAGGTGGACACTCTACCGCCTGAGCTACGTCCCGCTCTCCTAGATATTGGCAGGACGTAAAACTTTAACAACCACACATTAACTACCTAATCTGGCAGTAGCCATTTTGTTTTTGTAAATATACTTATTCCTCTGAACAAAGACTTTTTTCGCCGCCTAGGCAATGGCCTCCAGTATAGCTATTTATTTGAAGAAAACGATGGTGTATGATAACGTTATTCAGAGTGATATTCGGCCATGGTATGACGCAAATGGTATCCAATGCGACAGCCCTAAAAAGCTGCAATGAGTGCGCACTGTCACAAAGGGATACCCGATTTTTTTATTTTTTTATTGATACGTTATTTATTCTGCCCATAGTGTGTAAGCTTTCAACGCTGGACAGCTGTGAGGAATGTTATGGTGTATGCCCGGGTTCGGGTTCCGGGTTGGTATCCGGGACATCCACCAGCATTTATTTAAGTAAATAGTATCATCTATAGGTAGTATTTGTGGGGTGTGTTGTTCGGGCTGGTTTTGGTTGCCTGTCGGTCCGTGGGGATTCGGGGTCTGGATATTTGCACTACTTCGGGCGGTAGTTGCCTGCTCGGATTGTCGTGGGGGGTGTTGATGATGGTGGATGTACACATGGCCGGATGAAAATGGCATTCGTGCCTAGAGCGGGGACTTCGTCGAACCCACATCTCTTTGCATTCCGGGCCAGTGTGCTAACCATTACACCACCTAGGCTCCCTGATATCAACACACTACCCATGACTATCTGTCTATGTGGCTCCTTGCCTGAGAGGTCAGTGCAGACCACTACACTCGTCCCCCTGGAATTGTAAGTCTTTAAATGCTTACAATTACATATATACAGGCAATGCACTTACACATACACAGGGTAGGCTCTACAACTATACAGCGTGTAGCTTGTACAGGATCATGGTCACGGCAACCAGTGTCGTGGGGGTGATGAAAATGGGAAATATTGTGCCTAGAGCGGGACTCGAACCCACATCTCTTTGCATTCCGGGCCAGTGTGCTAACCATTACTCCACCTAGGCTCCCTGATATCAACACGCTACCCACGCCTACCTGTCTATGTGGCTCCTTACCTGAGAGGTCAGTGCAGACCACTACACTATCATATAACTAATATTGTAGCCTAGTATGTACATCTAGTGAGATGGTAATCGGCTTGTGGATGAGGACCCGTTTCCAGAATTTGTTTGTTTGTTTTGTTTGCAGCTTTCCTTTCACTTGTGCCCTGTCCCTAGTTAGTGCCTAGATTAATATTGATATTACATCCGATGTTGCTAGAACGCTGTGCCCAAAACCAACCTATAAATTAACCAAGCTGGCACTAAAATGTTGTCTACTCGTGAGAACGCACTGGAATGTTACAGTTTTCACACAGAGAGTGCTTTCTAATATCCCATCGGGCGCGGTGGCCTAATCAATGGCGCGGGTGTCATCGCGTGCGGAAGGTCGGGAGTTCGGTTCCAGGTCGAGTGATGGCCCTGTCACACTACAACGTAATGATGTCAACATAGGGAGAACGTGAAAAACGTTGAACTTCTCGGCGTAGTATGCAAATTTGGGCACAAGTTGAACGTGGATGCAGCGTAGTGGATGAGAGAGTAATGGCGGTAAAGCGTAGTGATGGCGTCATTCAACGAGAGAGGACAACGTAATTATGCTCAGGGAACGTTATGAACGATATTCCATCGCCAGAAGAACGTTACCTGATGTTACATACGTCATGACAAGGTGGCGAAACGTTGAACATACATTGAACATACGTTCTCCTGACGTTCTCCTGACGTTCCCATTACTCCGCGTGGACATTTCCACCCAGTTTAATGTGGGTCAATGTAGTGGAACGTAGTTGAACGTAGTGACCAACATTTTAATAACGTCTGTTTGACATCATTGACGTTCGCCGAACGTGTACAGAACGTACAGCGAACGTAAACCCTTACGTTTGAGGTACGTCAAAAGTTTTGAACATGTCCAAAACCTCGACGTAACTCGACGTAACATGACATAACGTGACGTAGCTCGATGTCAGTCTAACGTCATTCTGACGTCATCATAACGTAATCCAACGTACATCAACATAATGACGAAAAATCACCACGTCAGGCTTACGTTGGCTCGTTACGTCGTAGTGTGACAGGGGTATTAAATCAATGGACGTATTCGACTGGGCCTTTCTATACGCATATCAAAATATTTCTTTACAAATTCCTATTCGACTGGGACTGGAAGTGGGTTTCCATACATATAAATCAAATCTGTCTTGTGGCTCCATCCATAATGTCACATGGTGTATTTCAAGATGGCTGATATGGGAAGGTTGAAAGATTCAATAGCTTCAGCCAATCAGAGCTGTTCTTTTCGATTGCAAATGGCTGCCATCTATGGGGGCAGCCATTTGCAATGGAAATGAACAGCTCTGATTGGTTCTTTTCGATTGCAAATGGCCACACCCCCATTAAATTGCATCTGTATTCCATTCAGTGTGATGACAAATGTTTAACAAGTGCACCAGTATCTAAGTTAGATATGTAGAATTAAATCTAGACAATTGTTCTGGTTTTGAAAATTGGATATTTTCATCGGACTATGCAACTTTAAATAGACGGCCATTCTATAGAGTGGAGATGGGGGGGGGGGGGTGATTGAGGGAAGCAGGGTGGGGGATGGTGGGATTGGGGGGTTGGAGTAGCGGATGGGGTAAGGGGAGGTGGGGTGCGGATGATTGAGGGATGGAATGGAGGTAGGGGTGAGGTAGGGGTGAGGTAGGGGCGAGGTGGTGTGGTGGTGGAGGTGGGGGTGGGGAAGTGATGATGTGGTGGTGGAGATGTAGTGATGTGGAGGTGGGGGTGGGGGTGATTGGGGGGTTCCACCCCCCCCCCCCCCAATCACCCCCACCCCAGTAGTTGTAGTGGGTAGGGGAGGTGGGTGGGGATGATTGAGAGATGGAATGGAGGTAGGGGTGGGTGTGGGTGTGGGTGTGGGTGTGGGTGTGGGTGTGGGTGTGGTTGTGTATGTGGATGCGGGTGCGGGTGCGGGTGTGGGTGTGGGTGTGGACGTGGATGGGGGTGTGGGTGTGGGTGTGGGTGTGGGTGTTGGTGTTGGAGTGGGTGTGGGTGTGGTTGTGTGGGTGTGGGTGTGGTTGTGTGGGTGTGGGTGTGGATGTTGGTGTTGGTGTTGGTGTGGATGTGGATGTGGGTGTTGGTGTTGGTATGGGTGTGGGTGTGGGTGTGGGTGTGGGTGTGGATGTGGGTGTGGATGTGGATGGGGGTGCGGGTGCGGGTGTGGGTGTGGGTGTGGACGTGGACGTGGACGTGGACGTGGGTGTAGGTGTGGGTGTGGGTGCGGGTGTGAGTGAGTGTAGCGGTGGGGAGCAGGTTGTAAAACTGTATGGTCTGGCTGGATATTGGGTACAGAACCACTTCTGTTCTTATCGTCCGTGGCCGTCACCTGCGGGTACGTTCGGAATCTATAGCAACGTAGGACCTTTGCGGGAGCGTTCGTCTTGTTGGTTGTTGGCTACGTTCGGAAATAATTAAATAATCTAGGTGAATTATTCCAATGTTTACCTGTAAATTGTTTTGCTTTTTTATTAGGAAATAATAACAATGTTGGTGTATTGTTGCAAGATTCACCCCAACCTCTAGATAAAAGATTCACCCGTACTTGTAGTATACGGGTGAACGACAACATAGTCTAAGTATGGGCGAAAATAGCTTTAGTATGGAACATGAACTAGAGATTGTGGTGCCATGATCAAATGGCTACATATATTGGCACAGATTTGGTGAAATGGGAGAGAATGCAAAAAGACAAGATGGCGGCCGGAGAATTCAGTCGATTTCACTTTTCAATTGCATTAAAGTATACGTTTTATTATATTTTACAACTCAAAAGTAGCGGGTAAACATGAAGACATATACAAAGAAAAAATGTTGCTTCTTAGATTGTGAAATTAGGCTCTCATAACGACTCAATTCATTTGCCCGATTTTTCTACCGTTTTGATATAAGGCTGGTCTTCACCTGTGTACTACAAGTACCGGGTGAAACTTTTATCTACCCAATCTCATGAATTTATTAGCTGGCGACTTTCGGAAACAAAAACAATGCTTGTTTGTTGTGTTTGTTGGGGTTTTACTTCCTATCAACATCTAAGGTAATATCAGGACGGGTACCGACTCGTGACAGTGCGCACTCATGATGACTTCATAGTGCTGTCCCATTGGGATACCAGGCAACCAGTACCATAACCCAATATCCCACACAGTCACATTGTCTTGATACTGACCCAACCAGTCCTTGCTGTATCCTATTAATACCGAGTGTCAGGCTAAGTAGCGACAAGTATAAATTTTGTAAGTCATTCGTTTGACTCGATCGAGATTCAGACTCCCGACCTTTCGCATGAGAAGCCAGCGCTCTCCCAATTTAGCCACTGTGTCCAGTCAATGACAATGTTGGCGCATTGTTGTAATGTTAATCGCAATTTGGGTTAACAAATTATTATTTCTTGTCTACGTTCAATCTTTTTTTTTTTTTTTTTTAATAGTTGCCTACATTCAGAAAGAATAACAATGTGTAGGTGAATTGTTACAATGTTCCCCCAATCTGGTCTTTTAATTTGTTGGCTACATCCAGAACCAATAACAATGCCAGTCAGTGCATTGTAGCAATATGCCCTTAAATATTTTTTTTGTTTTATTTGTTGGCTAACAATGTAGGTGCATTGTCACAATGTTCACCCCAATTACATATTGTTTGGTGACCGGATGTGGTGTCCGAATCGATAGAGCGCAGCCTTCCCATGCGGAAGGTCGGGAGTTTGATTCCCAACCGGCGGCATCCGTTCCAAGTTTTGTGCGTGTTCAAAAGTTGTAACGGATCTGGCCGGATATCAATGGATATCAACGGATTTGCAACAGATATGCAACGGACACAAACCAGATTTTGCCGGATATCAATGGACTTTGTTCGGTTTCTGTCTTATAAAGTTGATACTTGTCACTTCCTAGCCTGGCGCTCAGCATTAATAGGATAGGACAATGACTGGTTTGCTCAGTGTCAAGATAGTGTGACTGAGTGGGATATCAGGTCATGGTGCCCATGGCCTGGTCTCCCAGTGAGGCAGCACGATGAAGTCGTCAAGAGTGCCTTTTGTGTAATGTTGGCTTTTATCATCATCACTGTAGCAACTTGTAGCCATTAATCAGATCTAAATCTGGGATTATCTAGAAGTAAATACAGAAAGGACCACTAATAAAGTGCCTGGCATACTATGCCGGATTGAGCAACGGACAGAATTTTCTAGTCTGGTGGTGTTGGGGCGTGATAAGTATCAAAATGTATTAAAATGTATCAAAATGTTGCGATATCGGCGGCTCAAAGGCCGCCGGATGAACGGACATGAAACGTACATGAACGGATAGCCAAAGGACGATAAGCGGACTGAACAGACTCAAACCAGACAAGAACCGTAGACGTCAATCCGGCGGCATCCATTCCAAGTTTTGTGCATGTTGAAAACTTGTAACGGATTGGGCTGGATATCAATGGATATGCAACAGATATGCAACGGATATGCAATGGATACAAACTGGACTTTGCCTGATATCAACGGACTTTGTTTGGTTTCTTTTCGTTTCCCCAATCCGGTGATGTGTGACAGAGCTTTTAAGGTTGTGCACAATAGCTTTCTGCAAACTCATAGATTAAAGTTGCATAATCCAATGGTTGTGAGTTTTGGCAATTTTCTGAGAAAGATACATTAGATTGATCATTGCAATCAAATTTACTTTAATTTGAAGTTGCTTTTATTTCAAATGACTAACTTTGGAGATATTTGGTGTGAAAACATGGCAAATTAATTGTTTGGCAAGCATCCCAAAACATTGACACCAATTTCATATGACGTCAGCACATGTATTTAGGTCAGTGCACGCGCTGAACGGCTGCAGGACAACATCCGGTCACATTGCAAACTCAATGGCTATGAGCAATCTTCATAGAGAAAAGGTGAAATATCTCTAAAACCACATCACCTAGACACAAACCGATTGGATTACATATAGAAAACATATTCAAAAAAGAGATTATATTAAATCTATAAGGTTAGGGTTCTGCATTTCTATTCATTTTGAATAAAATTGACATGTTGCACTGCGTGTATCAGCAGACTCAATGCATTGCCAATGGCCGTGAGCAATCTTCATACAGAAAAAGTTAAATATCTCTAAAACAACACCACATAGACACAAACCAATTGGAACACATATAAAGAAATATTCAAAGAAGAGATTATATTAAATTTATAAGGTTAGGGTTCTTCATTTCTATTAATTTTGAATAAAATTGACGTGTTGCACTGCACATATCGGCAAACTCAATGAGTCAATGCATTGTCAATGGTCGTGAGCAATCTTCATACAGAAAAAGTGAAATATCTCTAAAACGACACCACCTAGACACAAACCGATTGGAATATATATAGAAAACATATTCAATGAATAGATTATATTAAATTTATAAGGTTAGGGTTCTGCATTTCCATTAATTTTGAATCAAATAAACGTTTTGCACTGCGCGTACAGCAAACTCAATGCATTGTCAATGGCGGTGAGCAATCTTCATACAGAAAAATTGAAATATCTCTAAAACCACACCACCTAGACACAAACCGCTTGGAATACCTATAGAAAACATGTTTAACAAAAAGAGTATATTAAATTGATATGGTTAGGGTTCTGCAATTCTATTAATTTGGAATAAAACTGACTTTTTCACTGCACGTTCCAGCAAACTCAATGCAGTGTGCCTTCGTTCTGCAGCAAAGCTGCGCGCGTACACACGATGTTAGTAAACATTGAAATAGGTCTATACGTTTCAGCAATAACAGGTACTATTATATTGGCTTAGTATCCCCGTCTATGCATTGACAAATGCTTAATAAGTTCACCAGCGTCTAAGTAGGATATGTATGATCAAATCTAGGTCAATGTTTTGGTTTTGAAAATGTTATGCTTTCATCAAGTGGCATTCTCTGTGGCGGAGTGGTTAGAGTGTCTGACTTTTTTCTAGGTCAGACTCCTAATCTGAGGGTCGGCGGTTCGATTCCCCGTGCCCCCAGCTCTGCCAATTTGGATTTCCACCGCTGTGTATAACTTACAGCGTCATCAAAGGCCGGTTGCTCTCATACCATGTCTATATGGTGTGGGAGGTTAAAAATCCCTTGGGTCGGTAAAAGTGTAGGCTTGGGCTTTCTATCGACCAGCAGTGGAATCAGGAAGACCAGTCGTCTATGACTGGGATTTCCCCTGCTTGGGACAACTAATGTACCAAACAAAAATGAGAGACAAATAAGTGTTCACACTTCCTGTCTACCATTCGCTATATCGCTATATCGCTATATCGGACTATGCAGCTTTAAACAAGTATAATATTATATAAAGCTGAGCTAATCTATCGAGTGATGACACATTAAAGGTGCATAGTCCTATGGTTTTGAGTTTCTGTCATTTTTCTTAGATAAATATATTAAATTGATTTTTTTTAAATAATTTTAATTCCCCCCCTGGCAATTCTTTTGGGAAAGATACATTAGATTGATCATTATAATCTACCTTACTTTAGTTTGAAGTAACCTTTATTTTAAATGGTTATAAGTTTGTTGATATTTGAAGTGCAAACATGTCAAATTAGTTTTGGCAAGCACGCCAAAACTCTGTTAGCATAGACTGTAGTATTAACAGGTTCTATTAAATCGCCTCAGTATATTCGCTTCTATGTGGCAACAAATGCTTACTAAGTGCATCAGTATCTAAGTTACATACAGTATAACCCCTACTAAACCAAACTTGAAGGGACCCTAGAAATTTGTTTGGATTAAGCGATCATTGGTTTAACCAAGCTTTGGCTTTCACTTTGACTTGGCTTTAGCAAAAATGTGGGTGCATTATGAATGTAACATACAATGTATGTGGATTCTTTGATTAATGTTTTTTTATGTATATACAGTCATCATCATGCTGTCGGTTGCGATGCGACTAAAGCCGTGTTCACACCTCAGCGTTAAGTCGCCTCATCTAGTGCGCCTAATCTAAGTCGGCTCACATTGGCCGTGTGAACCCGATTCTGAGGCGGATTAAGGCTGAGTCGCCTCATCTAGTTCGCCTCCAGTAGGTCGCCTCGCGAGGTGGTTTAAATGAAGCGAACTAGCTTGGGTCGGCCCATCTTGCTTGTGTGGATGGTAGCGGTTTACTTGAAGCGGATTAAGCAAGTCACACTATACAATATAATTTGGTCTATGAACCGGCTAGAGGTGCACAGATATTTCTTTCATCATTTATTTTTAGGGTTTCACTGCCCAGCAGAAGTTTTGACCGTTCCAAAACAATACGATTCAGCCGAAACAGATCTAGGTCGAACCCACACTCTCTCTGCCGATGTCGACTAACCGAAACTGGCGCTGGTTAGTATGGACTTGCTCATGCGCAGATATCAATTTCCGCCTTAATCCGTCTCGTGTGTGGACACAACACTAGTTCGCCTCATCTAGTTCACCTTATCTAGTTCGGCCTAAAATTGTGGGTGTGAACACGGCTAAAGACTGCTTTCATTACTTGACTGCCGCTCTCCATTTAGCTCTCTGCTGTGAGAGTTGCATCAATGAGTCAGTCTTAATGTCTCTCAGCTTCAGGTTTCTCTTGATGGTATCCTTGAACCGGAGATGAGGGCGCTCTCTCTTTCTGTAACCAGAGGACAGTTGAGAATAGAGGATCTGCTTTGGTAGCCTGTCTGATGACATCCTCATGAGGTGTCCAGTCCACCAGAGATTCTTTTTGATCAGAAGATCTTCCATAGAGGGCAGCCCCGTCCGTTCGAGTATTTCCTTATTTGTCACTTTGTCCTTCCAGGATAGACTCATGATTGAACGCAGATGTCGCATCATGAAGTCTCAGTGTCATAAAATAGTCTCAGATGACCTTATAACCACATGGAAGTTTGGTTTAACTGTACCAGAAGTGGCCAGGGGCTCGACAATTTTGTTTGGATTAACCGTTAATTTGGATTAACCAACTTTGGCTTAACCAAATTTGTTATATGATAATTGGTAGTATTTTGCGGGAACGCCAAAAAAAGTTTGGATTAACCGATCGTTTGGTTTAACCGAGCTTGGTTTAATGGGGTTGTACTGTATGTAGAATCAATTCTAGCTATCTGTTCCGGTTTTGACAATTTAATGCTTCATGGAACTATGAACCTTTAAGGTTATTGGTTTGAATTAATCAGGATTCGAACCTGAGGCTCGAATCCTATGATCTGTCACACTGGAAGCGGATCATTCACTCACCCCCTATGGTTGGTTATGTAGGCTATGCTGGTTGTGTAGATTGTGCTGGTCATGCAGTGCGTGCAGTGCGTGCAGTGCGTGAAGTGCGTGAAGTGCGTGCAGTGCGTGCAGTGCATGCAGTGGGTGGAGTGGGTGGAGTGCGTGGAGTGCGTGCAGTGGGTGGAGTGCGTGGAGTGCGTGGAGTGCGTGAAGTGCGTGGAGTGCGTGGAGTGCGTGGAGTGCGTGGAGTGTGTGGAGTGCGTGGAGTGCGTGGAGTGCGTGAAGTGCGTGGAGTGCGTGGAGTGCGTGCAGTGGGTGGAGTGCGTGCAGTGCGTGCAGTGCGTGCAGTGGGTGGAGTGGGTGGAGTGCGTGGAGTGCGTGAAGTGCGTGGAGTGCGTGAAGTGCGTGCAGTGCGTGCAGTGCGTGAAGTGCGTGCAGTGCGTGAAGTGCGTGAAGTGCATGCAGTGCGTGCAGTGCGTGAAGTGCGTGCAGTGCGTGAAGTGCGTGCTGTGCGTGCAGTGCGTGCAGTGCGTGCTGTGCGTGCAGTGCGTGCAGTGCGTGCTGTGCAGGCAGTGTGTGCTGGTTAAGCTGTTTACCCTGGTTGTTTCTCTTGCTACTTACACTAATTACACTACTGACCAGACTGGGTGGCTGAATGAGTTGAACACACGGCTCCTGTTTTGGGAGATCGGGGGGGGGGGGGGGGGGGGGGTATCCGAAGCCATGGATTCGTCGGTTCGAACCCCAGTCAAGTCAAACCAATGACTTAAAACTGTATACTTGTCGCTTCCTAGCCAGGTGCTCGTTGTTATTATGATAGGGCAAGGACTGGTTTGCTCAGTGTCAGGATAATGTGACTGAGTGGGATATCAGGTCATGGTGCTGGTGGTCTGGTCTCCCAGTGAGGCAGCACTATAAAGTTGCCATGAGTGCGCACTCTCACAAGTCAGTACCCACCCTGATATGACCTTAGATGTTGCTAGGACATAAAACAAATGAACAAACTCACGGTACTTATGCTGGTTGCGCTGGTTACACTAGCTACACTAGTTAGGTTGGTTACACTAGCTACACTAGTTAGGTTGGTTAGGCTAGCTACACTAGTCATGCTGGGTATGCTAGCTACACTAGTCATGCTGGTCATGCTAGCTACACTAGTCATGCTGGTTATGCTAGCTACACTAGTCAGGGTGGTTACACTAGTCACGCTGGTTACGCTAGATACACTAGTCACACTGGTCATGATAGCTACACTACTCATGCTGGTTATGCTAGCTACACTACTAATGCTGGTTACGCTAGCTACACTAGTCATGATGGTTATGCTAGCTACACTAGTCACACTGGTTATGCTAGCTACACTACTCACGCTTGTTATGCTAGCTACACCAGTCATGCTGGTTACGCTAGCTACACTAATCACGCTGGTTACACTAGCTACACTAGTCATGCTGGTCACACTACCTACACTACTCACGCTGGTTAAGCTAGTTACACTAGTCTCGCTGGTTACGCTACTTACGCTACTTACACAGGTTACACTTCTAGTTCTACTGCTAGTCACACACACTCGCTCCTGCAGAAGCTGCGCGGCGCGCGTTTTGCTGGCGGAGGGAGGTGCACCTGGGACTCTGGGGAGGGATCCGATGGAAGAGAGTTTCCGAACGCATCCATTCCCAAAGGGTTGTGGAACTCTCCAGTTCGCTGGCGGAGAGAGGCTTGAAAGCCGTCTGTGTACACACGCGAACGCGCAGTCGGACACACAGACAGAGTGTTGCCGGAGGAGGAGGAGGAGGTTACGGATAGAACCCCCTCAATGACAGGATAGCACAGGATAGCACAGGACAGAGATAACAACGACAGGCACAGGAAAGATGTAGCCAAATCGAACCTTTCTTCTTTTCTCTTTTGGATTAAATTGAATCGATAGTGTTGGCGGACGCATGGAGTACGATCTGGTTGACTTGTGGTGTAAAGCGCTGTCGTTGAACAAGGTAGGTTGTCAGGGCAGGCCGGGGGGGCTGTCGGCGGAGTGAGAGGCGGTAGAGGCGGCAGGCGGGGGGACGGGCAGGCCGGTCTGCACCGCCGCCATCACCATCACCGCCACCCGCCTAGCAATGGCCGCCGGGCCGGGGAAAATCCATCCTTCCTCCTCTCCCCCGCCCCACCCCACCCCACCCCACCCCAACTCTCTCTCCCACTCCCTCTTCGTCATCCTCAGCATCCTCATCCTCATCCTCATATTGAAGCTCCATGGAAATGGAATCCTTGCATTGCAAACATCGGCAGCCTGAGCTAGAGCCTAGAGCCGTGGCCACTGACTGAGTTTTCTGCCGTCGCCATGTTCAATGATGTTGTTGTGTTGTTCCTTGGTTTCTGTTCCTTCCCTCGCCCCTTGGAGTTGGACTTGCCACTTGGTCAGTCAGCCCAGCTTCACATTCAATATTTATGAATGAGTGGCATTCATGTCATGATAATAAGGATTCTCTCTGCCTCTGCCTCTGCTCTGGCATCTGCCCTGTTTTGCAGCACCACGGAATAAATATTAGATAATTAGGATTAGGAATAATAGGATGAGTGAGAGTCTGGGCATCATGATCATCATCATCATGGGCCTGGTCAACATTTCTCCTTAAGTTAAGTTAATACTAATAATAATCTTAATAGCAATACAAATGTAATGGTAGTAATGCCTCTTCCGTAGTACTTGCTTAAGTTGCTATTCTATAGTTACATAATAGTATCGGCAAGAACTTGAAGAAGGTCTGATTTCTGCACCTATATTTAAAGCATCAGTCTATGATCAGATCTTTATGGGGTTCTAATATAATTATATAGCTATTAATATTATAACAAATGAAGGATTATTCGGGCAGCATTTTGCAGCCTCCTGGTGATAAAAAACGAATTTGATGCATTCTGATTCTCATCATTCTGGTTGTTTGAAAGAAAATGTCCCAAGTGACTGCTACGAACTATATATATCATTATATGACATTTTGTCAGTGCTCAGTCATACTGGACTATAATCTAGTTGTCTAGTAGTACTAGTTAGTTCAGTAGGTCTACGAGCACTGCTTTTCGGTCCACTCCCTCTCCCAGGCTGAGGCTGTCAATTTTTTGGAAGCCGTGTCATCTGTCAAGCACAGTGTGCTTGGGCCTTGGTGAATCATGAACATTGGATTTTACTATGATTATATATCTTGTTTTTTTTACCAGCATGTCCAGGACCTTTTAACCAGGCCCGGGGCTCCCGACTCAGCCAGGGAGGACTCAGGCCAGGGAGATGGTGGGGGTGTCTTTTGTCCATAGTCCCTGGCTATAGAAGGCCTGGGGTTGGGGGGAAGGGGCGAGGAATGGAGCCAGGAGGGGCGGGGGGGGGGGGGGGGTATTGAACGGGTGCTGCTGCTGTTGCCGCAGCTGCTGCTACTCTTGTTTGTTCATTCCGTCCTTCCCCTCCCCCTCTCTATCCCCTAATGGAACTCCCCCCCCCCCCCCCCCCCCCCCCGCCCACCCAGTCCCCGAACACACAGTGCACTCCAAGCCAACAGTCACTCACTGCAATCTGCGCGCCTTGCTAATACACTAACGCCTGCGCCTCTTTCAGATTATTTATATATAGAAAGAGAATGACTGAGAGAGAGATGTATATGATGTTATATATATGAAGAGTTCAGGTGAAAAACCATGTAAACGCCAATCCAAAAAATGTAGTTTAAATAAATGATTTTTACCTGAAGATAATTTTAATTCTCACTAATTCCACTTTTCATTTGATCACATGGTTATGAAGCAATGAACAAAATGTCAGAATTAAAAAATTGTTCACGGTTTGATTCCAATGTTTATCTCCATTTTTGAATTGGCGTTTACATGGTTTTGCGCCTAAACTCTTCATATGTCCCAATAGAAGCACACACACCCATTTCAAAATTGAAAGCTCGCACAAATTTACGATCATATTCAGAATGAATGCATATAAAATAAGACAATACCACCTTATTTCAGAGGCACGACAAAAACAATTAACAATTTACAATCATATTCAGAATGAATGCACATAAAATAAGACAATCCCACTTTATTTCACAGGCACGGCAAAAACAAATCCATGAAATTCTTTAACTTTGAATAGACGCGCATCCATGCAGTGCATGTTATATAGATATATTTACATACTTAGTATCATATATATTTAGATAGGATATCTACATATCATGATAGATAAGATATATTTTATTATATATATAGATTTACATCAGATTCTGTACATAATATTTTATTTATAAATGTAATCAGCTAATTTCAAGCAAGCTGTGGGATGGGGGTTTGCTTTTTTTTAAATGATAGGGGGAGAGGGATGGAGCAACAAAAGCCATTGAAATGTTTAACTGCTTTATTATTATTAAACCAGACGGGATGGCCGAATGAGTTAGAGCGTCCGTCTCCCGTGTTGGTAGGTCGTGGGTTCGAACCCGGGTCGAGTCAGACCGATGACTTAAAAATTGATACTTGTCGCTTCCTAGCCTGGCGCTCGGCATTATTAGGGTAGGACAAGGACTGGTTGGCTCAGTGTCAGGATAATGTGACTGAGTGGGATATCAGGTCATGGTGCTGGCGGCCTGGTCTTCCAGTGGGGCAGCACTATAAAGTCACCATGAGTTCTCACTGTCACAAGTCAGTACCCGTCCTGATATGACCTTAGCTGTTGCTAGGACGTACAACAACAAACAGACTTTATTATTAATATTGCATATCGACAGTATTCGGTCCAGCAGTGGCATTGTCGGTAGATACACCTACCTACACTGAACATCTCTGTTCAAACTTCCTGGGAGCGGGACGTAGCTCAGACGGTAGAGTGTCTACATGTGAAGGTGTCAATCATCCTATCGGTTCTGCACAGTCCAACAGTGGACCCATTTGCATTTGGGCTATTTTCCATTCCAACCAGTGGTCCACAACTGGTTCATCAAAGGCTGTGGTACGTGCTGGGCTGTCTGTGGGAAAGTGCATATAAAAGAGCCCTTGCTGCTTATCGGAATGAGTAGCCTATGTGGCGGCAGTGGGTTTCCTATGTCAGAATCACCATATGCTTGACAATGATAAAAGTCAATGTGCTCTAGAGGCATCATTAAATAAAACAAACTTTCCCCCTTTTTTTGTTCCAACTTCCAGGCCCGCCCTACACCACCACAGACGGCGATTGTTACGTCAATCAATAGGTGCAGAGAGCTAGTATTAATAATATAGGGTATTTATGTGATGTCATTAACGGGATGCGCGGCCATTGTGGCGATATCAACCAGTAAACAACCCATAGAGTTTGCCGGTATGCGCAGTGCAAAACGTCAGTTTTATTCAAAATTAATAGAAATCCGGAACCCTAACCGTATCAATTTAATATAATCTTTTTGGTAAACATGTTTTCGATGTGTATTCCAATCAGTTTGTTTCTAGGTGGTGTGGTTTAAGAGATATTTAACTTTTTCTGTATGGAGATTGCTCACTGCCTTTAATAATGCATTGTGTTTGCCAGTACGCGCAGTGGAAAACGTCAGTTTTATTCGAAATTAATAGAAATCTAGAACCCTACCCTTATCAATTTAATATAATATTTTTGTTAAACATGTTTTCAATGTGTATTCCAATCAGTTTGTTTCTAGGTGGTGCAGTTTTAGATATATTTAACTTTTTCTGTATGAAGATTGCTCACTGCCATTGATAATGCATTGATCAGGTTGGGTTTGTTATTGTGTTGTATCTCCACAATGGCCGCACTTTCGCTTAACGTGACGTCAGTGCATACCCTATATTAAGCAAGCCACTTTCTCGTAGTTGGCAGCCATCTTGTAGCAAGCTTATGCTATGTGTCATACTGGTTGTTTATGGTGGGCTTTCCCGCTGGATCGGACTGGTTGGCTCAGTGTCCTGATAATGTGACTGAGTGGGATATCAGGTCATGGTGCTGGCGGCCTGGTGTCCCAGTGGGGCAGCACTATAAAGTCACCATGAGTGCGCACTGTCACAAGTCGGTACCCGTCCTTTTATGACCTTAGATGTTGCTAGGGAGTAAAACAAATATTAAATTTAAAGCCGCATAGTCTGATAGGTTTAAGTTTTTGTCTTTTTCTGAGTTAAATATATTAGTCTACTAATCGACATTATTTAGTCAATTCTTTATGTATCAGTAGCGGGTAAATATCAATAGGTATGTGAACAGTATAATTATTTTGCTTCTTATATTAAAGCTGCACAGTCCGATGAAATATCAAATTTTCAAAACCAAACCAATTCTCTAGATTTGATTTGACATATCTAACTTAGATACTGATGCACTTATTAAGCATTTGTTTCTGCGTAGAAGGCAATACTGAGTCAATTTAACACAACCTATTCCTGTAGAAGTCTATGGTGTCAGAGTTTTGGCAAGCTAATTTTCCATGTTTGCACTCAAAATATCTAAAAAGTTTACCATTTAATATAAAAGTAGCGATATGGCCGAATGAGTTAGAGTGTCCGTCTCCCATGTTGGTAGATCATGGAATCGTGTTTTTGACTCCTGGTCGAGTCAAACCACTGACTTAAAAATTGATACTTGTCGCTTCCTAGCCAGGCACTCTGAATTATTAGGATACGGTCAAGGAGCAGTGGAATGAGGAAGACCAATCTTCCACGATTGAAATTTTCCCTACTTAAACAACTAATGTACCAAAAAAAAAAAGTAAAGTAGATACTAGTGATCGATCTAATATATTTATTTCAGAAAAAATACAGAAATTCAAAACCATCGGACTATGCAACTTTAACAATTCATGTTGTAATTTCATGTACCAATCCTTTTGACACTTTTTCTGATGGGTTGCTCAGCAACCCTGTTTCTGAGACAGCGGTGCAGGAGCAACTAGTACGTAGTAGTACCTGTCCTGATATGACCTTAGTTGTTGCCCGGACGTAAAACCCCCAAACAAACAATAAAACCTTCCTATCCCCCATACTTCCCCACCAGACGGGATGGACGAATGAGTTGAGTGTCCGTCTCCCGTTTTGGTAGATCGTGGGGTTCGAGCCCTGGTCGAGTCCAAACTCCAACCAATGACTGACAGAAAAATGTATACTTGTCACTCACTAGCCAGGCGCTCGGCATTATTAGGATATGGCAAGGCCGGGTTCGGTCAGTGTCAGGATAATGCAACTGAGTGGGATATTGGATCATGGTGCTGGTGGCCTGGTCTCCCAGTGGGGCAGTGCTATAAAGTCACCATCAGCTACGCAGTCACAAGTCTGTCGGTACCCGTCCAGATATGATCTTATGAGTTAGATGTTGCCAGGACGTCAAACTCCACCAACCAACCTATGACCTTCGTACTTAGATGTTGCCGGAGTAACCCACCCAACAAACCATATTACTTTATATGTTGCCAGGACATAAAACCCCAAACAGACAATAAAACCATCCACATTACAATCCTCCCTCTGCTCGACACTGCCTGGGCATCGCAAATCGGTTCCCATCCTGATATTGATATGATCGTAGATGTTTCTAGGACATAAAACCTTCCACATCACCGTGCCCCCTTTGCCTGACACTGGGCGTCGCAAGTTCAAGTCGGTACCCATCCTGATATGACCTTATGCCTAGTACACACCTACCGTTTGTGCGCACCCACCTACCGTATACGATCTAAAACTGCCCGTTTCACGCACAAAAATCGCAAGGTGTGCGCTCCCCGCGCACACCTAGCGATTGCGATTCGCGACTAAAAACTCAGTTTTAGGGCTAAAACGGGCCGATTACGATTGCGATTCGAAAAATGAATGGGCCCGTTTTCAGTTTTAAGCGGGTCAGGTCGAGTTGCAAGTTTTAGTGCGCGAATCGTATACGGTAGGTGTGTACCAGGTATAAGATGTTGCCCGGACGTAAGCCCCCCCCCCCCCCCCCCCCCCCCCTCCCCAAACAAACAATGAAGTCTTCCCGCACGGCGCGTCGGGGAGACCGGCCCGGTGGTTTCCCTCTCGCCGGCGTTGCCTCGCCCTGATGCCGGGGAGCTGTCCGGGCGGGGCGCGGGGTCCCGACCGGGTAGTCAGGATGCTTTTACCCGGGGTCCGGGCGAGGAATCGCCGGCGGCGGGCACGGGCGAGGCGCGGGGGCCCCCCGTCGGGATGGCCAGGCACTAAATCTGCCCAGGAATTAAAGCTGCCTAATCAGATTTGTGGTTTTGTTGTTGTTTTACGTCCTAGAAACATCGATGGTCTTATCAGGACGGGTACCGACTTGTGACAGCGCACACTCATGGCGACTTTATAGTGCTGCCCCACTGGGAGACCAGGCTGGCAGCACCATGACCTGATACCTCACTGAGTCACATTATCCTGACACTGAGCCAAACCAGTCCTTGCCCTATCCTAATAATGCCGAGCGTCAGGCTAGGAGGCAACAATTTTTAAGTCATTGGTTTGACTCGACCAGGGTTCGAACCCACAAACCCATGGGTTCGGATCCCCCAATCTTCAAAAACAAGAGACGGGTGCTCAACTCATTCGGCCATCCCATCTGGTCTGATGTTGGTTGGTTGGTTGTTGGAGTTTTATGTCCTGGCTATATCTAAGTTCATATCAGGACGGTCCAATTAGATAAAAGCAACACATTTGTCTAGATGGAAAATTCACCCCGTACTTGCAGTAGGGGTGAAAAAACAACCCATTAGATTAGAAAAAGTGACGAAAGGCTGGGTAAATGAAATCAGCATGTAAAATCTTAATTTGAGAAGGACATTAATATTTTTCACGTACATTGTTATATTTACCCGCAACTTTTGAATTGAAAAATATAATAAAACATGTAGTTTAATGGATTTTAGAAGTGAAATGGACCGCATTCTATGGTCGCCATCTTGTCTTTTTGCATTCGCTCCCATTTCACCAACTCTGTGCCGATATTCCACTTCCTAATGGAGCAGTCACACTACGACGTGTTGGCCCGGCGTTGGACAACGCGTGCCAACGTGTTGCGTTTTTGGTCGAAACGTCGGAACGCGCCGGCTACGCGTTAGCAACGCGTTGCCGGCGCGTCGGTACACGTCGGTACACTATGATTGACAGGTCGCTTTGATACAACGCGTCGGCGCGCGTCGCCCAGCGCTGAAAGTTTTGTGCTTGCACAAAACTTTCGGCGCTGGCCGACGTGTTGCGTTACGCGTTACGGGCGCGTTAGCAGGCCGTCGAAACGCGTTACCAGCGCGTTGGCGGCACGCTCATAGCGCGTTGAAAAAAAGTCCTGGAAATTTCCTACAAATGCCACCGGTGCGTCAACGCGTCGGTAATGTGTTGCTGGCGCATGTCGACGTGCTGCTGGCGCGTTTCGACGTGTTATCAACGTGTTATCGGCGTGTCGCCGGCGCGTCAGTCGCAGATGGCGGGTTGGCCGCGTATTAATTACGTCTTATCGCCGTGTTATCGGCGGGTTTCCGCGTGTCATCAACGCGTTGTTGACGCGTTACGGGCGGGTTGCCGGCGCGTTGCTGGCGCATTGCTGGCGCGTTGCAGGCGTTGGGAAGGCGCTTCACCATCGGGTTATTATAGATCGGGCTCCACTGCTGGACGACGCGTCAGCAGCACGCTGGCGCACCGCCGCGAACGCGCCACCAACGCGCCGACAACACGTCCGCAACACGTTGACAACACGCTGGCAACCCCGTGGGAACCGGGCGAAATTGGGTCAAGCAGCATTGTTTTTTTTTCCGCCGGCGGAACAGGTTGGCGGCGCGCCAACAACGCGCCACCAACACGTCGAGTTTTCTCAAATCACGCCGAAAAGTTTGACGTTTCTCGACGCGTTGAATATATTTAAGCACGTTGGCGGCACGCCGGGATACACGTCGTAGTGTGACTGCTCCATTAAGCAATTTTCGCCTGTTACTAAAGTTGGCTGACCAGATGGTTTTAAGTTACTGTCATCTTTTGTGAGGTAAGCATGTTAGATTGATAGTGTCATGGAGATGATGAAAATGGGAAATATTGCGCCTAGAGCGGGATTCGAACCCACATCTCTTTGCATTCCGGGCCAGTGTGCTAACCATTACACCACCTAGGCTCCCTTATATCAACACACTACCCATGCCTACCTGTCTATGTGGTTACTTGCCTGAGAGGTCAGTGCAGACCACTACACTCGTCCCCCTGGAATTGTAAGTCTTTTAATGCTTACAATTACATACATACAGGCAATGCACTAACACATACATACGCAGGGTTGGTTCAACAACTATAGAGTACATAGCGTTTCAGGATCATGGTCACGGCAACCAGTGTCAGGCGGGTGATGAAAATGGGAAATATTGCGCCTAGAACGGGACTCGAAGCCACATCTCTTTGCATTCCGGGCCAGTGTGCTAACCATTACACCTACATACTCTCCCTGATATCAACACACTACCCACGCCTACCCGTCTATGTGGTTACTTGTCTGAGAGGTCATTGCAGACCACTACAATAGTTATAATCTAGATTGATAGTTATAATATACCTTACTTTAGTAACATTTATATTAAATGACAAACTTTTGCGATATGCCTAGTGCAAAAATAGAACATTGATTTTGGCAAGCTTGCCAAAACTCTGACACCATAGGCTTCTGCAGTGACAGGTTCTATTAAATTGACTCAGTATTGCCTTCTACGCAGAAACAAATGCTTAGTAAGTGCATCAGTATTTAAGTTAGATATGTAGAATAAAATATTGATAATTGCTTTGGTTTAAAAAATGTTATGCTTTTGTCGGACTGTGCAGCTTTAACTTAACTTTCTTAGACTACGTTGTCATTGACCCCTTGTGTATGGGTGAATCTTCTATCTACACATTATCTAGATGAAAGGTTGACCCCTACCCAGAGTAGGGGTGAATCTAGATACAAGATTCACCCCGTACTGCTGCAGTAGGGGTGCAAACCAACCCTATGTAAAAGCGGTCGAAAAAACGGGTCAATGAATTGAGAGCCTAATTTCACAATCTAAGAAGCAACATTTATTCTTTACATATGTCTTATTGATAGCCCGCTACTTTTGAGTTGAAAAATATAATATAATATCTAGTTTAATCAGATTTAAAAGTGAAATCGACAGCATTCTCTGGCCGCCATCTTGTCTTTTTGCATTCTCTCTCATTCACCAACTCTGTTCTGATATATGTAACCATTTGACACTGGTGCCAGGCATTCTATTTGTTGTTTCATACTAACGCTATTTTCGACCGTTTTAATATAAGGCTGGTCTTCACCCGTGTACTACAAGTACCGGGTGAATCTTTTATCTAGGGTGAATCATGAATGACAACTATGGCTAAATCTGAGCAAAAACTGCTTCAAATAGGAATTAACTGTGGAGCGTGGTTCCAATGTTGAATGTGCAGTATAGAGGGAGTACACGTGACGTCATGACTCAGCGGTCAGTGGCCAGACAGCTTGGATTACGAGCACCTTCCCTAGCCATGGTGTGAATGCATGCATGTGCAGTAAAACAGAGTTTTCTTGTGTTCTGGGAGGTTCTCGGCAGTTTACATCCAATGTGTTTACTGACAGCACTTTAGCAACAACTTTTGAGGCCAAACTGCTCAAAAAAGTGACAAATAAACCAAGAAATCAGTCAATAAGCACAGTGTAGGCACAGTGTAGGCAATAAGCACAGTGTAGGCAGTTGCAAGTTGTTATCCAATATGGCCACCGAAAGTTGTCTTGTGACGTTATTCAACCCCCTCTATAGATCGAAGCATCAAATGTTCAAAACCTAGCTATTTCCACAGATTTGATCCTATATATATCCAACTCAGATACTGATGCACTTATCACGTGTGTGTTTTTATGTATACAGTAAAACCGACCATGGGACCGACTTTAAGTGGTCCATTTAGGGAGGTGGTCGGTTTAGATAGTTGGAATATCCTTACAATAATATTGTTGGGACACAAATAAAGCAATCGGTAAAGGGAAGAGGTCGATCTGTGGATGGTCGGCATAGTGGAGTGGGCGATTTGTGGATGGTCAGTATAGGGGAGTGGTCGATCTGTGGATGTTCGGTATAGAGAGGTTTTACTGTAATTAGAGGCGGATACAAAGGCGATTTAATAGAACCTGTTACTGTTGAATCCTATGGTGTCAGAGGGTTGGCGTGCATGTCAAATTTAATTTGGTATGTTTTCACTTCAAATCAGGGTTGGTCGGATTTTGTTTCTCTGTGTGAGAAAAAACTGTCCATGGGGGCGGGGGGGGGGGCATTTTTGCCAACTCAAGGGGGAACTACTCTCTCTTCCCCCCCCCCCCCCCCCCCCCCCCCCCACACCTGCCTTCGCCTGTCTGTCTGGCCACCTGCAGAAAGCATGAGGCTCCCAGAAGGCAATGGGGTAGTTTGCACCTCAGGGGAGAGTTGCAAACCAGGTGATCAACTCATCATTACAACCCCATCTATCAGTTTTTTTTAGTATGTAGGTTTAAGTGTTGGATACATTATTCCTAACATTTATGTGTTCAGTTCATTTGTAAATAGCAGGCTGTGTATTTGTGGATTTAACTCGAGTAGAATAGGGTAAAAGCAACTAGGGGATGATGACATCGGAAAGAAAGAAAAAAATGGGGGAACCATGGCGGGAGAGAACAGTTTCAACCAGACGGGGTGGCTGAATGAGTTAGAGCGTCCATCTCCCGTGTTGGTAGACCATGGGGTCCTGGGTTTAAAAAATTGATACTTGTGTCACTTCCTAGCCTGGCGCTCGGCATTATTAGAATAGGGCAAGGACTGGTTGGCTCAGTGTCAGGATAATGTGACTGAGTGGGATATCAGGTCATGGAGCTGGTGGTGTGGTCTACCAGTGGGGCAGCACTATATAGTCACCATGAGTGCGCACTGTCACAAGTTGGTACCCATCCTGATATGACCTTAGATATTGCTAGGACGTAAAACAACAAACAAACAGTTTCGACTGATGGTGGGAACAGGTTTATTAGGGAGAAAGAATCTCAGAAAATAGCAGAATCTCAACACCATTGGACCATGCAGCTTTATAGTTTAATAAATGAGGTTGTTGTGCATCACCACCGGACGCGATGGCCAAATCGGTAGAGCGCAGACCTCCCGGTCGAGTCAAACCAATCACTTTAAAAATTAATACTTGTCAATACCTAGCCAGGTGCTCGGCATTAATAGGAGGGCGTGGACATCCAGGTATTTAGCGCATCGTGCCCTAGCAACTATTCAAGCCGCTGAAAACAATGGCGCTCACACCATTGAAGCGAATGTAAATCAAACAAAAAGCATTAATCTATTCACTGCTACGATCTAATTCTGTTATTTAGAGCCATGAATATTCACTCAGGAGTTGAAATAATGTTATTTAGGAGCATAACTTACTCAATAAGTGAAATTCTGTATTATTACGAATGTAAATAATACAAAAAGCACTGGTGTCATCAAGGTTTGTTTTCACCGCGTCAAGCGGAAGTGACATGAACGCGTGCTGTCCTATTGGGTATGACAAGGACTGGATGGCTGAGGATCAGGGTAATGTGACGGAGTGGGAAATCGGTTCATGGTGCCGACGGCATTGTTTCCCAGGGGGACAACACTCTAAAATCACCACTTTTAAAATATATTTTTTTAATTGCTTATTTACCTTGTCCATAACGAATAAGCCGCAACACAGTTTGTTTTCATCGCTGAACAGCAATGGTCTCAATTTGGTAGTTGCCTTGTCATCTTATCTGTTACTGTTACTGTTAGTGGCTAGCATTAATTAGGTTAGTTTTTTGGTGCCACATTTACGGCATTTTGGTATATATATATATATATTTTACCTCGGTATGCCGCCTCTGGCTAGCCGCAGGCTAGGGAGAAGGAAGCACATCCGGGTCCAGCAATTAGCATAAGTAACTCACAACGGGAGGACGTTTGTGAGTTGCTCCACAGGATTTATCTACTACTACTGCTTTTATCCAAAAGTAAGTACTGTTTTCTTCGATAACTTTGTTTATCATGCTCTATAGCATCTTTTTATGAAAGTTCAGAACTTTCTTCAGTCCTGTTTGGACTTTGTACGTTTTTTAACTTACGGATAGAACATTGCGTGCCGCTGGCACAAACGAAACCGATACTGAGTTCTATCGACACCTGTTTTTCAGACAGGGAGAAATGGCAACCCGAGTTGCTCATTTCCTAAGAAAAGTCTCCCGGATCCTAATAGAGGATGATGTTGGGGATGCTTCTGGGTGTTTTTTATAAACACCCCTGACCGGTTTAAGGCGAACCTCCGAGTTTCGTAATATTTTCTCCAACTTGTTGGCGCTGTAGCCACAGGTGGGAGAAGTGTACGGAACAGAGAGAGGGGCCGATCTCACGATCGATGCCCTCCGTTTGGTTGGTTTCGTTACCACACACCTACGGCAAATTTAGCTTCACGCCTGTACTGACACGTTGCAAAACACGTTCTCTGTACCATGTTCCTCAACCCAGTTTACTGGCTTACACTTGTGTAGTTGAGATGATTCCGGGTTAGTAACGCTTTGGTTTCGTTACAGTTCCCGATGGCCACTCGCCGGAATAAGCCGCCCGCTGCAGCGGTCGGTGTCCCCCCTACGGATTACGATTCGTCTCCACCGGCTACGGCTCCGCCGTCCCCACATCCTGGGGCTCATGCCTCGGATCAAGACAGTGATCACGCCCCTCAACCAGTGGGGTGGGAGGCGAAAATGGCGGAGATGATGGAGGAGAAGATGCGCCTTTTCCAGGCGCAGACCTTTCCAGATCCTTCCCAAATCCCTGATGAGGATTGGGAAGACTTTTCTGAGGACGAAGAGGGCACGCTTTCGGCACCTGAGGTTCCGAAACCGAAAGCGCGGGGCAAGAAACGCCGCCCAGTGAGCAGTTCTGGTGACGAGTTCACAAAGAAAGCGAACTCTAAGCGCTCCAAAAAGTCCAAAAAGAAGAAGAAGAAGAAGAAGGACTCCTCTTCAGACTCGTCGTCCGACTCTTCTTCCACCGAGTCGGATTCCGACACGGAACGAGCGGGAGTCTACGCCAAAATAGGCGTTAAAGCTGGCAAGAAGATTGTCAAAAAGAAAGCTCAGAAAGTGCGCACCACTACCATGATGCGCAAAACGGTGAATGGCCATTTCACTACGTTTAAACCGATCGAAGTCATCAACAAGTTGACTGAGCAGATTTCAGGAGTTAAGGGCATTCCTGCTTCGGTTTCCAAAGAGATGGATTCCGGCATTCATCTTTCCGACGAACGCCGTCGTTATGAAACTTCCCTCTGCCTGATCCATAAGGCAGTTTTGGGTGCCTTGACGTCTGTTATCCCTGTGGCTAACAGGATGCAGACAGAGAACAAGTTCTCGTCTTTGGCGCGGGTTATGGACCGGGGCATAGCTTTGTTAGCAGCCGCTAGTAACTACATGACCCATCGGAGATTTGAAAACGTTTTCAAATCGGTCACCACAGATGCCGGAAAAGAGGTTGCCCGCTCTAAGAAGGTAACGGACCATGATGGTAAGGAATACACCGTGTATTCCGGACCTACCCCTATCAAGAGCAAACCGCTTGATAAATCCAAGATGTTTGGGGGTCAGCTAGCTTACCTGTACAAACAGGTAGAGGTCGACTACAAGAGTGCTAAAAACACTGAAGCAAAGAGTCGTCGCTTCCAAAACCCAGCAGGGTTCAGAAAGTCTAGGACGGATTTTCGATTCCGCAGAGGAGGAAGGCCGTTCAGGGGCGGACCGTCCTTCCAGTTCAACCAGCGAGGAAGGGGCCGAGGCGACAGGCCGGCCTCAAACTGGAACGACAACCGCGGCTACAAGAGGGATTTCGTTCCCAAGCCCCAGTTCCCGAAACAAGGGAACAAGTAGAGATTTCCACACAAACAGTGCAGCCTCCTGACCCTACAATGGTCACGGAGGAAACTCAAACTGAAGTAAGCCTTTTTCAAGCAGGGAATGTTTCTAATTGTTTACATCAATGGCAACAGTTAACCACTAATCCAGAGGTCCTGAATATTGTTAAAGGCATTCACATCCCTTTCACACAATTGCCTATACAAAAGAGAGCGCCTTTTCCGTATCAGTTTAATTCACTAGAAAAATCTCAGCTAGATCAGCAGGTTCTACTGTTTGAGTCTAAGGGCATTGTCAACAGAGTTGAACATACTGAAGGGGAATATATTTCCAATATCTTCTCTACTCCTAAACCTGATGGTTCAATCCGAATGATTTTAGATTTAACTCAGTTGAATGAAATCATTGAATACAAACATTTCAAAATGTTTTCTTTAGAAACAGCTCGTGATTTAATTACCCCAGGGTGTTGGCTAGCGAGTGTTGATTTAAGGGATGCGTACTATACCGTTCCTATTCACCAGACAGATCGGAAATACCTACGTTTTCTCTGGAATGGCCAACTTTTTGAATTTACATGTTTACCTAATGGTTTGGCCTGCGCACCGCGTCTGTTTACTAAGTTGTTGAAACCAATTTTTGCACACATGGCAAAATTGGGGCATTGTATGTTTCCATACATAGATGATTCTTTTATTATGGGCCAATCTTTCACGCAATGTGAACTCGCTGTTAAAGATTTATGCAAAATTTTCACCAAATTGGGTTTCTTCATACATAACAAGAAATCAGTTTTTTCTCCTACTCAGGAGCTTAAGTGTCTCGGGTTCATTCTGAACACCACGGCTATGACCGTTTCGCTTACACGCCAAAAGAAAGATAAGCTTTACCGCACAGCGATACAGCTGTTAGACACTTCTAGGCCAAAGATTAGACAGGTCGCGGTCCTTATCGGGGTCATGGTTTCGTATAGTCCAGCTATTCTATACGGAGCGGCACACATAAAATACCTCGAAATTGATAAAAATTTGGCGCTGGCCCGCGCAAAGGGAAACTTTGAAAAGACCATGTTTATTTCGGAGAACGGCCTAGCCGACATTGATTGGTGGCTAAACCACTTTGACCATTCCCCCAATCCCATTAGAATGGGAGAGCCTGACACTACCGTTACCACTGACGTGTCTCTCCAAGGGTGGGGAGCACATCAAAATGATGTAGCAACGGGAGGAAGATGGCTAGAATCGGAACTCCCCGATCATATTAACGTTCTAGAACTAAGGGCCATTTACTTGGGATTAACCAGTCTAGTAAAAATACCCAAAAATAATGTACGTATCCTCACGGATAACACCACAGCTATGGCTTATGTCAGAAATATGGGAGGTACAAAATCGATTAAATGTAATGCAATGGCACTTCTCATTTGGAACTGGGCTCAAACCTTTGATGTCTGGTTAACTGTTAATCACATTCCAGGCACACAAAATTGTCTAGCTGACAAGATGAGTCGCCAGTTCCATGATCACTTAGAGTGGTCACTTAATCCATCCATTTTCAAACACATTTGTCACACATGGGGTTCACCTCAGATCGATTTGTTCGCTTCGCGTAATAACTTTAAAATTCCAAAATATGTTTCGTGGCACCCGGAACCCAATGCTTGGCACATTGATGCCTTCTCCCTAAAGTGGCGACATCATTTCTTTTACATTTTCCCCCCCTTTACTATCATTAGCAAAGTCGCCAGAAAGATTCAAATGGAGGGGACACACGCCATACTCATCGTCCCCGAGTGGCACATGCAACCGTGGCTACCGACGTTACTAGCCACAGCCAAAAGCAGCCTTCGCTTCCCAAGATTCCGAGGAAACCTCAAACATCAGGGACCACTAGAACGCCACGGAAACGTGTCGACAACTCCGTTAGTGGCATTCCTTTTTTAAATAAATATTTAGAACAGTTTGGCTTAGACAAAATTACACAACAGCGTTTGGTTGATGATGCGTGGAGAAAAGGAACGGTGAAAATGTATACTACGTATTTAAAGAAATGGGGTATTTATTGCCTGCTTAAGAAAGTCAAGCCAATGACTCCCACAGTATCCCAGGTAGGACTCTTCCTACGTTACCTAGAGGACGAAGGCCTAGGATATGGCGCTATTAACGCTGCCAGATGTGCTCTGTCGATAATCCTACCGCGGGTTAATGGACAAACAATGGGTAAACACCATGTTATTTGTTGGATCATACGATCAATTTATCAGAGGAATCCGCCTAAACCCAAATATAATAGGTTTTGGGATGTTTCTCTAGTGTTCAACCTCTTCAAGAAATGGCCAGAAAATAAGTTTCTGGACGTTAAACTTTTAGGTTTCAAAGTCGCAGTTTTGCTTCTCCTGGTCACTGGACACAGAGGCCAAACTATAGTTGCCCTGTCGCTGAATGGTCTAGAAATTGACAGTAAAGAGGCCACGTTTGATTTATCAACTTTATTAAAATCAAACCGATTAGGTGACCCCCTTTCTACGATAGGGGTGTCCAGTTTCACTCAGGATCGCAAGTTATGTGTCGTATCTGCGATACGAAATTATATATCCAAGACAAGATTAATAAGAAACTCAAGACAGCTTTTGGTCAGCTTTATTAAGCCACACAAGGCCATTTCCAGGGATACCCTCGCCCGATGGACAATGAATGTGTTAAAACTGGCGGGAGTAAATACAGACAGGTACTCATCGCACTCTACACGTGGTGCAATGGTGTCCAAGGCAAGATTGCTAGGCATCTCCGTTAAACGGATCCTAGCTCACGCGGGATGGAAAAACCGCTACTTCGTTTGCTAGACATTACCACAAACGACTAGAGAAGCCTCAGCCGATAGCGCACAGGCTACTCACCAACTGAAAGAGAGAGGTAAGAAAAACATTGGTTTTTCCTCTTTTTTGCCATACAAATCGCTTTTCCATTGTTGCATACATAAGACATAATCACTAAAGAATAATAACAAAACAAGAATATCAGGATAAAAATTATTTTACGTAAAGGTCTCCCTAGCCTGCGGCTAGCCAGAGGCGGCATACCGAGGTAAAATAGATTAGTTAGACGAATCTTACCTGGGTATAGATGATGGATAACTATTGTTTTACCGAGGTAGAAGCCTCGGTTAGACGTGGGCGAGGGCCCACCCACCACGCCCTGCCACGTCTAGTCAATCACTCAATTTAGCATGAGGTCACTTGACCTTAGGTTGTTTTTTAGAATCATTTTTATCCTGAATTAGTAGGTAAAGATTGCTGGACCCGGATGTGCTTCCTTCTCCCTCGCCCACGTCTAACCGAGGCTTCTACCTCGGTAAAACAATAGTTATCCATCATCTATACCCAGGTAAGATTCGTCTAACTAATCTATATATATATATATATATATATATATATATATATTTAGTGGTCTGCACTGACCTCTCAGGCAAGTAACCACATAGACAGGTAGGCGTGGGGAGTGTGTTGATATCAGGGAGCCTAGGTGGTGTAATGGTTAGCACACTGGCCCGGAATGCAAAGAGATGTGGGTTCGAGTCCCACTCTAGGCGCGGTGTTTCCCGTTTTCATCACCCCCACGACATATATATATATATATATATATATACCTATCCCTTGCATTAGTGTTATGAAATGTTTGTTTATTTGTGTTTTTTGTTGAATGCGTACAAGTCGGTACCCATCCTGATATCACTTTTTTTATATTTTTTTAAGTCAATTATTTATTCATCGAATAATATCTCGTCAGCGCCAGAGCACTGGTCTTCCGGCCGTACAGTACAACTCCTTAATACATAAATGATACTACCATCAGTTGTAATAGTGACTGCATGCAAATCCTGCTTGTTACTAAAAAGTATTATACATTTTTATAAATGAAGTATCAGCTGTAGTAGTAACTGTGTACAAATCCAGTCCAATAGGAGTATCGTGCATAAATGAAACTACTATCAGTTGTAATATAATAGTGACTGCATGCAAATCCTGTTTGTTACCAAAAGTACCATACATTTTATAAATGAAATATCAGCTGTAGTAGTAACTGTGTCCAAATTCAGTCCAATAAAAGTATCATGCATTCAGTGAATATGTATTACATGGGTTTAGAATTGTCTTTAAACAATTTTTTCTTTTTGAAAGAAATATATCAAAATATATATACCTATTTTCAAATACTCAGTGACTGCATAGAATGTTGACAGGGCATAACACTTCAACAAACAAACAAAACTATGCATCACATGACTACCTCCCGCGTCCCTTGCACTGCAAGTTGCTGTCAGCCTGCACTATGCCGCATTCCCATGGTGCCTTTCGGCAGAGCCCCTAACGTAGGTCACTCCCGGTTTGCTTGCGGAGCGTTGTTTTTGTTTGTTTGAGTGAAGGTAAACGCCCTAAGTACATATGCTGTAAAGTGTTGTTGGTGTTGGGTTTTACATCCCAGCAATATATGAGGTTGGTTGGTTGTTAAGAGTTTTACATCCTGGCAACATCTGAGGTCATGTCAGGACGGGTACCGACTTGTGACAGTGCACACTCATGACAACTTGATAGTACCGCCCAACTGGAAAATCAGGCCGTTCGCACCGTGGCCTGATATCCCACTCAGGACTGGTTGGCTCAGTGCCAGGATAATGTGGCTGTGTGGAGTATCGGGTCTTGGTGCCAATGGCCTGGTCTCCCAGTGGGGCAGCAATATAAAACTGCCATCCGTGGACACCGTCACAAGTTGGTAGTTGTCTTGATATGACCATAGATGTTGCTAGGACACAAAACGACAAACAAACACTTCCAATAAAATATGATTTTGTTTGTGGCCAAGAATTTACAATGAGCTATGTATACAGTAAAACCTCTCTAAACCGACCGACCATGGGATTAATTCTAAATAATCCATTTAGAGAGGTGGTCGGTTTAGGGAGTTAGAATATGGTTACAATGGTATTGTCTGGTCCCAAATAAAGCTATTGATATGCGGGATTGGTCGATCTGTGGAGGTGGTCGGTTAGACTTAGAGAGGTTTTACTGTAGTTGAAAAACAATCATGTGGTAGTGTCAGTCATCAAGTTGTTTTTTCGAACGTTGCACTTTAGATGCTGCTAGGACATGGAACCACAAACAAAGCAGGGGACTATCGTGGACTTGTTATTTGTGCATGGCTGGTAGTGGCTAGTAATACCAAAAGGAAAGTTTGTTTTATTTAACGATTCCTCTAGAGCACATTGATTTTTAGCATTGACTATTGGACATCAAACATATCATCATTCTGACATATTTCTTTGGAGGAAACCCGCTGACACCACATAGGCTACTCTTTTCAATAAGCGACAAGGGGTCTTTTATAGGCACTTTCCCACAGGCAGCACAACACTTACCACAGCCTTTAATGAACCAGTTGTGGACCACTGGTTGGAACGGAAAATAGCCCAAACTGCAAATGGGTCCACTGAGCAGGATCGATAGTATGAAGCACACCTTCATAGGTTGATACTCTACCGCCTGAGTTATGTCCCACTCCCTGACTAGAGGTAGCTGGCATATCCAGGGCACACATACTGACCCATAATAAACACCATCCATCCATGATTCACCCTGCCATATCATCATGTCATTCTCTAGTCTGTTCCACAAATACAGCGCAGCTCCTACTACAGTATAACCCCGTTAAACCAAGCTCGGTTCATCCAAACCTTTTTTGGCGGCCCGGCAAAATACTACCATTTATCATATAAAAAAGTTGGTTAATCCAAACAAAATTGTCAGACCCAAGGCCACCTCCAGTACGGTTAAACCAAACTTTCATATGGTTATATGGTCATGTGAGACCCCACCAACTTTTTGATATGGTAAATGGTAGTATTTTGTCGGGCTGCCAAAAAAAGTTTTGATTAACCGATTGTTTGGTTTAACCAACTTTGGTTTAATGGGGTTATGCTGTGTATACATAAAAAACAATAATCAAATGCCCTTGGGACTGTGTCATCTGGGCACACTTCCTTTATCAGAGCTGAAGGGCCTGCCAGTACTCAAGATTGGCCACCTACATGTACGTAGCTTCACACATAGGATCAACCATCTAAGAGCCGACCTGCCCAGGTCTGGTTTTGATGTCTTCACTATATCAGAAACATGGCTCAATAGAACATTTGAAGAGATACTCACAACTATACCAGGTTACCAATTTATAAGGGCTGATAGAAAAACAAAGCAACTTAGTGGGCAGACCAAGGCGGGTGATGGACTAGGTATTTACTTTAAGCAAGCTCTCCATGTTGATGCAGGTAAACATGCTGAGCATAACCTATCAAATAACAATATTGAGTTACAGTGGGCTGTAGTCACCAGACCCCATACAAAACTAATACTCATCGGGATTGTATATAGACCCCCAAATGGCAACCTAGAAGAAGGAATTGGGCAAATAGTAACTCTTTGAATAATAGAGCCAATATCGATAAATATGAGATACTCCTTCCTCATTGGCGACTTCAATGAAGAATATAATTGTAAGAGCCCTACGATGGGAGGGATAATAAAGCAATTTGCAGCTGAACATGAGTTGCAACAAATGATCCAGCAGCCAACCAGGGTAACTAAAACCACTAACAAAACAATAAACCTGGTACTTACCAATATCAAACATTGTACAAAGGCTGGAGTCCTTAACTATAACATAAGCGACCACAAACCAATATTTATAATAAAGAAAAAAATAAGAAATGACAAAAGAATCACCACCACTGGGGACGCTCTTATAGGAACTGCAATTTTAATGAATTGGCTGGCACGCTCAAAGAAATAAACAGTATTTCTGGATATGAGGGACCCCAACCTATGTTGGGATATGCTAAACACAACAATCACTAACGCAGCTGACAGACACTGACCCCTAACGGAGATCACCACCAAAATCACCATGGGAGGTTACCTTAATGACAAACTACTAGAGCTTCAAAAGGAGAGAGCTGGCCCGGCCAATACAACTGCAGATGGGTGGCTTAGCGCTCCATGAGGTGAACTCCTATAAGTACCTAGGCACAACTCTCGATGCGACTCTAACTGGTACCCAACAGCTGGCAAGACTTAACCAAACACCGGCACTAAAAATGAACACATTCAGAAAAATAAGGACCTATGTAAGTGAGAATACTGCACTGCAGCTGTACAAGTCAACAATGTTACCAATTATAGACTACAATGATATCATCTATGGATTACTATCGAAGCAGCAAGAGAACAAATTACAAAGAATGCAAACCAGAGCTCTCTGAACAGTATTCCAATGCACGATACTAAGTGAGGTTGAAATGCAGAGCAGGGCTGGACACTCTGGATGTAAGAAACCTAATGACGCTGATGTATAAACGTGCAAGTGATGACAAACACAGATCACACAACCAGGGGAACATCGACCCTACTCTGGGTGCCCAACCCTAATACAAATAAGTTAATTAGAGCTCCGATTTACAAAGGAAGTGTCATGTGGAATGAACTCCCAACCAAAACCAGAGAAGGGGGTTCGATCCTTGCCTTTAAAAATGCATACAGAGCTCACCTCTGGTTATTCAAGCCCAAAACTTGGCACTGCAAATATATAATGTGACCTACTGAACGACCCATTGACTTCACCCTCTCTCATGCCTGCTCTCTCCCTGCCTGTCCGCCATCCACATTTTGACAAACAACTATTATAACTCAATGACATAATAACATTCAAGACCCACTACCACCATTGATTTATTGATTGATTGATTGGTGGTTGCTTTACGCCCTGTCGGCAGCATAGGCCATAGTCACGGCACCACCACTGAATAACTATATCTTCAACCAGCAATGCACACAATATAAACCACTATACATGCACACTATTAAAAGACTAACCGTTATGAAAACCAAAGTTAACTGACATACAAACACAGCATATGATTTAACCACTAGTGTACATTACTGCGCACTCTATCTTGATGCATATACCTTGGACTATGTTGAGTACCTGTGCTGTACACTATGCAGCAGAGGCTGCTCCTCCACTTTCTTTTTATGTTCAGAATGGGTTGTGCTGCACAATGCAACACATTCCACTTCCACTATGTACAAATTAAATGTGATCGCTCCAACGGCTGGAAGACCAGTGCCTTGGCGCTGACAAAATATGTCATCATCATCATCATGCTGTCGGTTGCGATGCGACCAAGACTGCTTTCATTACTTGACTGTCGCTCTCCATTTAGCTCTCTGCTCTGAGAGTGATGTCCATGAGTCGGTCTTAATGTCGACAAAATATGTATTCAGATGAATAAAAATATTTCCCAAAAAAACTGTCCACATACATTGTATATTACATTCATAATGCACCCGCGTTTTTGTCGAAGCCAAAGCCAGGTTAAACCAATGATCGGTTAATCCAAACAAATTTCTATGGTCCCTTCAATTTTGGTTTAACGGGGTTATACTGTAGCGCAGTGTTGTTGGCTCGATATTCATTGCAACCCCACAAAAATGTTGCCTGAGGAGGGTTCGCTGGGAGTTTTTAGAGCCCAATGCATTTGAATTTCTGCCAGATTTTGTTAGCTAACTTTTGGAGATATTTGAAGTTGAAATGAGAACAGGACGAATTAATTTTCGTGTGCACAGCAAAATGGTGGACAATATACACTTCAAACAGGACACGGTAGGGCGCATGTGTGGGAGATCGAGAGTTTGATTCCCAGTCGAGTCAAACCAATGACGTACAAAATTGATACCTGTCGCTTCCTAGCCTGGCACTCGGCATTAATAGGATAGGGCAAGGACTGGTTAGCTCAGTGTCAGGATAATGTGACTGATTGGGATATCTGGTCATAGTGCTGGCGGCCTGGTCTCCCAGTGGGGCAACACTATGAAGTTGCCATGAGTGCAGACTAATAAAAGTCAAGTGTCCATCCTGATATGACTTTAGCTGTTGCTAGGACGTAAAATAATAAGAAGCAAATCTTTCGGGGGAGGGTGATCACCATTTCTCCCATTGTAAAGCTTTTTTTACATGTGATTAAAAAATGAAATTAAACCATCTCAGGATTTTGGTGATTTGTTTGTTGTTTTACGTCATAGCAACATCTAAGGTCGTGGATTTTATTGAAGGTCTCCAGGTGTTGGGGATGGGTGCTTGGGCGGGGGTGGGGGGGGGGGGTAAGATGGGTCAGTGGGAGGTCTTGCTCCAGAACTCACGTGTTGTCCATGTGGGTGACACAGGCGGCTCCCAACAGGGAACCAGTCCAATTTATTTGTGGGTGCCGGGTGGGTGGGGGAAAACATGGCTATGGCTTCTGTTGGAGTGAGAAGTGCTTGATGTCCACACCGCACCACCTTGGTTGGTTGTTGGAGTTTTATGTCCTGGGTACATCTAAGGTCATATGAGTACATACAGTAAACCCTCCTTAAATCGACCGAACATGGGACCGACTTTAAGTGGTCCATTCAGGGAGGTGATCGGTTTAGAGTCAGAATATCCTTACAAATTACAATGGTATTGTTGGGACCAAAATAAAGCGATCGATATATGGGAGTGGTCGATCTGTGTAGGGGTCGGAATAGAGAGGTTTTACTGTAGTTGATAAAGTCACCGTGAGTGTGCACTGTCACAAGTCTGTGCTTTTGACAATGCACACTCATGGTGATTTTATAGTGCTGTCCTACTGGGAAGTCAGGCCACTGGCACCATGTCCTGATACTGTACTCAGTCACATTATCCTGACACTGACCTGACCAGTCCTTGCACTATTCTATTAATGCCGAGTGGCAGGCTAGGAAGCGACGAGTATAAATTGTTATGAGTCGTTGGTTTGACTCGACCAGGAACCAAACTCCCGATCTCCCACACGCGAGGCCTGCACTCTGCCGATTCGGCCACCACGCCCTGGTACTAGGTAAGAAGGTGAGGTAACAAGGCAACTGAGGCATTGTGGTTAATTATATCCAAGCATTAAGGCTCTGTCACACATCACCGGATCGGGGAAACGGAAAGAAACCGACCAAAGTCCGTTGATATCGGCAAAGTCAGGTTTGTGTCTGTTGCATATCCATTGATATCCAGCCTGATCCATTACAAGGTTTGAGCATGCACAAAACTTGTAACGGAAAGCGTCGGACTGACCTATGCGGTTATTATCCGTTCCCCGTCCGTTACATAATCGATACATTTCAAGTCCGAATAACACCAGACTAGAATATTCTTTGTCCGGTTCTGTCCGTTGCTCAATCCGCCATAGTGTGACAGGCACTTTATTTAGCCTCAGCACTAAACAGAACAGATTCTATTAAATTCCAGACTTAGACTTAGACTTAGACTTAGTATTCCTTTCTGTGCTAGACTGGAAACAGAAACAGAAGTTAATGATTAAAACCTCACCTTCTCCACCCCCTCATCCCCAGAGTCTGTGTTGCTCTTCACCCTGGCACAAGTGCTGTTAAGGCCCAGCCACATACACGTTAGTGGACGTAGTTTAACGTAGTGGAGGCTAACGTAGTTGAACATACCGGCATCCATACTTCTGTCATGCTAACTTGGTAATAACATGGGTGGGCCGTGAGTTCCGATTTCATCTTTGGACATGTTCAAAAGAGTGCTACGTTAGAGGCTATCATACTGTGGAGAAGTCTCTGTACTGTTAATGTACTCTAGCATACTTGGACATAGTTAACTGTAGTGGAGGCTAACATACGTTGAACGTAGTTGAATGTACCAGCATCCGTGATGTAATGTATTTATCCGTACTAAAACCTGTTTTTAACCGTAGTTTAACATACTCACACCACATTTTTAGTTTTTTTTACTAAGTGTATTTTATTCAGCGAATAAGGTCTTTTGTCAGCGCCAGAGCACTCGTATTCCGGCCGTTCATTACAATTTGTTGGTACATAAATGACAATATCAGTTGCAATGATAACCACATGAAAATCCTATTCGGTAATAGAAACATAATATAAATGGACTATTCATTGTAATAGTAACTGCATACAATTCCAGTTCAACACATTATCTGTGCACTCGGTGAATATGCAGCACATGGTATTGCATGATTCTAGAATTGCCTTTAAACACTTCTTTCTTCCTTTGTCTTTCTCTCTTCTTTTTTTTCAAAAGATATAACATATCTCCAATACGCATATATACATTATATTGTAAATATGCAAATCAGGAGTTCCAATCACCAATACCAAATGCGAGAAACCTGCCCATTTTTGAATCCCACCACAGGTTTTCCGTATTGTGTGGCCTAATGATGGGATCGGAAGTCTGAGATTGCAGTGGGGACTTACATCAGACAGGTTTTATGTCAATTTCAAGGAAAATGTTAGGTAATAGGTTTTGAAAGAGGGTGGGAAGGGGGATCAGCGTGCAGGGCTGTGTAGTGCATTTGAGAACATTTATACATCTATAGTCTATGTTAATCTATCCTACGTTCAACTACCATCACTAACTTGTATGTGACCAGAGCTTTCGCATTACCTTCATGAACCTGGCACGTTGGCTCAATTGGTAGAAAGTAGGCCTCGGATGTGAGAGATTGGGAGTTCGGTTTTGGTTCCCGGTCGAGTCAAACCAATGACTTATAACATTGATACTCGTCGCTTCCTAGCCTGGCGCTCAGCATTATTATGACATGGCAAGGACTGGTTGGCTCAGTGTCAGGATAATTTGACTGAGTGGGGTATCAGGTCATGGTGTCAGCGGCCTGATTTCCCGGTGGGGCACAATTATTAAGTCACCATGAGTGTGCACTGTCGCAAGTCAGTACCCGTCCTGGTATGACCTTAGATGTTGCCAGGACATAAAACCAATGACGAGGGCTGTTGCCTTCAGGGTGGTCTCAGCGCTAAGTGGCAGGTGCATTGTGGGTTATGATGTATGCCTATTGCATTCTGGGAACACCTCTACCGGTGTGTAGCATTACCGCTTCTTTTCAAAAGAGAACTTTCTTTACACCCGTAAACCCCTTCAAATAACCAAATTATATACAACACTATTTTTGTTGTTCAATTCATCAAAATTAGATGTTAGTTTGTGACAGTTAGCACATGCATTTTCTTTTTTTCATGTTTTCCCTCATTTTTCTTCTTCATTTTTTTCTCATTTTTGTTACGCCCTAGCAACATATCAGGACGGGCACCGATTTGTGATACCTAATGCTGAGCTAACCAGTACTTGCCATATCCTAGTAATGCCGAGCACCAGGCTAGGTAGCGACAAGTATCAATTTTATAATTCATTGGTTTGACTCGACCATTGGCTCAGTGTCAGGATAATGTGACTGAGTGGGATATCAGGTTATGGTGGCGGTGGCCTGATTTCCCAGTGGAGCAGCACTATAAAGTCGCCATGAGTGTGCACTGTCACAATTCGGTACCCGTCCTGATATGACCTTAGTTGTTGCTAGAACGTAAAACAACAAACAAACATTATTTGTTTGCTATGGCGACCTGGTGGTGGTTGATGCAGCACAACACAACCAAGCAGCCCATTTGTCTGCCTGGGGTTTCTTCGGTTTTCTGTTGGTTAGCGGTGTCTCTTTCTGCCAAGGTTACATACACCGCACAGGTAGCCAATCAGCTGGAGTGCTGATGTTGATGGTGAAGGCCAACAGGTTTTGTGTTTGATGTGGCGATTCACATCCACCAACCTCGCACCAGACGCGGGGGCCGAATAGGTGGAGCGCCGACTTCCTGTGTGGAAGGTCAGGACCTAGAATCTTGGCCGAGTTAAATCAACGACTGTTTGTGCTAACACCGCTCCTTGCGTACTGAGTTTTCGCCGCTAACCTAGAAATCCCCCACAAAACCAGTTTTGGCTCGCTAACACCGCATCATGCATATGGGCCCTGGTTAGCTCAGTATCTGGATAATACGATTGAGTGGGATATTAGGTCATGGTGTCTGCGGTCTGATCTGTCAGTGGGGCAGCACTATAAAGTTGCCATGAGTGCACACTGTCGCAAGTCTGTATCCATCCTGGTATGACATTCGCAATAAAATGTTCCAAGGATGTAAGACCCCCAACAAACAGGTGACCCTTGGGCTCAGCGAACAAATGTCATGTATGAAGAGATCTTATACGTACGTATAAACAGCTTTTCCCTCATTTGTCTTCGCTCCTGTTATAACAACATGCTGTGTCAGGGCAACATTATCATCGGTCTAACTACAGGGTTGTCCTTTGAAGACAGCTATTACTGGTTGTGGTTGTGCATTGTTTAGTTTGTGTTGGCAGTTGATTGACATGCTTGACAATGTCAAGGTCATTGGTATTTGTTTGCATTGTCATCTTAGCATATTAGTGGGCTGAGGTACTCACCTAACACACCGGATGCGCTGGGCGAATCGGTAGAATCAGGTGTTCAATTCCCGGTCGAGTCAAACCAATGACTTACCAAATTGATACTTGTCGATTCCTAGCCTGATACTCCACATTATTAGGAGAGGGCAAGGACTGGTTAGCTCAGTGTCTGGATAATGTGACTGAGTGGAATATCAGGTCATGATGCTAGTGGCCTGGTCTCCCAGTCCCAGTGTGGCAGCATTATGAAGTCGCCATGAGTGCGCACTGTCACAAGTCACTAGGTACCCGTCCTGATATTACCTTAGATGTTGCGAGGACGTAAAACTCCAAGAACCACCCAACTCTTGTCACTGCTGAGGGCGGGTTGACTGGTGGTGGTGGTGGTGTTGGTGTGGTGGGTGGTGGTGGTGGTGGGGGAAAATGCCTATTAGAAAGAGAAAAAAAAACCTCCAAAAAACAGACTGTCAGGCACTCTGAAATCTGACCATCCTAAAGTGATGAGTGCTATGCTGAGAGGACTTTGAGGTAAACAAAGTTGTCAAAGGCCTTCTTAGACAGGAGGCCAGACCTAGTGTGGGTGGGGGTGTGGGGGGGGGGCTGTGAAGAAGTTGTGTTTTGGTTCATCTTCCACAGCATGAGTGCTTCGCACTTGCATTATAACACCTGAGACACCACCCACCTCCACACACCCCAAACCCTCCCCACATCAACACACCCCGCTCTAGGGGGGAGATGTAAGGTTGAGTATGAAAGGGAGTGGACTGTGTATAACTTACAGTATTGTCATGGGGGTGATGAAAATGGGAAGTATTGCGCCTAGAGCGGGACTCGAACGCACATCTCTTTGCATTCCGGGCCGGTGTGCTAACCATTACACCACCTAGGCTCCCTGATATCACCACACTACCGACGCCTACCTGTCTATTTGGTTACTTGCCTGAGAGGTCAGTGCCGACTACTACACTCGTCCCCCTGGAATTGTAAGTCTTTTAAATGGTCATTTAATGCTTACACATACATACACAGGGTAGGTTCAACAACCATACAGCGCGTAGCTTGTACAGGAGCATGGTCACGGCAACCAGTGTCATGGGGGTGATGAAAATGGGAAATATTGTGCCTAGAATGGGACTCGAACCCACATCTCTTTGCATTCCGGGCCAGTGTGCTAACCATTACACCTCCTAGGCTCCCTGATATCACCACACTACCCACGCCTACCTGTCCATTTGGTTACTTGCCTGAGAGGTCAGTGCAGACTACTACAGTATCATCAAAGGCCAGTTGCTCTCATAGTCATTCCATGTCTATGTGGTGTGGGAGGTTAAAAATCCCTTGGGTCGGTAAAACTGTAGGCTCGGGCTTTCTATCGATAAACTGTCTAATGGTGAAAACAAGTCTATTCAGACTTATCCATGATAGGCAGTATAAATCTTCAAGAATATCAATGCAGTACAATATGTTACTAAGGATTCAACCACGTCCCATATGTCATGTCACAAATGGCTGACTGTAAAATGGGTTTTTTTTTGTACAAAAACACTTCATAACTAAAAGGACCAAAGTTGCACACAGTTTATTTTATTTACCTTATTTCTTTCATCAAATCTGAACATGGATATGAAAAGTATAAGGAAAAAAATAAGTAGGAATTTTGTTTATTGATGTTTTAAAATCCCATCCCAGACTGACCAGTTTTCAGGAGAGTGACCCATAGATCAATTATCATCTCTAGCAAATATTATTTGTAATTTTTTTCTTTCTTTTTTTGCTGGAGACCCCTTTCATCCCTGTACAGTAAACCCTCTCTAAATCGACCGACCATGGGACCGACTTTAAATGGTCCATTTAGGGAGGTGGTATGTTTAAAAAAAATCATAACAATGGTTTTGTATGGGCGATCCATTGGGACCCAAATGAAGCGATCAATATAGGGGAACGGTCGATCTGTTGAGGTGGCGGTCGGTTAGAGAGGTTTTACTGTATACAGTAAGACCTCTCTAAATTGACTGACTTTGCGTGTTCTACTAGGGAGGTGGTCGGTTATGGGAGTTAGAATATGGTCACCCTGGTATTGTTACGACCCAAATAAAGCGATCGATATAATTTACAAGCCATAAACAAGAAGCAAGGAAACCACAATTATTACTAAAACAAAATTCAAAAGATTTGAATAAAATTGGACTAGTACCGCCCAGCGGTGAAAACAATCAGGCACGAAACCACGTAAACGCCAATCCAAAAATGTAGTTTAAATTAAAGACTTTTACCTGAAAATAATTTTAATTCTCACTAATTCCACTTTTCATATGATCACATGTTTATGGAGCAATGAACAAAAAAGAAGGAATATAAAAAATATAACTTTTTGAAGGTTTGATTCCAATATTTATCTCCATTTCTGGATTGGCGTTTACATGATTGAAGATTTATACTGCCTATCATGGATAAGCCTGAATAGACTTGTTTTCACCATTAGACAGTTTTGTCGATAGAAAGCCCGAGCCTACACTTTTACCGACCCAAGGGATTTTTAACCTCCCACACCACATAGACATGGTATGAGAGCAACCGGCCTTTGATGACGCTGTAAGTTATACACAGCGGTGGAAATCCAAATTGGCAGAGGTGGAGGCACGGGGAATCAAACCACCGACCTTCAGATTAGGAGTCCGACCTAGAAAAAAGTCAGACACTCTAACCACTCCGCCACAGAGAACACCATGGTTTTGCGCCTGAACTCTTCAACTGTTGACACACTTATCCGTTATGAGCAGGGTAAATAAATAAATTCATCACACCCACAAAAAAGGGGGGGTGTGAGTGGTCGATCTGCGGAGGTGGTTGGTTAGAGAGGTTTTACTGTATGTCTTATGGGTGCTACTGTGTCGGGGAGACCAGACGGGATGGCCGAATGAGTAGAGCGTCCATCTCCTGTTTTGGGAGATCGGGAAATCCGAACCCATGAGTTTGTGGGTTCGAATCCTTGTCGAGTCAACCCAAAGACTTAAAAATTGATACTTGTCACTTCCTAGCCTGGCGCTCGGCATTATTAGGATATGGCAAGGACTGGTTGGCTCAGTGTCCGGATAATGTGACTGAGTGGGATAGCAAGTCATGGTGTTGGTGGCCTGGTGTTCCAGTGGGGCAGCACTATAAAATTCAGCATGAGTCCGTAATGTCACAAGTCGGTACTCGTCCTGATATGACATTAGATGTTGCTAGGACGTAAAACAACAACAAGCAAACTGTGTCTGGAGGCTACAGTTGTCAGCATCGTTTATTCCTGACCTGATACCGAAGTCTAACCCTGTGTGTGCCATGACTAATCTGGTGCTGTACATCTACTGGCCCCAGGCGAACCTGCTACACCACCACCACCACCACCACCCCACCACGGGGAGAGCGACTTAGCTCAGGCGGTAGAGTGTCCACCCATGAAGCTATCCGATCGATCCTGCTCAGTGGACCCATTTGCAGTTTGCACTATTTTCCGTTCCAACCAGTGGTCCACAACTGGTTCATCAAATGCTGTGATATGTGCTGTCCTGTCTGCGGGAAAGTGCATATAAAACTTAGAGGACCCCTTGCTGCTTATTGGAAAGAGTAGCCTATGTGGCAGCAGCAGGTTTCCTCCAAAGAAATATGTCAGAATGACTGTATGTTTGACGTCCAATAGCAGATGATAAAAATCAATGCGCTCTAGAGGCGTTGTTAAATAAAACAAACCTTCTTTGTTTACCACAACCACAACCCTGGTCGGGTCAAACCGATGACTTAAAAATTGACATTTGTCCCTTCCTAGCCAGGTGCTTGGCATTATTAGGATAGAGCAAGGACTGGTTGGCTCAGTGTCAGGATAATGTGACTGTGTGGGATATTGGGTCATGGTGCCGGTGGCCTGATTTCCCAGCGGGGCAGCACTATAAAGTCGCCATGAGTAAGCACTGGCTCAAGTCGATGCCCGTCCTGATATGACCTTAGATTGTTGTTGTTTCACGTCATGATATGTCCTTAGATATTGCCAGGACACACAACACACACACTCACACACACACACAGTCACACACACACACACACACACACACACACACACACACACACTCACACACACACAGTCACACTCACACACTCACACACACACACCTCGAGCATGACCCTTGCCACCTCTCCATATCAGACTATAGAACTTTGAAGGTACCGCTGTAGATTGGTTGGTTGTTGGAGTTTTACGTCCTGGCAACATCGAAGGTCATATCACTCTGAGATGTGCATAACATGTAGACGTTCATGTGAATATTGATTCTGATATTATTTGGAAGGTGAATGGCAGCAGAGGGAGCGGGAGACCCAAGAACATCATGGTTTACAAATATTTCACAGTGGACAGGCTTGAATTATTCACAGTCTATCAGAACAGCACACCATCGGGACAAGTGGAGAACCATTGCATCCAACCCTCGACTAGAGGACGGAACTATTGATTGATTGATTATTTGGAAGGTTTTCACTTTACGTTTCCATGTCACCAAAGTGGTACCCAACTTCTGAGAACCATCCATTTATACACACACATATATGTGTAATAATAATATGGGAATAATTCCCATGCACGCCTTTATACTCGCATAATGCGTTATACATCACATAAGATATACATTATATATAAATATATATTTTACCTCGGTACTAAGCCTCTGGCTAGTCGTGGTCGAGGGAGAAGGAAGCAACATCCTGGTACAGCAATTAGCATATACCGCTCTTAACGGGAGGATGTTACGAGCAGTTCAGCAGTTTTGACCAAGTAATACCAAAGATCCCGAGTAAGTACAGGACAAGAAACTTACATGGAGTGATAAGAATGCACGTTGCACACACTGATCAACTTTTTGTGTTGCGAAGTATCATGTTAACGTAGTTATTCATGAGTTTGTATTCGTTATCCGGTGCGCTGTAGATTTTTTGGGAGCACCTCCATTTTTGTTGTGTCACCCGTTGCCGAACGGAGAGATGTTTGACTGGAGCCAACTCATCGTTTAGATTCTTAATAGATTTCCCAAGGCTAAGGCGTACCTCCGAGTTTCATAGCATTTTCTTCAACTTGTTGGCATTGTAGCCACAGGAGGGAGAAGTGTATGTTACAGAGAGTGTGGGAGGCATCAGTATATTTAAACTACATTTTTGCATTGTCATTTACATGGTTTTGTGCCTGAACTCTTCATATATATATATATTATATATGTACATTTGAAAGGAAAACATAAATTACCCAAGTTAACAGACGATTGCGTACAATTATCATGTGTACAGTAAAACCTCTCACTGACCGCTTCCCTATATCGATCGCTTTATTTGGGTCCCCAAACAATCGCCCATGCTATACAATTGTAATGATGAAAGAAATCCCCTAACCGACCACCTCCCTAAATGGACCATTTAATGTCGGTACCATGGTCGGTCGATTTAGAGAGGTTTTACTGTATACATATGTAGTGGTCTGCACTGACCTCTCAGGCAAGTAACCACATAGACAGGTAGGCGTGGGGAGTGTATTGATATCAGGGAGCCTAGGTGGTGTAATGGTTAGCACACTGGCCCGGAATGCAAAGAGATGTGGGTTCGAGTCCCGCTCTAGCCGCAATATTTCCCATTTTCATCACCCCCGCGACACTGGTTGCCGTGACCAGGATCCTGTACAAGCTTTGCGCTGTATGGTTGTTGAACCTACCCTGTGTATGTATGTGTTAGTGCATTGCCTGTATGTATGTAATTGTAAGCATTACAAGACTTACAATTCCAGGGGGACGAGTGTAGTGGTCTGCACTGACCTCTCAGGCAAGTAACCACATAGACAGGTAGGCGTGGGGAGTGTATTGATATCAGGGAGCCTAGGTGGTGTAATGGTTAGCACACCGGCCCGGAATGCAAAGAGATGTGGGTTCGAGTCCCGCTCTAGGCGCAGTATTTCCCATTTTCATCACCCCCGCGACACATATATATATATATATATGATTTTCAAAGGATATATAAAGTACACATGACACAATAAGCAATATGAATAATGTTAAAGGAAAACATGAAATGCACAAGCGAGCAGTGTGTGTGTGTGGGTGGGTGTGTGTGTGGCTGTGTGTGTGTGTGTGTGACTGTGTGTGTGTGTGTGTGACTGTGTGTGTGTGACTGTGTGTGTGTGTGACTGTGTGTGTGTGTGACTGTGTGTGTGTGTGTGTGACTGTGTGTGTGACTGTGTGAGTGACTGTGTGTGTGAGTGTGTGTGAGTGTGTGTGTGTGTGTGAGTGACTGTGTGTGTGTGACTGTGTGTGTGTGTGTGAGTGACTGTGTGTGAGTGTGTGTGAGTGACTGTGTGTGTGTGTGAGTGACTGTGTGTGTGTGAGTGACTGTGTGTGTGTGAGTGACTGTGTGTGAGTGACTGTGTGTGTGTGTGTGAGTGAATGTGTGTGTGTGTGTGTGAGTGTGTGTGTGAGTGACTGTGTGTGTGTGTGAGTGACTGTGTGTGTGTGAGTGACTGTGTGTGTGTGTGAGTGACTGTGTGTGTGTGTGTGACTGTGTGTGTGTGTGAGTGACTGTGTGTGTGTGTGTGTGCGTGCGTAAAGTGGCGAAACTAATCTGGAAGATCAACTGATATGGGATCGAATTCCTGCGTCGGCTTTCGTATCGTATCAGCAGTGCATTGTGTGTCCTGTGAATAACCTGTAGGTTGACAACTGTAACAAATACTTGGTGCTACTCTACAGAGAATGAGTTGGAGCGTCCGTCTCCCGTGCTGGTAGGTCGTGGGTTCGAATCTTGGTCGAGTCAAACCAATGACTTGAAAATTGGTGCTTGTCGCTTCCTAGCCAGGCGCTCGACATTATTAGGACAGGGCAAGGGCTGGTGTGCTCAGTGTAACGATAATGTGACTTGAGTGGGATACCAGGTCATGGTGCCAGTGGCCTGGTTTCCCAGTGGGACAGTGCTATAAAGTCGGCATGAGTGCGCACTGTCGCGAGTCGGTACCCGTCTTGATATGACCTTAGATGTTGCTAGGACATAAAACAACAAACAAACTACAGAGCCCCACCCCCACACCCCCACATACATACACACACACACTCACACACACTCACTCACCCTCACGCACTAAGCCATCAGTCACCCCAACTCGCACAGGGCTCGCATGCGGGGAGGGGAGTTCGGTTCGCGGTCGAGTCAAACCAACGACTTACTAAATTGAAACTTGTCGCTTCCTAGCCTGGCGCTCGGCATTAATAGGATAGGGCAAGGACTGGTTGGTTAGCTCTCAGTGTCAGGATAATGTGACTGGGTGGGATATCAGGTCATGGTGCCAGCGGACTGATTTCCCGGTGGGGTAGCGCTATAATAAAGTTGCCATGAGTGCACACTGCCACAAGTCAGTACCCGTCCTGATATGACCTTAGATGTTGCCAGGATGTAAAATTCCACCAACCAACCTTCTTGTGATCATGGGTCACGGCAGAGGCTAGATAAAAGATTCCCCCGGTAATTATAGTACGCGGGTGAACGACAATGTAGTGTAAATACGGGCAAAAATAGCTTTAGTATTGAACATGAAGTAGAAACTGTGGTTCCATGATCAAATGGCTACATATATTGGCACATATTTGGTGAAATGGGAGAGAATGCAAAAATCCAAGATGGCGGCCATAGAACGCCGTCGATTTCAATTTTAAATCATATTAAACTGTCTATTTTATTATATTTTTCAACTCAATGGTAGCGGATAAATATGAAGACATCTACAAAGAATAAATTTTGCTTCTTAGATTGTGAAATTAGGCTCTCATTTCATTAACCCGCTTTTTCGACCGTTTTTATATAGGGTTGGTATTCACCAGTGTACTGTGAGTATAGGGTGAATCCTTTATCTAGACAGAGGCTTGCTGGGTAATATAACGATCTGAATAAATTAGCTACAACCCACAGCTTACTGAGTCGACATATTCTTTACAACGGTGACGTGGTCTCCCAGTAAGGCAACACTATAAAGTCGCCATAAGTGCGCACTGTCACAAGTCGGTATCTATCGTGATATGATCATAGCCGTTGCTAGGACGTAAATCGCCACACACACAAAAACAAGAAAACTGTATATATTGAAGAGAGGTGGTGTGGTGAGGAGGGAGGCATTGTTTTACATGACAGAAGGCCCAGACAAAACAAGCAATACACTCCCAAAAAATAGGTCAGCTGCGTATATAATGGGAACAAGGGTTATGACCAATATAGTAGGTTTTGTTTGGTTTAAAGTTATTTGTAGCGCAACAATTAATCATTTGTATCTATCAGTGTGCGTACTTGGTTGTTGGGAGTTTTACGTCCTGGCAACATCTAAGGTCATATCAGGACGGGTACCGACTTGTGCCTGTACGCACTCATGGTGACTTTATAATGCTGCCCCGCTGGGAGAGAAGGCCACCAACACCATGACCTGACATCTCACTCAGTAACATTATCCTGATACTGAGCCAACCAGTCCTTTCCCTATCCTAATAATGTTCAGTGTCAGGCTAGGAAGCAACACATATCGATTTATAAGTCATTGGTTTGACTCGACCAGTTTTCGAACCCATGGGACCTACCAACACGGGAGATGGACGCTCAACTCATTCGGCCATCCCGTCTGGTGTGTGTGTGTATTTAAAGGCTGTAGGATTTCAGATTTCACGGGAAACACTTTTGTTCTGTGCCTGTTACTCATGGGAACCCATGGGTAACTGTTTTTCAGTTCTGTAAAAATTGGTGATGGGTACCCATTCTTGAAACAGTTAATTAAATTTAGTAGGAGTATATTTTGAACACACCTGTGCAGAAATTGTACATATATATATATACCTTTAATCATCTACAATGTCATGAAAATAACCGTCTAGCATTTTAAAAATTGCCTTGCTTGTGTTTTTATTAATATCATGGCAAACACAATTTCGGTTCCGCAGTTTCCCCAGCACGGTAACGACACATTACCGATAACGATCATTGCATTGTGTGTCCTGTGAATAACCTATATATATATATATATATATATTTATATATGTGTGTGTGTGTGAGGAAAATGGGAAATATTTCCAATGTGCGTTGTTTTCCCTGACCTACTTCTCTTTTCTCTCTTTTTATTCTATTTTTATAGTTCTATTTTTGCATGTTCCATACACACAAAACACCCTAATACCCCAGTCACACGAGAGGCAGCGTTCGCCGCCAACCTCCCTATGCCTAAAAGGACGCCAACCAGCCAGGGTTCCGATAATCCGCAATCGACATCTCCGGGATGTCTAATGCCCAGGTAGCCGTAGCGCAAACCAATTCGTGGCAGTTCAATTTCTCAACGTTTTTCTTGCCAACCGTGTAGCGCTTCAGAGACCACTTACTTCTTCTCTTCCGTGAAGCACTGCTGCTCGAAGAGCTGCTATCGTGGCGTCTACATCTCCTTGCGCCGGTCCTAGAGTGGTTCCTCGCACGGCCGTAGGTTGAATGGCCGCCCGTCGTGGCTGCCGACGTAGACCCGACCGGGAACTTTGGAGGTTCCGCAGCGAGGGCCCCAGCGGCCATGACAGTCGAGCCCATGTTGTGTCGTTGTCGTCGGTCCGCTTTCTCCGCTAACAGCGCATCCCTCGTTTGGAGCAAGACGTCCAACTCCTTTTCCGCGCGCAGCTCTTCAATCTCCCGAAGAGTCTCCTCGCGTAGTTCAGCCATATTCTTGAAGCCCCCACCTGTCTCCGACGCCATCGCGTCCTCCTTGGATGCGCCTTTAGATAATCTGGCCGCCGAAGAACTTCTCGTTTCACGCACTACGCAGTCCTCGTCCGGGCTCTCACAACTACTAGTCTTGTCGTGACTTCTCCCACAAGCACTACAAAAAGGCATCGGAATGCTGTGCTTTATGCAGAAAAACGGTGTCGATAAAACTGTTTTTTATATCAGGTATTATCTCAAATTCCGGCTTTTTTGGTCGTAAATCGACCAACGAGGGTTCCGGGTATCACATCGACAATCTTGGACTTCTTTGTAGTGTCAATCAGTAGTTATTGGTTAAACGACTATATTTCTATAAGGGTTGCTCTCATGTCCTTGTTAGCCTCATAATTCAAGAACTTGGCTATTGGTCGCAATTGTTAAAATAAATTATAAATGAGCATAATAATCAGGTTATTCAGTCGTATTCCTGCTTTTTTGGTCGTAAAATCGACCAACGAAGGGTGCAGGTATCACATCGACAATCTTAGAGTTCTTTGTAGTGTCAATCAAGTAGTTATTGGTTAAACGACTATATTTCTATAAGAGTTGGTCTCATGTCCTTCTTAGCCTCATAATTCAAGAACTTGGCTATTGGTCGGAATTGTCAAACTAAATTATAAATGAGCCTAATAATCAGGTAATTCAGTCATATTCGACACACATGACTAGGTTAGTGGTGTAATTTAACCAGCAAGCCTAACCATGGTTCAAGCTAAGTCTCAGCTAGTCGACAAACATGGCCGCAGTAACCGGCGTCGGCCATCTTGCTTAAAAGTCTCTGATAAAATAAACTGCCGAAATCCAGCGTCGAATAAAAATCGACACTCACAAACATATTAAAACTAGAAATATATATAAATTTCCGCTTGCTGCGTCAAAAATCGACCCAAATGTTCTCTAGCCGTATATCATCGACAGCCCCGACGGCTACACCCCTCTCCGCCATCTTGGTTTCCGTCGATAGGTTCAAGCAAACAGACACACATGATAATGAAAGTAATAAATAAAGCTTAGCTCACGACACCGACATGGTTGAAGCTCGTCTCCTTGTTAGTAGCAGGTAGTTCCTTCAGGATGTAAGAACACAGGTAGCCAGTAGACTGTGTCTTGCAAGCAAAGTAAAAATAGGTGTGTAGTGTGCCAAGCAAACAGCAGAAGTGAGCAGTGTAGAAGGTGGGGGGAGGGGAAGCAGCAAGAAAAGTGCTGGCCCGCAGCAAATATATATAATGGAGAGAAATAATCATGAAGTCGTAGGATAATAAATAATATTATAAGATCATAGGATAATAAATAATATTATAATAAGCTCACCCGCCATTTTATATTTATATAATAGATTATATTGCACATATATATATATATATATATTTATATATGTGTGTGTGTGTGAGGAAAATGGGAAATATTTCCAATGTGCGTTGTTTTCCCTGACCTACTTCTCTTTTCTCTCTTTTTATTCTATTTTTATAGTTCTATTTTTGCATGTTCCATACACACAAAACACCCTAATACCCCAGTCACACGAGAGGCAGCGTTCGCCGCCAACCTCCCTACGCCTAAAAGGACGCCAACCAGCCAGGGTTCCATTCGATACAGTGAATAAAAATATGTTGTCGGCGCCAGGTCGGCGCCGACCACATGGTGACTGCAGCATCCAATGGCAATTCGCCAACCCAGGGCGCCAACCATTTTGAATGGCGCCGCTGGAACAGGGCGCAAGGAGGTTGCACGTGCAGCAGCAGCAACCTCCTTGCGCCCAAAATTTCCGAAATGGGCGCCGAGTGGTTGGCGATTTCGCAGCGCCAGGACTCAATAAGGGCGTAGGGAGGGCTCAAGGAGGAGGTTTTGACGTCGCCAATCGATCGTTAGCGAACGCAGGCCTCGTGTGACTGGGGTATCACCTGCTTCGGGCAACTAAGGGAAACAATAGGAAACTCAAGTGTCTGTGACACAAAAAAACAGCGTCATATGTCACTGACAGGAAACAACTAATTTAACTTGTAAGTTGATTGAATGCGAGGTTCACATCTCAGCAACACCTACGGTCATACCAGGACTTAGTGTTGCTGGTATTGGTGGTGTCCTAGCAACATTTGAAGTATTGCCAGAACTTAGTGTTGTTGACAGTGCTTTGCATCTTAGAAACATCTATGGTCATATCAGGACGGGTACCGACTTGTGACAGTGTGCACTCATGACGATTTCATAGTGCTGTCCCACTGGGAAATCAGGCATCATGACCCGATATCCCACCCAGTCACATTATCCTGACACTAAGCTAACCAGTCCTTGCCCTATCCTAATAATCACGAGTGCCAGGCTAGGACGCGACAAATATCAATTTTAACGTCATTGGTTTGTCTCGACTGGGAACCAACCTTCCGCACATGAGCCCACGCTCTACTGATTCGTCCCCTGCGCCCGGTGGCCTAGCCAGGTATCGTGCTGTGATTTCCCAGGTAGGCGTCCAAAAAGCTTGTTTTATTTGGCGACACCTATACTCTGCTATAGGGCACTTTGAATTTTATCATCGGCTATTTGACGTCAAACATACAGTCATTCTGACATATTTCTTTGGCGGAAACCCACCGCCGCCATGTAGGTTACTCTTTCCGATAAGCAGCAAAGGGTCTTTTATATGCACTTTCGCACAGACAAGACAGCACATACCACACAGCCTTTGATGAACTAGTTGTGGACCACTGGTTGGAATGGGAAATAGTCCAAACTACAAATGGGTCCACTGAGCAGGATCGATTGGATGACCAACACCTTCACAGATGGACACTCTACCGCTTGAGCTACTTCCCGCTCCTCCAGGTTGGAACCGGAAAGGCAGACACTTCACCCACTAGGCCATCCACATCGATGGTTGGTTAATTTGAATCTCAAATGTTTTAAGCAGATACAAATGATTAATTACTTCGGCCACGAACCCAGGCCATAATGGCTACGTTCCTGGTACTATTTGATTGAATTCAATTTAAGGTGCTAATAAAATGTTGATCAAGTTGGGGGGGTAATAAAAACTGGCCAACACCATAAAATCTCAATTATTACCATAGTCTTTTCTTGGTGTTTTTTTCTTTCTAATCCAGTGAAAGCATCAAAGACACTAACTAAAACCTCTCTAAATCGACCGCCAGTGGGATACATTTTAAATGGTCCATTTAGGGAGGTGGTCGGTTTGGGGAGTTTAATCTATCGTTACAATGGTATTTGTATGGGCGGTCGTTTGGGACCCAAATAAAGCGATCGATATATCGGAGAGGTCGATGTGTGGAGGTGGTCGATTAGACGAGTTTGACTGTATTCTGAACTGAAACAGTTACCTGGACTTGATAATAATTGAGATTTTCAAAACCAAAACAATTATCTGAATTTGATTCTCACATATATCTCACTTCGATCCTGTTGGCCTTATTAATGTCGCCGGGTATACCTCACCCAGATACAAACGAATCCAGTATCAAAAGCTCTCCAAACATACCTTTGCTTAGTTTGTTTAGTTCATGCCACTGAACATGTGGGAGGAGAGTTGAGGTCTGTGATGTATGAATGACATCGTAGGTGGGATTCCCTCATCACATGACCTAGAGGGGTACCCCACACACAGGGGAAGCCATGGCAACCACCAAGATGGCAGCCACAGAAAGCTCTCAATTCAACTTTTAAATTCTATTAATCTACTTGATTTAATAAGTTATTCCCACAAAAAGTAGCTGGTTATGATAAATATACATTTGAACTTCATATTTATTACTTTAGATTGCAATTTCTAACATTTTTCTCTCTATATGGGTGTCTAAAAGTGTCAGTGCTGCTGGACTAAATAAAACACAACAGAAGCAACCAATGTCAGCACTCTCCCCCCACATATGTAGTTGCATAAACTGAAAACCGACAGACGTATGCTTGGAGAGCATTTGTCAGAGTATGGGTCGTGTCTCAGCGACCTATACCTGGTCCGTCAAAGCATTTGTTGCCAGATAGAAGGGAAAACTACGTCGATCTAATACAACCTAGTAGTGCCAAGGAATAAGGATGTATCTGACAGCAATTGGGTAGTTCGAATCCCATTCTAAACTGATATGACCGTAACCCAAACAAGAATGATAGTTGAAACCTCTGAATTCCGGCATTTCCCGCGATTCCCTGACAGCGCTAATCATGTGTGGGGGGGGTGGGGGGGGGTCCAAATTTTCCCGGAATTCGTCATCAGTGTAAAAGGGCTGTCACACTATGACGTAACGAGCCAATGTAAGCCTGACGTAGCTCACGTTTCGTCATTACATTGAGGTACGTTGGGTTACGTTATTCTGACGTTAGACGTCGGCACGCGTCAAGGTTTTCAACATGTCCAAAACTTTCTACGTAGCTCGACGTGATGCTGTGCCGTTCGGGTGACGTTACACTCACATAACACCGATGTTAGGCATGCGAGTGGGCTGCGTCGGCTACATTAGATCAACGTTGTGTTACATCATAGTGGCGCACAGGGAGGAGGACTTTTCGGCTCAATCCGGCGACATTGGACTGACGCCAGCCTCTTGGTTGGTCGACGTTGACTCACATCGTGACAACGTTAAGCGACGCTAAGCGGCCGCTACTGTCATGCTAGGCTGACGTCGCGTGCTGGGGTTTCGCAAGCCTCACGTTTACATAATAAATAATTCCTTTGACCTCTCTTGTTGGCACGACGCTTTACCGACGTTACGCTCACATCAAACTATGCGGCATTGACGTCACAAATTTGCATATTATGCCGAGAAGTTTGACGTGTAGAATTTATTTTCACGTTATCCCTACGCTGACGTCGTTACATCGTAGTGTGACAGGCCCATTATGATCTCGCCTTGATTTCTGCCGGAGACCACTTTGATCCCTGTGAAAATGTTGATGGCTTCATCGGAATGTGCAGCTTTAAATTAAACTTGCATAGTCGAATTGTTTTGAATTTCTGCAATTGATTGATCATCATAATGTACTTCACTTTAGGTTCAGTTTGTTTGTTTGTTTGTTGTTGTTTTACGTCCTAGCAACATCTAAGGTCATATCAGGACGGGTACCGACTTGTGACAGTGCGCACTCATGGTGACTTTATAGTGCTGTCCCACTGGGAAACCAGGCCGCCGGCACCATGACCTGGTATCCCACTCAGTCACATTATCCTGACACTGAGCACACCAGTCCTTCCCCTATCCTAATAATGCCGAGCGCCTGGCTAGGAAGCGACAAGTATCAATTTTAAAGTCATTGGTTTGACTCGACCGGGACTTGAACCCACGACCCCACAATCTACCAGCACGGGAGACGGACGCTCTAACTCATTCGGCCATCCCGTCTGGTCCTTTAGGTTCAAGTAGCTTTTAGATTAAATGGCTAACTTTTGAGATATTTCGAGTGCAAACATGTCAAATTAGTTTTGGCAAGCTTGTCATAAATAGGCTTCTGCAGTAAGGGGCTCTATTAAATTGCCTCAGTATTCCCCCGGATGAGGTGACAAATATTTAATAAGTGCATCAGTATCTAAGTTAAATACGTAGAATAAAATGCAAATTGTTTTGGTTTGGAAAATTAGATGTTTTCATGGGACTATGCGGATTTAAGTTGAATATGGAGCGTCAAATCTAGGTTGGTGTTTTGGTTTGGAAAATTGGATTTTTCATCAGGCTATGCGGCTTTAAGTTCAATATGGAGCATCAAATCTAGGTCGGTGTTTTGGTTTTGAAAATTTGATGTTTTCATCGGACTATGCGGCTTTAAGTTGAATATGGAGCATCAAATCTAGGTCGGTGTTTTGGTTTTGAAAATTTGATGTTTTCATCAGACTATGCGGCTTTAAGTTGAATATGGAGCATCAAATCTAGGTCGGTGTTTTGGTTTGGAAAATTTGATGTTTTCATCAGGTTATGCGGCTTTAAGTTGAATATGGAGCATCAAATCTAGGTCGGTGTTTTGGTTTTGAAAATTTGATGTTTTCATCAGGCTATGCGGCTTTAAGTTGAATATGGAGCATAAATATAGGTCAGTGTTTTGGTTTTGAAAATTTGTTATCTTCATGGGACTATGCAGCCTTAAGTTGAATATGGAGCATCAAATCTAGGTCAGTGTTTTTGGTCATATGGAAACATTTGACTGCGTTTTCTATCAGGTCTAGTGGCGGCTTTAAGGCATTGAACTATGGAGCGTCAAATCTAGGCTAGTGTTTTGGTTTGGAAAATTTGATGTTTTCATCAGGTTATGCGGCTTTAAGTTGAATATGGAGCATCAAATCTAGGTCGGTGTTTTGGTTTTTGAAAATGTGATGTTTTCATGGGACTATGCAGCTTTAAGTTGAATATGGAGCGTCAAATCTAGGTTGGTGTTTTGGTTTTGAAAATTTGATGTTTTCATCAGGCTATGCGGCTTTAAGTTGAATATGGAGCATAAATATAGGTCGGTGTTTTGGTTTATGAAAATCTTGATGTTTTCCATCAGGCATATGCGGCTTTAAGTTGAATATGGAGCATAAATATAGGTCAGTGTTTTGGTTTTGAAAATTTGTTATCTTCATGGGACTATGCAGCCTTAAGTTGAATATGGAGCATCAAATCTAGGTCAGTGTTTTAGTTTTGAAAATTTGATGTTTTCATCAGGTTATGCGGCTTTAACTTAAATTAAAACAAAGCCAGCCAAGTCCTGGCAGGCGAGTGATGCCCAGAGGCTGTTGAAATATGTCAGCAGTTAGACTGTCCAGAACGAGGGGGCACGTGTCACCTTACACAAACACACAGTTAATGTTTATTAAATGCCCAAATTGTGTCGGCACAGCATTGTCCACGGTGGTGCCCAGTGCACTGCACGGCGACTCGTAATTATGACATCGTAATGACGTCATACATACTGAATACAGTGCACGATGACTTGATCAAATTTGTATGATATCAGAACTACACATGTATACCTAGATAAAAGATTCACCCTGTACATGTAGTACACGGGTGAAGACCAACCAGCCTTATATAAATACGGGGAAAAATAGCATTAGTATGGAACAAGAAGTAGAATGCCTGGCACCAGTGTCAAATGGTTACTTATATCAGAACAGAGTTGGTGAAATGGGAGAGAATGCAAAAAGACAAGATGGTGGCCAGAGAACGCCGTCGATTTCACTTTTAAATTGCATTAAAGTATATGTTTTATTATATTTTCCAACTCAAAAGTAGCGGGTAAACATCAAGACATATAAAGAATATATGTTGCTTCTTAGATTGTGAAATTAGGCTCTCATAAAGACTCGGTTCATTAGCCCGATATTTCGACCATTTTTATATAAGGCTGGTTTTCACCCCTGTAGTGGAAGTCCGGTGTGAATCTTTAATCTAGGCGACTGGTAATTATAACATCGTAATGACGTCATACATACTGAATACAGTGCACAATGACTTGATCAAATTTATATGATATCAGAACTACACATGTATACCACCGAGCACGGTGACTGATAAATATGGTGTCGCAATAAGGAATACATAAATATATCTACATACAGTAAAACTTCTATAAATCGACCGATTTTGGGACCAACTTTAAGTGGTCCATTTAGGGAGGTGGTCGGTTTAGGGAGTTTTTTTTATCGTTACAATGGTATTCTATGGGCGATAATTTGGGACCCAAATAAAGCGATGAATATAGATAGGGGAGTGGTCGATGAATATGGTTACAATGGTATTGTTGGGAACCAAAATAACGCGATTGGTATAGGGGAGTGGTCGATGAATATGGTTATTGGGACCCAAATAAAGTGATCAATATAGGAGTGGTCGATCTGTGGAGGTGGTCGGTTACTGTATATGGATGGATACCCTGCACAGTGATTAATAAACATGATATCAGAACATTTGACACATGAGTAACCAGCGTAAATATATCACAAATTTTAACCAGCGTTAACAAGTCGGCACCGCCATGTTCTTAAGGCCCGGTCACATTCACGTTAGTGGAAGTAGTTGAGCGTAGTGGAGGCTAACGTAGTTGAACGTACCGGCATCCATACTTCTCTGTAATGCTAACTTGGTAATAACATGGGTGGGTCGTGAGTTCCGATTTAATCTTTGGACATGTTCAAAAGAGCGCTACGTTAGAAGCTAACGTACTGTGGCGAAGTCGCCATACTCTTCAGGCCCTGTCACATACACGTCAGTGGATGTAGTTGAACGTAGTTGAGGCTAACAGAGTTGAACATACCGGAATGTGTATTTGTCCGGGACGTTCAACTATGTTAGCCTCCGCTATGTTCAACTATGTCCACCAACGTGTATGTGACCGGGCCTTCAATGTTCTCTAGCGTAGTTGAACGTACTGGCATCCGTGCCATAGAATATTTATCCATACCAAAACCTGCCGTGCCTTAACATTTTTCACCATAGTTTAAAGGTGCATAGTCCGATGGTTTTGAATTTCTGTATTTTTTCTGAGATAAATATATTAGATCAATCACTAGTATCTACTTTACATTAGTTCAAAGTTACTTTCATTTTAAATGGTAAACTTTTGAGATATTTTGAGTGCAAACATGGAAAATTAGTTTTGGCAAGCTTGCCAAAACTCTGACACCATAGACTTCTGCAGTAACAGGTTCTGTTAAATTGACTCAGTATTGAGTACGCAGAAACAAATGCTTAATATATAATAAGTGCATCAGTATCTAAGTTAGATATGTCAAATCAAATCTAGATAATTGGTTTAGTTTTGAAAATTTGATATTTCATCGGACTATGCAGCTTTAACGTACTTACACCACGTTAATCTATCCTACGTCCACTAAAGTGTATGTGGCCTGGGCTTGAGAGTGAGAGTTCTGTTTTTATTCCCCTGACCCCTCTGTGTGTGTGTAAGTAAGTAAGTCAGTAAGTAAGTAAGTAAGTAAGTCTGTCTGGTATGTTTTGTATGCCCAGCTTGTGTTGGCGACCTCCCCTCCCCCCATAACCCCCGCCCCCCATAATCCCCCCTCCACACACACACACACACACACACACACACACACACACACACACACACACACACACACACACACACACACACACACACACACACACCGTTCTTGCTTTGTCGGGCGCCGCTACCACTTGGAGATGTTATCTGCAAGCCGGGACTTTTGTTGTCGGGTGAAGGCAAATCTGATTAAGTAAGCGATATGGCCGATATGATCAGGAGGCCGGGCGGGTTGGTTGTTGGAGTTTTACGTCTTGGCAACATCTAAGGTCATATCAGGTAGGCCTACTGTCCCATTGGGATGGTTGGTTGTTGGGGGTTTTACGCCCTGGCAACATCTAGTGTCATATCAGGATCGGTAGCTACAGACTTGTGACATTGCTCGCTCATGGCGACTTTATAGTGTTGCCCCACTGGGATGGTTGGTTGTTGGAGTTTTACGTCCTGGCAACATGTAAGGTCATATCAGGATGGGTACCTACAGACTTGTGACATTGCGCACTCATGGGAACTTTATAGTGCTGCCCCACTGGGATGGTTGGTTGTTGGAGTTTTACATCCTGGCAACATGTAAGGTCATATCAGGATGGGTACCTACAGACTTGTGACATTGCTCACTCATGGCGACTTTATAGTGCTGCCCCACTGGGATGGTTGGTTGTTGTAGTTTTACGTCCTGGCAACATGTAAGGTCATATCAGGATGGGTACCTACAGACTTGTGACAGTGCTCATTCATGGCGACTTTATAGTGCTGCCCCACTGGGATGGTTGGTTGTTGGAGTTTTACGTCCTGGCAACATGTAAGGTCATATCAGGATGGGTACCTACAGACTTGTGACATTGCTAACTCATGGCGACTTTATAGTGCTGCCCCACCGGATATGGTTGGTTGTTGGAGGTTTACGTCCTGGCAACATCTAAGGTCATATCAGAATGGGTACCGACTTGTGACAGTGTGCACTCATGGTGACTCTATAGTGTTGCACCACTGTGCAATCATGCCACCGGCACCATGATCCAATAACACACTCAGTCAAATTATCCTAACACTGAGCAAACCAGTCCTTGCCCTATCCTATTGATGCAGAGCGCCAGGCTAGGTAGCGACTTGTATCAATTTTGTACATCATTGGTTTGACTCGACTGGGAATTGGAACCCCCGACCTTCTGCATGGGAAGCCTGTGCTCTACCCATTCGGCCACTGCGAGGGGGGGGGAGGGTGAGTAGTGTGTGTGGGAGGAGGGAGGGGGGGGTAGATTTCCCCCGCCCCACCTCTCACATTACAGTAAAGCCTCTTTAAATAGACCGATCATGGGACCGACTTTAAATGGTCCATTTAGGGAGGCGGTTGGTTTAGGGAGTTTTTTTTTATCGTTACAATGGTATTGACCAGGCGATCGTTTGGGACCCAAATAAAGCGATCGATATAGGGGAGTGGTCGATCTGTGGAGGTGGCCGGTTAGAGAGGTTTTACTGTGTATATATACAAACCCATGTTACGACCCTGTCCTGAACATCTGACTGATACCACACAGGGGCCAGACCGGGTCAGCGACTGGGCGTGTGGGTTTGACGTCCTAGCAACATGTGAGGTCATTTCGGGACGGCTACACCCCCACTAGATAAAAGATTCACAGCGTCCGTCTCCCGTGCAGGTAGATCGTGGGGTCGTGGGTTCGAACCCTTGTCGAGTCAAACCAATGAACCTTTGTTTGTTGTTGTTTTACATCCTAGCTTTAACGTCATTGGTTTGACTTGACCGGGAACCTAACTCCCGACCTTCCACACACGAGGCCCACGCTCTGCCGATTAGGCCCCCGTGCCCGGTTTAAGCAGCAAGGGTCTTTTATATGCACTTTCCCACAGACAGGACAGCACATACCACAGCCTTTGATGAACCAGTTGTGGACCACTGGTTGGAATGGAAAAGAGCCCAAACTTCAAATGGGTCCACTGAGCAGGATCGATCTGATGATCCACACCTTCACAGGTGGACACGCTACCGCCTGAGTTACGTCCCGCTCCCCCTTCAATACGATTGAACTGAGCTGAACATTGAAAGGGACGGTAAAGTTAAATAAGCACACATTCATCATCATCATGCTGTCGGTCGCGATGCGACAAAGACTGCTTTCATTACTTGACTGCCTCTCTCCATTTAGCTCTCTGCTGTGAGAGTTGCGTCCATGAGTCGGTCTTCATTTCATGAAAGCTGCCTGCAAAAGTGTTGAAGTGCTGCTGGCTTTTTGCAAGTTACCAGCGGCACTCTCTTGGGGAGCAAATAGAGGTTTCACACCGGCAAAAACATGTTGAGACAGGCGCAAAACTATTTGTCCCTGCAGTGGCTGGTCGGGAGATGTTGGGAGTTCCATACATCAACTGCCTTTAATGCTGCCACAGTGACATGGTTTTCTGTTTAGGGTTTGCTCCCTTAGCCTTCGGTTCTGTCAAGAACCTGTACCACAAGGCAGTGGTTTACAACTCTGCAGGGCAGGGGCGTCAAACTCCCTGAGGTATTGCTATACCTGTAATACCTGCATACCTGCACACATTCAGCCGCAAACAAATAGGAAAAGTAGCTGAGTCAGAGCTATACTTAAAGTTCCATATTCCGATGGTTTTGAGTTTCTGACATTTTTTTTTAGATAACTATATTAAATTGAGCATTATAATCTACCTTACTTTAGTTTGACGTAACTTTTATTTCAAATGGCTACCTTTTGAGATATTTGAAATTCAAACATGTGAAAATAATTTTGGCAAGCACGCCAAAACCCTTGACACCAGAGGCTTCTGCAGTAACAGGTTCTATTAAATCGACTCAGTGTTGCCTTCTATGTGGCAGTAAATACCTAATAAGTGCATCAGTATCTAAGTTAGATATGTAGACTCAGTATCTAAGTTAGATATGTAGACTCAAATCTAGATAATTGTTTGGATTTTGACAATTTGATGCTTCATTGGATTATACAGCTTTAATTGTCTGCAGGAAGAGTATATAATATGGAAGTAAGTTGATCATGCATGTGATTTCTCCGGTTTTAACCGGAATTCCGTTTTTTTCTGGCCCGCGAAAAACCTCTGAAATACACTATTTGCATCCCCAGGCATGCGATTTGTCCGGTTTAAAAAGTTATTCTGTGTTTTTTTCCGGCCACCGAAACCCGAATTCAGTTTTTTTTAAATTCCGTTTTTTTTTCTGGCCGCCAAAACACCTCTGAAATACACTATTTGATTCCCTCTCGTGATTCAGTGGGATGCTGCGTGTCCCCCACGATAACCTAAAAAAAATGTTCAGGTTCCCCCCCCCCCCCTGCACCCAATCACATGCCTGGTGATGCTGATTAATAGATGTGAAATACTCAGACTGAGACTGGTATCACATTCAAACAGTAGTATCTGTCTACAGCGAACCCTCGAGCAGATGGCCGGATGAGTTGAGCGTCCATCTCCCAATTTGGTAGATCATGAACGAAAGCGTTGACCGGGCGCGGTGGCCGAATCGGTAGTGCACAGGCCTCGCGTGTCGGAGACCAGGAGTTTGGTTCCTGGTCGAGTCAAATCAATGACTTATCAAATTGATACTTGTCGCTTCCTAGCCCAGCGCTCGGCATTAATAGGATAGGGCAAGGACTGGTTGGCTTAGCGTAAGGGTAATGTGACTGATATCGAATCATGGTGCTAGCAGCCTGATTTCCCAGTGTGACAGCACTATAAAGTCACCATGAGCATGCACTGTCACAAGTCGGTACGTGTCGTGATATGACAAATATATGTTGCCCGGACGAAAAACTCCACAACAAACAAACAAACCAACCGTTTATAGATCATTATCAGAAAGACGAAAATTTGTTTAAATAAAAGCATTTACAGTAAAACCTCTCCAAATCGCATGGTTACAGTAAAACCTCTCTAAATCGACCGACCTTGGAACTGACTTTAAGTGGTCTATTTAGGGAGGTGGTCGGTTTAGGGAGTAAGAATATGGTTACAATTGTATTAGTGGGACCCAAATATAGCGATCGATATAAGGGAGTGGTCGATCTGTGGAGGTGGTCGGTTAGAGAGGTTTTACTGTATTTAGTGTTGAAACCTCTATTTGTTCCCCGAGAGAGTGCCGCTGGTAACTTGCAAAAGCCAGCAGCACTTCAACACCTTTGCAGGCAACTTTCATGAAATGTACAACCGCACAAGTAATGAAAGCAGTCAAGTAATGAAAGCAGTCTTTGTCGCATCGCGACCGACAGCATGATGATGATGATGACTGTATTTTTTTTAAATGAAATTTTTTTTTAAAGAAAGGAAAGAAAGAAAGAAAGAATTCCCGCCTTTTCCTTCGCGCATGCGCTATGAAGGTGTGGGAATGCAAGTATCGAGTTTCTCGCCATGTCACCCTGCACCGGAGAACTGCCGCTAAGTACCGGCGTAGCCGGGCAGCGGCAGACAGCTTCCATTTGGCAAATGTCGTCTGCTTTTCACCAAATCTCGTCTGCTTTTCACCAAATCTCGTCTCCTTTCACGTGATCTTGCTCGATTTCGGATCGAATCGCGTCCACTGGTCCAGTCTCAGTAAATCTCCATGAATCGTGGTAAATGTCGGCTGCTGGCTTGGTGGCGTTCGTCAGTAACCTTGCAACCCCGTTCGTTTTACTCAGTGGAATGTCGTCTGCCTTTGCTAGCGACCGGGCGGAGTGGTTGAGTCGGTAGAGCGCGGACTGGGAGTGCGGGAGATCGGGAGTTCGGTTCCCGGTCGAGTCAAACTCAAGCGAATGACTTATCAAATTGATACTTGTCACTACCTAGCTTGGCGCTCGGCATTAATAGGATAGGACAAGGACTGGTTGGCTCAGTGTCGCGATAATGTGACCGTGTGGCTGGGAAAATGCATATAAAAGACCCCTTGCTGCTTATCGGAAAGAGTAGCCTATGTGGCGGCGACGGGTTTCCTCCAAAGAAATATGTCGGAATGAATGTATGTTTGACGTCCAGTAGACGATGATAAAAATCAATGCGCTCTAGAGGCTACGTTAAATAAAACAAACTTTCCATTGTTGCTGCGTGGGATATCGGGTCATAGTGCTAGCGGCCTGATTTCCCAATGGGGCGGCACTATAGAGTCGCCATGAATGGACACTGTCACAAGTCAGTACCCATCCTGATATGACCTCACATGTTGCCAGGACGGAAAACTCCACAACCAACCAACCATTTATAGACGACTGTCAGAAAGCAGATGATGGCGTTTAAAAAAAGAATATTAAAGAATAAACCAAGAAATCCCGCCTTTCCCTTGCAGATGTTGTCAGGACGTAAAACTCCAACAGCCAACCAACCATTTGTTTACTCTGCGGAATGTCGTCTGCCTTTTACTGGGGGTCGATTTCCGAGGTATTGTTGTTCTTCTCCAGGCTGCCGTATCGCATTTTGCTCTCAGGCCTGAAGAAGGTGGAGATATCTGGGATAATAAATGTCTGCTGCTCTAGAAATTGACTGAAAAATCGGCAAATGTGGCTTGGATTTCACTAAGAAATCAATGAAATGGCAAGAAGAACGCAGCACCATCAGCGTATAATAATATGTGGTGCAGATGCCGCAGCACTATCAGCGTATACTACTAATACATGCTCCAAATGCCGCAGCACTATCAGCATATACTACTAATACATGCTCCATACGGCACAGCACTATCAGTGTATACTACTAATACATGCTTCAAACGGTGCAGCACTATCAGCATATACTACTAATACATGCTCCATACGGTGCAGCACTATTAGTGTATACTACTAATAAATGCTCCAAACGGTGCAGCACTATCAGCATATACTACTAATAAATGCTTCAAACGCCGCAGCATTATCAGCGTATACCAATATATATGAAACCCAACTTCCAGAAATTTTCTGCGATTCCCTGACAATGCTAAACCTATGACATTTCCGCTTTTTTTCCTCCGGAGACCACTTTCATCCCTGTGTTAAAATATGGTTAATCAAGGTTAATCATATCATGCTAGGTAAATTTAGTCTTGTCACTAAACTGACTCAAACCGGACAAGAACCGTAGACGTCAAACCAGCTGCATCCATTCCAAGTTTGTGCATGTTCAAAACTTGTAACGGATTGGGCCGGATATCAACGGACACAAACCGGACTTTGCCGGATATCAACGGACACAAACCGGACTTTGCCGGATATCAACAGACTTTGTTCAGTTTCTTTCCGTTTCCTCTATAGACTACATCACGGTTCCAGCGGCGCTGTGCATTGTGGGATGTGTCAGAGCAAAACAACCCCCCCTAGAAGCACATGGCACATGCTAATACACTGGGTGCAGCTGTGAAATGTGCTAGTTTCAGCTCATCTCAGCTATTGTTTGAAACATAGAATACCAACTAAAAAATATATATATAATAAATTAAGATATTAATCTTTTATCCAGCATTGCATTTACATCAATATAACCAGCACATCTTATGCCATGTGCATTTAGATTTAGACAAATCTAGGCACTCAGACTAGTGTTAGAGCCATAGCCAGAGTCAGTTTTACATATTTTATTCATGTTTTTATTTATACCCACACCACCTAGGCACACACCGCTTGGAACACATATAGAAAACAAGTTTAACAAAAAGATTATATTAAAATAATAAGGTTAGGGTTTTGGATTTCTATTAATTTTGAATAAAACTGACGTTTTTCACTGCGAGTATTGGCAAACTCAATGGCCGTACGCCTTTGCTTTCTTTGCTCCCAATGCCGTTTTCAGCGCATGCGCAGTCGGAACCGTGATGTAGTCTATCCAGCGAGGTGTAACATGGGCTTACGGGTTATATCCTGTTATCTCCACTTATCTCACTTCTCACGATAACGCGAGACTTTGATTTCGTCTGAGTGCTCCTTGACTCGCGAGTCCTCATCAGGACTGGCCCCGCCCCTCCATTGTTTGAATATCGTCTGTATCAATCTGGCAAAATAAGTCTACTTAAAGTTGCCTAGTCCGATGGCTTTGAGTTTCTGTCCTAATGATGCTGCGCATCAGGTTAGCACCGAACAGTATCGATTTTGCGAATTATTCTAAATTCCGACCATCCACATAAGAAGCCTGTGTGCTCTCACCGATTCGGGCACCGTGTAAAGGGGCTGTCACATTAGGGTTTTTTGCGGGAGCGTACGGCGGCGTAAGCGCATTATGTCATATACGTCGGTATACGTCGCCATACGCTTGTCATACGCCGATTCCTTGCTCAAAATTGTCAGCGTATGGATCATACGCTCCTCATACGCTAGGCGTACGCTATGCATACGCTGGCATAGGTTACGCATAGGTTAGGGGTATGTCGGCATAGGTTGGGCGTATGCTGGATTGACACCCGCCGGGTGTCTCTGGCGTATCCCCAACGTTCTGTAAAAGTGGTGTCACACTACGGCCTATGGCGTTAGCATATGGATTTTCGACCCATACACCATCATTCGCTTACGCTACGCATATGCTATGCATACACCATCATACGCCCGTCCGTCCAAAAGATTTTGAGGATGCTCAAAGATTTTCAGCGTATGGTGGCGTATGGCTCATACGCTGCTCATACGCACGACATACGCTATGCGTATGCCGACATAGGTTACGCATAGGTTGGGTGTATGCTGAACTTGTCAATCACAACCATCAAACCTCATCACAGTATGCCACGCATAGGTCGGGATACGCTTTGAATACACTGCCATAGGCTAGGGGTAGGTTAGGCATAGGCTGGGCGTACGCCTCAGATGCCGCTGGGATCTCGTGCGTGGCGTATGACGGTGTATGGGTCGAAAACCGCATACACCAGCATACGCTAACGCCATATGCCGTAATGTGACAGGGCCTTAAGCCTCAACATAGACCATAAATTTTCCAAGTCATTGTGTAAAATTTTCGAGATATGGGATATGGAGAACTCTGCTATAATAAATTGCAAACTTGTCTATAAAATGGTAAATAGTATATAAAACCATAGGCATATAAGTTATATGTTGAGTTGGTGTTCTACTACTCATAAAAGATAGAAATTGTATATTAATATAGTGTAGAGAGAGAGGGTCACTTCTTGACCTGAAGGAGTGTCACTTCTTAGGTGGGACAGTCTTTGGGAAGTTGCCTCACATACCCCCTTCCCTCAAGAGTTATTTATGGATCCCTGCCACAGATACAGATCTAACCATGCCTTGGCAACAGGGATATTGAACCCTCATTGGTGGATAGAGGAATGCTTGTTAGGGATTGGAAGATTGGATCATGTGATCACCACCATCTTGTTCTGGAACCTATAAAAGTAATAAATGAGAGAGTCTCACTCTCCTACCTTTCACTCTTTATCTACTTTCCTTCCTTGCCTGTAGTGATTTCTTACTAGCCTGTCCACACCACTCAAACCGCCAGCCGTCGACTTTACAACTGGTTTGACTCAGGTGGGATTCTACCTCCCGACCTTCCACACAGGAAGTCCACGTTCTTACTGTTTCAGCCACCGCGTCCAGTCATAATAATAAGACGACACAGGCTATATATAGATCACAAACATACTGGGAATAGCTAACCAAATGAGCAATACGGAGTTGGCACAATGCATGAATCGTCACGGAGTGGTGACTGTTCACACCTTACCTGCCAAAGATTGGTTGGTTGTTGGAGTTTTACATCCTGGCAACATCTAAGGTCATATCAGGATGGGTATATATACACACTTGTGACAATGCACACTCTTGATGACTTTATAGTGCTGCCCCACCCGATATCCCACTCAATCCTATTATCCTGACACTGAGCAAGCCAGTCATTGCCCTATCCTATTAATGCCGAGCACCAGGCTAGGAAATGACAAGTATCAATTTCATAAGTCATTGATTTGACTCAACCGAACTCCCAGTCTCCGGCACACGAGGCCTGTGCTCTACCGATTCGGCCACCACGCCCGGTCAAAGCTTTAGTTCATTCACACTACTTTCTGGGTAATCTTAATTTAAACATACATCCCAAATAGGAATGTTTAAAAACTAGAGATTTTTCATGATTTTCTTACTTTTTTCCCCTGTGTTATCTAAGTACTGCTTGTGTAGCAGGAAATCGCAAACCCCTGGACATCACACCCCGGGGTTTGCGATTTCCTAGGAAATCACAACCCCAACCCCCCCTGGAAATCGTAAGCCCCATGCTTTGTAGCATTTATCACCCCAGATTTGTTAACTTCTACCAGATCTGGGGGGATGAAATGGATTCAAGGAGGATCAAGATGGATTAATCCTAATGAAAACATCTTTGCCATAGTCCAGTTCATAATTCTGACCGCACATGCGCTGAAAATGGTGGCCTGGTCCCCTGGCCTTTATTCACGTCAGCGTCATGTAGCATAATGATACAGATAGTTGTACTGGCTTTTCTTAATGATATAGTCTAGTATATTTGACAAAAATTGAACTGTTCCGCTATCCTTCTTGTGAGTGATCGCAGTGAATATGGCCCTTGCTGGGACAGGCATGAAATTAAAAATAATCAATTAATCCATCTTGTGAGGGATCCCCCCTTATATAGAAATAAATGTGGCTTAATCATGCTTACATAAATACAATTTTTTACAATAGACCGGTTCGTAATTCCAGCATCACGGTGCATTGTAGGAATTTTAAAAGCAAAACAAACCTGCACAAAGCACATGTGCTTGCGTAAAGACTGCCAAACATGGGATGTTTGCGATGTCCATGGGGGGATATGTGATTTCCTAGGAAATCGCAAACCCCCCATGCCCATATATGGTATGGGGGTTTGCGATTTACTAGGAAATCACAAGTCGGGGTTTGCGATTTATAGGCTTTGTGATTTCCTGCTACACCGGTACCTATATTAAAGAAATGAAATATCAAATTTTCAAAACCAAGCCAATTATCTAGGTTTGATTTTACATATCTAACTATACTGACGCATTTATTAAGCATTTGTTTCTGCGTAGAAGGCAATACTGAATCAATTTAACAGAACCTGTTACTGCAGAAATCTATGGTGTCAGAGTTTTGGCAAGTTTGCCAAAACTAATTTTCCATATTTGCACTAAAAATATATAACAAGTTCACCATTTAAAATAAAAGTAACTTTGAACTAGTGTAAAGTAGATACTGGTGATCGATCTAATATATTTATCTCAGAAAAAATACAGAAATTCAAAGTCTATAGTGTCAGATTTTGGCAAGCTTGCCAAAACTAATCAGGACTGCTCACTGGGAATAGCTAAGCGAATGAACTGTTGCTACTCCGCGATGATTCGCGCACTGTGACAACTCGACATTGCTCATTTGGTTAGCTATTTCCAGTATCTGTGTAATACATATATATATGATAATAGGACATGTCATCTTATTATGACTGGACGCGGTGGCATGCTTCCTGTGTGGAAGGCTGGGAATGAGAATCCCACCCAAGTCAAAGCAATAACTTGCAAAATCGATACTGTTCAGTACCTAGCCTGGTGCTTGGCATTACTAGGATAGAGCAAGGACTAATCACTAGGAATAGCTAAGCGAATGAACTGTTGCTTCTCACTGACCATTTGCGCACTGTGACATTTATTTACCACTTATTTAGTTAATTATTCTGATTATGTGTGTATATATATATGGGTCAGCCTCACGAAAACGGGCCAATTGGTGGAAGTTGTCGGCGTCGAGCATGGATGTCAGCGTCGATCGGTATAATTATAGTTTAGCATTGACAGAGATGTTGGAAAGTCCTTAAATTTATACTGAATGTATAGGTCGAGAAAATACAACAACCTTATTTGTTTCTAGGATAATTTAATATAAAACAAAGAAATGAACAAGACTTTAAGAATTGCGACGCCGACATCTATTAAAGTTGTCGGCGTCGATCATTGGATGTCGGCGTCGATCGGTATAATTATAGTTTAACATTGACAGAGATGCTGGAAAGCCCTTAAATTTATACTGAATGTATATGTCGAGAAAATACAACAACCTTATTTGTTTCTAGGATAATTTAATATGAAACAAAGAAATGCAATACACTTTTAAGAATTGCGACGCCGACATCTTCACTTGACCACCGATTGGCCCGTTTTCATGAGGCTGAACCATATACTTGTCGCTTCCTAGCCTGGTGCTTTGCATTACTCGGTAAGGCAAGGAGTGGTTGGCTTAGTGTCAGGATAATGTGACTGAATGGGAAATTTGGTCATGGTGTGAGTGGCCTGGTCTCCCAGTGGGGCAGCACTATGAACTGACCATAAGTGTGCATTATCACATAGTCGGTGCCCGTCCTGATATGACCTTGGATGTTGCCAGGATGCAAAACGACAAAAAAACTAGTATTATGTGAAGTACAATAGTGTGACTAGCTAGATGGCTGATTGATGCTAGGATGGGCGATGATAGGGGAGATTATAGTGGGTATGGGGGGAGGGTATGGGTGGTTTGGGTGGGTGCTGAGGCCTGGACAGTGTACAGACGACAGGTGAAAAAGCTGCATGCCTTCATGATGCGACATCTGCGTTCAATCATGAGGCTAACCTGGAAGGACAAAGTGACAAACAAGGAAATACTTGAACGGATGGGGCTGACCTCTATGGAAGATCTTCTGATCAAAAAGAATCTCCGGTGGACTGGACACCTCATGAGGATGTCATCAGACAGGCTACCAAAGCAGATCCTCTATTCTCAACTGTATTCTGGTTACAGAAAGAGAGGGCGCCCTCGTCTCCGGTTCAAGGATACCATCAAGAGAAACCTGAAGCTGAGAGACATTAAGACCGACTCATGGATGCAACTCTCACAGCAGAGAGCTAAATGGAGAGCGGCAGTCAAGTAATGAAAGCAGTCTTTGTCGCACCGCGACCGACAGCATGATGATGATGATGATGATGATGGAGTGAGGAGATGGGGTGGGCGATGATAGAGGAGGTTTTGGTGGGTTTGGATAAAGAGATGGTGGGGTGGGCGATAATATGGGGGGGGTTGTGGTGGGCTTGGATAAGGAGATGGTAGTGGTGGGCGATGATAGACGAGGTTAGAATGGATATAAAGGGCGATGAGCTGGTGGGGTGGGCGATGATAGGCGAGGTTATGGTGGATATTGGGTGAAGAGATGGTGGGGGTTTGCGATGATAGGGAGGTTGCAATATATATATAGGATGGCGGAGGTGTCGATGATAGCGGAGGGTTTGGGGTGAGGAGATTTGGGTTAGCGATAATATGGGAGGTTACGGTGGGTTTGCCTAAGCAGATGCTGTGGGCGATGATAGGGGAGGTTACAGTGGATATGGTTTGAGGAGTTTGTTGGGGTGGGCGATGATAGGGGAGGTTACAATGGATATAGTGTGAGAGATTGTGTGGGTGGGCGATGATAGGGGAGGTTACAATGGATATAGTTTGAGGAGATTGTGTGGGTGGGCGAATATAGGGGATATCAGGTGATGGTGTTGGGGGCATGGTCTCCCACCAGTGGGGCAGTGCTATAAAGTCACCATGAGTGTGCACTGTCATAAGTCAGTATGACTTATGATGGTGCACACTCATGATATGACCTTAGATGTTGCCAGGATGTAAACGTCCTTTGAAACCCACGCTCACACAAATAGTGACAAATAGTGTTCCTTTTTGCTGGAAGTAAATGTCAACATGTCTGATTGACTTGTGTACTACCCACACCCCCACATCGGACCACCCACACGCTGGAGTAAAGACTACTTGTTCACCCCATGCCCGCCTAGTGCTAGGCTTGCGTAATGTTATCCTGTGTTCTCACACAGTCCGGGACTGAGGTGTGATCTCTGGCTGCTGAACCGCCCTGATATGACCTTAGATGTTACCAGGACGTAAAACTCCAACAAACAACACACTGGCTACAGAATTTCGTCTACTTTTGCAAGAGTTAGGAATGGGCGACAATACAGTCACGATAAGAACTGTTGAAACCTGACTTCCGGCATTTTCCCGCGATTCGCTAACAGTGCTAATCGTATGGGGGGGGGAGAATCTGTGTTTTCGTGGAAATTTGCCATCAGCGTTTCCGCATTTCCCCCCTGAGACCACTTTCATCCCTGATTTATTTCTGCCTTCGAGAATAACCCTTCGCCTACATTTTCTGTTTGTTTGTTGTCCGCCATTTTTAATGTAATCCTACTCCTTCTCTGCTTCCAGGTGAGTTTCACGTCACGTGACATGGCTGTGATTGGTAAGATATCTCTAGTTCTACTTCTAGTTTAATCATTTCCTTTAACCAGAGGGGACAGACTAGGCAGGCGCTCGGCATTATTAGGATAGGGCAAGGACTGCTTGGTTCAGTATCAGGATAATGTGACTGAGTGGGATATCAGATCATGGTGCTAGTGGCCTGGTCTCCCAGTGGGGCAGCACTATGAAGTCAGCATGAGTGTGCACTGTCACAAGTCGGTACCCATCCTGATATGACCTTAGATGTTGCCAGGACGTAAAATTCCAACAACCAACAAACCATTTGCTTTAAATTGAAAAATCAGTTGCGAAATCGGCAGATAGTAGGGGGGGTGAGGGGAATCAGGGAGCTGATTGGATGCAAGCCTCCTGCTCTCCAGGCCGCACCGCAGCCTCCAGTAACCCAGAATACAACGGAGTAGAGTACAACCCTGTTAAACCAAGCTCGGTTAAACAAAATGATCGGTTAATCCAAACTTTTTTCGGCGGCCCGGAAAAATATTACCATTTATCATATAAAAAAAAGTTGGTTAAACCAAAATCGGTTAATCCAAAGTATCGGTTAATCCAAACAAAAATGTCAGGCCCCAGGCCATTTCCGGTACAGTTAAACCAAACTTTCATGTGGTTATAAGGTTATCTGAGACCTTTTTATATGATAAATGGTAGTATTTTGTTGGGCCACCAACAAAAGTTTGGATTAACTGACCGTTTGTTTTAACCGAGCTTGGTTTAATGGGGGTTATACTGTATATAAATTTAAAAACCGATAATCAAAGTGTCCACATACATTGTATATTACATTCATAATGCACCCACATTTTTGCCAAAGCCAAGTCCAAGTCCAAGCCAAAGGCATGTAAGAGCATCGGCTTTGCAAGCGGAAGGTCAGGTGTTTCAAATCCCAGCAGAGTTTAACCAATGATTTACAGAATTCTTACATGTTGGTACCTACTCTGGTGCTCGGCATTAATATTGTTTGTTTGTTGTTGTGACAGTACGCGCTCATGGCGATTTTATAGTGCAATGATCGGTTAATCCAAACAAATTTCTAGGGTCCTTTCAAGTTCGAGTTATACTGTATATCAAAAGGAGGTTATATGAGCAGTAGTAGAAGGTATTGCAGGTATTGCAGGTATTGCAACACCTCAGGGAGTTTAACGCCCCTGCCTAGCGGAGTTGTAAACCACTGCCTTGTGGTACAGGTTCTTGACAGAACCAAAGGCTAAGGGAGCAAACCCTAAACAGAAAACCATGTCACTGTGGCAGCATTAAGGGAGGTTGAAGTATGGAACTCCCAACATCTCCCGACCAGCCACTGCAGGGACAAATAGTTTTGCGCCTCTCTTGACATGTTCTTGCCGGTGAGAAACCTCTATTTGCTCCCCGAGAGAGTGCCGCTGGTAACTTGCAAAAGCCAGCAGCACTTCAACACTTTTGCACGCAGCTTTCATGAAAAGAGAGCTAAATGGAGAGCGGCAGTCAAGTAATGAAAGCAGTCTTTGTCGCATCGCGACCGACAGCATGATGATGATGATGATGATGATGATGATGAATAGAAGACAATAGCAATTAATAATAAGGAGGATAATTACATTCATGAATAAAATTTGCATAAGTGCAGTATACCTCATATATGGGTCATTATATGTCACACTATAAAAGAGACCAGACGGGATGGCCGAATGAGTTGGAGCGTCCGTCTCCCGTGCTGGTAGATCGTGGGGTCGTGGGTTCGAACCATGGTCGAGTCAAACCAATGACTTGAAAATTGGTGCTTGTCACTTCCTAGCCAGGCGCTCGGCATTATTAGGACAGGGCAAGGACTGGTGTGCTCAGTGTCAGGATAATGTGACTGAGTGGGATACCAGGTCATGGTGCCGGCAGCCTGGTTTCCCAGTGAGACAGCACTATAAAGTCGCCATGAGTGCGCACTGTCACAAGTCGGTACCCGTCCTGATATGACCTTAGATGTTGCTAGGACGTAAAACAACAACAAACAAACAAACAAACACACTATAAAAGCTGAAGACTCAGTGAGAAGATGAAGCCTTTGAGTTTTACCCTGGCCCCCCCCCCCCCCCCCCCCCCCCTAGTCCTTACTTGCGGAGGGGGGCCCCGTGTCTGACTTCAGGAGGTCGCTCGGTGCTGTTGCTTGCCCGTGTTGATGTTTAATGGCGCTCTCCGGCACCTACCAATCAGAACACTTAGTGACTGGCACGGTGCCATTCCTGTCCATGTGGTGGCTGTTTATGAACATGGCGTAGACAGTTGCTATGGTTACCAGCCTGTCAATCACTAGCGGCTCTATGGGTTTTGGCTTCGCTTTAACACAAAATCATATAAACATACTTTTGATACGTTTTGTGGCATAGATTAAATACATATAGTATTGGTAACATACTTAATAACAAAAGGCAGCAATAATTATTTGACGCGCCATTAAAATAAGAATTTATTATGTCCTATGTAACACGGATACCAAATATGTGGTACCCAGTTTCAAAGAACAACCGAAGGACACTGGTGTCTATGTTGGATATGTAGGAGGGATTCTACGTAAGTGTTGTAGTTTAAAAAAATATTATGCTTTCATTGGACTGCAGCTTTGAAATTATGGCAGAAACTCAGACACGTAAGACTATGTAAAAAACATTTGTTGTAAATATGTTTAATCAGCTAAATATGATGCTTTATCATTGGACTGCAGCTTTGAAATTATAGCAGAATCTCCAACCCACAACACTATTTATGTAAAAAAAATTGTTGTAAATATGTTTATTCTGATAAATATGATGCTTTTTCATCGGACTGCAGCTTTGAAATTATGGCAGAATCTCCCACCCGTAAGACTATTTATATAAAAAAAAACATTGTTGTAAATTTATTCTGCTAAATATGATGCTTTTACATTGGACTATGCAGCTTTGAAATTATGGCAAAATTTCCCACCCGTAAGACTTTATATATATAAAAAATTGTAAATATGTTTATTCTGCTAAATATGATGATTTTTCATTGGACTGCAGCTTTGATATTATAGCAGAATCTCCAACCTACAGCATTATTTATATTAAAAAAATTGTTGTAAATATATTTATTCTGCTAAATATGATGATTTTTCATTGGACTGCAGCTTTGAAATTATAGCAGAATCTTCACCCCACAAGACTATTTTAAAACAATTTTTTTGTAAATATGTTTATTCTGTTGAATAAGTCTTTTGTCTTTTGTCAGAATCGAAGCACTGGTAATTCCATCCATTTTTCAATTCAGGGTTATTTATACAAAAAGCTATATAATATATAAAGTGAGCTTTGATATTCTTTCTGTGCAGATTGAGTCAGCGTAGCCAATTGCATACACTTTGTTTTGGGGGAAATCTATCTGCGAACACCGACTGAGCCAGTACTAGTGGGGCCCTCCTCTCCCCCCCCCCCCCCCCATCCACCCCCCCCCCCGCCTAGCGGCGGGAGCTCAAGTTGCCAATAAGACAGGAAATATGGACTTTGCAACGCGAGATGTCATGGTGGAAGTTGACTGAAGAGGGGTGGGGGGGGGGGGGGGGCTGGAGTGTGGGGGGGGGCAAGGGTGGTCCCTATGAGGGGGGGTGGGTAGGTGAGGGGGGTGGGTAGGTGAGGGGTGGCTGGTGAGAAGGGGAAGTTAGTGGGTGTAATAGTGTGGGGGTTATTGTGGGTGGGGGGGGGTAGCTTCATGAGGTAGACATGATGGGGGGTGGGCTGGTGTGGGGGGTAGCTGGTGAGGGGGGGGGGAGGGTAGTTAGTGGGTGTAATAGTGTAGAGGCTTTTTTGTTGGGGGACAGGGGGGGGGGGGGGTGCTTCATGATGTATACATGATGGGGGGGGGGTATGTTGTCTGGGGTGAGGGATGGGGTGTGTGGGCAGGTGAGGGGGGGGTGGCTGGTGAGGGGGGGTGGCTGGTGAGGGGGGGAAGTAGTTAGTGGGTATAATAGTGTAGAGGGTGTTTTTGTTGGGGGAGAGGGGGGTGCTTCATGAGGTATACATGTTGGGGGGGGGATGAGGAAGGGGGGGGTGTCGGGGGATGAGACTGATGGAAGGGGAGATTGGGGGGGGGGTGATGGGGAGATTGCGGGGGGGGGGGGCATGGGCGGAGAATATAGTGGGGGCAGTTGCTTCATCAACTTTTCAAGAAGCCGTGAAGAAAGGTCTGTGACGATCGAGGTGTGGACGGGGGGGGGGGGGGGGGGGGGGGGGGGGGGTAGGGGAGGCAGGGGGCGGGGCTGGGGGAGGTAGATGGCGTGCCTGGGGGAGGCAGTGGGCGGGGCTGGGGCTGAGGCAGGGGGCGGGGGTGTTAAAAAAAGCTGGTTGTAAAAGTGTAAGGAGGGATATATGGATTTATGTTTGTGGGGGTTTTACATCCTGCCAACAACTACGGTCATAATCAGCACAGGTACCTACAGACTTTCGACTGTGCACTCGTGGTAACTTTATACTTTATAGTGCTGCCCCACTGAGAGACCATGCTACCAGCACCATGACCCGATATCCCACTCAGTTACATTATTCTGATTCTGTGCTAGCCAGTCCTTGCCCTATCCTATTAATGCCGGGCTGGTTAGCTCGGTGTCAGGATAATGTGACTGAGTGGGATATCGGGTCATGGTGCTGGCAGCCTGATTTCCCAGTGGGGCAGCACTATAAAATCGCCATGAGTGCGTACTGTCACAAGTCGGTATCCGTCCTGATATGACCTTAGATGTTGCCAGGACATAAAACAACAACAAACAAACAATATTAATGCCGAGCACCATAGTCGGTACCAACATGAAAGAATTCTGTAAATCATTGGTTCGACTCTGCTGGGATTTGAAACTCCTGACCTTCCGCTTGCAAAGCCGACGCTCTTACATGTCTTATTCTTACCAATTCAGGCCCTGCGTCCAGTCACATTTACGTCATAAACTACCGTAAAACCTCTCTAACTGAACACCTCCACAGATCGACCACTCCCCTATGTTGAGCGCTTTATTTGGGTCCCAAATGATCGCCAATACAATACCGCTGTAATGATAAAATAAAAACCCACTTAAATTCGGTCCCGTGGTCGGTCGGATTAGGAAGGTTTTAGACTTTTACTATATTTACAAACACCAAGAGAAAAATAACTTGTCTGGGATGTGATGGTTGTTGTTGCTGATGTATTAGCAATGGGAGCAGCAGCCGAGCATTCGCTCTCTCCACACACATGTATACATACACACACACACACTCACACACATACACATACAATCACCCATACACACATACATACACACATACACACAGACATACACACATACACATATATACACACATATACATACATACACACATATATACACACACGGTGGGTGGCTGGTTGTGTAGAGGTGGGTGTGTGAGTGGTGGTAGGTGGGTGGTTGTGTATAGGTAGGTGTGTGTGTATCAGTGATGGGTGGGTGGCTGGATGTGTAGAGGTGTGTGTGTCACTGGTGGGTGGGTGGTTGTGTATGCGTAGTTGTGTGTGAGTGGTGGTGATTGGGTGGCTGGATGTGTAGAGGTGTGTGTGTCAGTGGTGGGTGGGTGGGTGGGTGGTTGTGTATGCGTAGTTGTGTGTCGTGGTTGTGTTAGGTAGTTTGTGTGTACACTACAGTGATGGTGGGTGGTGGATGTGTAGAGGTGTGTGCGTGGTGGGTGGTGTGTAGCATAGTTGTGTATGAGGTTGTGGTGGGTGTTGGTATTGTGTGTGTATCAGTGAGGTGGGGGGTGGATGGTAGAGGTGTGGGTCAGGTGGTGGTGGGTGGTGAGTGAGTGGAAGAAGATGCAGAGGAGAGTGTCACACTTTCCTGCTGGATTTCCGGCTGTCCCTATTCACACACACACACACACACACACACACACACACACACACACACACACACACGCGACCCACCTTATCCGGTGCCGGTGTAGACGCGGGTTTCCGGTCCAACTGCGCGTGCTCGGCGTGCTGCTTCCGGTCCGGGGTCACGTGACTTTGCCATCCCGGAGGTGACGGCTCACGTGACTTGACCTGTGTGAGAGAGGGATGGGGAGAGTGGGGTGGGGGGGGGGGAGGAAAGGAGGGGAGAATGATATGGGGAGAGAGAGGGAGGGATGGAGGAGACGGAGGGGGGGAGGGGGAGGGAGTGATGGGGAGAGAGGGATGTTGAAGGGGAGAGAGATAGGGGCATGGAGGGGGGAGAGGGACACAGCTATGGTAGGGCATAGGGAATAGGATAGGGCAAGGACTGGTTAGCTCAGTATCCGGATATTGTGACTGAGTGGGATATTGGGTCATGGTGCCTGCGGCCTGGTATTCTAGTGGGGCATCACTATAAAGTCGCCATGAGAGCGCACTGTCACAAGTCGGTACCCATTCTGATATGACCTTAGATGTTGCCAGGACGTAAAACGACCGACCAACTTACAGTTATATATACTGCACAGAAGTGGTTATTTCTCCAACTTCCAAGATAGCACTGTGGTTTGATTGAGCTGAAGCTTCCGGCCATCGTGTGTGATTGATTGATTGATTGGTGGTTGTTTTACGCCCTTTAGTGTGTGTGTGTGTGTGTTGAAAAACCAGACGCAAGTATTATATAGATTGAATTGAATAAATTTGACCGCTCATTTGGACCTATTGGTTGATTTAGACTAAATTAGAGCAGGCTCGTTGATTGGTTGTTTTACATCGTGGCAACATCTACGGTCATTTCAGGACAGGTATCGACTTGTGACAGTGTGCACTCATGGTAATGTTATAGTGCTCCTCCACTGGGAGACCAAGGCGCCGCCACCATGACCCGATATCCCAAGACAGTCACACTATCCTGACATCGAGCCAACCAGGGCCTGTATGCAGGAGCCGCTGCTATTCGGTGGTAGCGAGGCAAAACAGTGGTAATAGGGAATTTCCCGGTTAGCAGCGAAAAATGGTATGCACGAAGCGGTGATACTGATAGGCCTAACACCAAAAGCTTACCCGGTGTTACCTTACCTCTGGTAAATAGTAGGTATAGCGAGTGCATTAGGCCCAAATCTATTCAATGCGACCATATTTAACAGAATTACATACGCAATAAGTGAAATTTGATCAATTTAACCCTAAATTCGAAGCGTTATTAAGGCTACTGCCGCATTGGCGGCAATATATTTTTGAATCGACGAACGTAAAGTAAACAAATCGCCGCATCGACGTCGCTTTCCATACTGGCGGCGGCGCTTTGTTTACTGTACCTTCGTCGATTCGAAAATATAACTATTAATATTGCCGCCAATGCGCCGGTAGCCTTAATAAGGCTTCAAATTTAGGGTTAAATTGATAAAATTTCACTTATTGCGTATGTAATTCTGTTAAATATGGTCGCATTGAATATATTTAAGCCTAATATATGGGTACAGACGCAGAGGGATTTCCCAAATCTATAAATAAATTCACGGGTAGCTATAATCAAAGTGTTACGCGCTCCTGCATACGACTTGACACAGTTATCGACGTCGGCGATAGCTACCCGGTAATAGGCTGTAACACCAAAACCCACTACCACCGACTCCTGCATACAGGCCCAGTACTTGTCGTCTCTAATAATGCCGAGCGCCAGTATAGGAAGCGACCACCTCCCCAGATCGACCACTGCCCTATATCAATTGCAAGGATATTCGCCGACCAGTCCTGAGTGCCGAAAATGGTTTTGGTCGCATTGAGGTTTTTTGCTGCAGCCGCTGCAACCTCCTTGCAACCAAAATGGTTGATGATTGCTTGGCGACCACATAAGCATATTCAGCGCTAAACGGAGCGACCCAACTAGCCACGGTGCGACCCAACCAGCCACGGTTGAACTCGTTTCAGCTCGTTTAAACTTGTTTCTGGTACAAAGGCTAGGGGACCAGGTTGGAAAGTGAGTGATAATAGATGAAAACTCCTGTGCCTCTGCCCATGCAAATGAATGCCAGGGGACCAAGCTAGACCTCCACAGAGCTAGCAGTGTAGTCAAATATTATTTGTCTAGTTTATTTTTCAGACATTATCACATATTTATGTATCTTTTGCACAGATTAAATTGTTTGAAGTATATTTGAAATTGATTTACATTGATTTCTGTTTAAATCACACAATATCACTACTTAATGAATGGGAAACTGATCCTGCAAGGGTATGCTCGATATTACCCAGTGGGAACTCGTTTTTCATCCTTTCGTCGCTGTGGACCCTTCTCGGCGACCGTGGCGAAGTGGTTGTAAAGCGATCGAAAGCGTAGATGTGACTGGCGGGGCTGTGACTGACTGATGGTAATGTCACGCCGTCGAGACAACAAAGACAATTTTCACAACGAGTTTCTATCGCATTAGACGACATTTTGATGGCTGTTGGCTGCTGGGAACAGGCAGGTACACAGTCAATGTGGGCAACACCTGGCCGCATCCCATGAGTGATATACACACAGCCGACACCAGGCAGCAGGACGGCTGTCATTGTCAGTGTCAGACTTAGGGTGTTGGGTGTGGGTGGTTGGTTGTTGGAGTTTAACGTCCTGGCAACATCTGAGGTCATATCAAGATGGGGGCGATGTGTGTAGGTTGGTTATTGGAGTTGTATGTCCTGGCAACATCTGAGGTTATATCAAGATGGGGGTGTTGTGTGTAGGTTGGTTCATTGGTTGTTGGAGTTTAACATCCCAGCAACATCTAAGGTCATATCAAGATGGGGGCGTTGTGTGTAGGTTGGTTCATTGGTTATTGGAGTTTAACGTCCTGGCAACATCTGAGGTGATACCAAGGTGGGGCGATGTGTGTAGTTTGATTGGTTTTTGGAGTTTTATGTCCTGGCAACATCTAAGGTCATATCAAGATGGGGGCATTGTGTGTAGGTTGGTTCATTGGTTATTGGAGTTTAACGTCCTGGCAACATCTGAGGTCATACCAAGATGGGGCGATGTGTGTAGTTTGATTGGTTTTTGGAGTTTTATGTCCTGGCAACATCTAAGGTCATATCAAGATGGGGGCATTGTGTGTAGGTTGGTTCATTGATTATTGGAGTTTAACGTCCTGGCAACATCTATGATTATATCAAGATGGCGCGTCTACACCGGCACCGGATGTGTGTTGGTTGGTTATTGGAGTTTTATGTCCTGGCAACATCTAAGGTCATACCAAGATGGGGCGATGTGTGTAGGTTGGTTATTGGAGTTGTATGTCCTGGCAACATCTGAGGTTATATCAAGATGGGGTGTTGTGTATAGGTTGGTTCATTGGTTGTTGGAGTTTAACATCCCGGCAACATCTAAGGTCATATCAGGATGGGGTGATGTGTGTAGGTTGGGTGGGTGGTTGTTGGAGTTTTACGTCCTGCCAACATATAAGGTCATATCCCGTCCTGATTTGACCTTAGATGTTGCCAGGACGTAAAACTCCAACAACCAACCACCAATCTACTGTCATATCAGGACGGGTACCGACTTGTGACAGTGTGCATTCATGGCGACTTTATAGTGCTGCCCGACTGGGAAATCAGGCCGGTGGCACCATGACCCGATATCCCACTCAGTCACATTATCCTGACACTGAGCTAACCAGTTCTTTTCCTATCCTATTAATGTCGACGGCCAGGCTAGGCAGTGACAATATCAATTTGTATAACTGTATAAGTCATTGCTTTGACTCTGCTCGGATTCGAACTCCCTACCTTCCGCACCGGAATCCTGCACTGTACCGATTTAGCCACCACGTCCGGTGGCTTGGAGAGTAGATCCTTCCGGAGCTCAGCTGTGGTGGTTGCTGGGAAAGGTCATCCCAAAGGGCTGCTATTTGTCACTGATTTTCCCACTCCTGCACATGCGCAACAAGTGTTTCCGGATTTACCACGCGAGGTGTACATGGTGCGCAGAGCAGCTTGTATGTTTGTTGGGGTTTTACATCCTTTCAACGTCTAATGCCCGGCGCACACCTCCCGTATACGACCTAAAACTGCCCGTTTCGCGATTAAGTTTTAGTTTTAGTCGTTAGGTGTGTGCCCTTGTAGCACACCAGAGCATTGCGATTCGCGACTTAAAACTCAGTTTTAGTGCTTAAAACGCGAATTGCAAGACATTCGAAAAATGAATCGGCCAGTTTTACATTGTGAAACGCAGTCAGTTTTAGCGCCTGAATCGTATACGGGAGGTGTGTGCCGGGCATAAGGAAAGGTTGCCAACCTTTATGGTTTCGCCATAAGGTGTATAATATTTGTATGTCCCCATCATCACCATACACCAATCTTCCGGGTTTTTTTCATTTAGAAATATTATATACATTTTTACAGATGATTGTGTCCAAAATTCATCACAGAGCATTTAATATTTAAATATTTTTCTGCGGGGAGTACCCCCAGACATCCCAATTTAACAGCATTCGGTTTTCATTTTCCAATGTTGGCAACGCTGCTAAGGTCATATCAGGATGGATACCAAGTTGTAGCAGTACACTTGACTTGATGGGGTGGGGGGTGGGGGGGGGGGGGGGGGGGGGCTCGTGACCTAGTGCTCACTGGCTGCAGAACTGCAGCAGTAATAAACGGTGCCGTTAAAAATTCCCGTTTTGGGGAGTTTTTGTTATTCTCTTTCTTTTCCATTCTCTTCTTCTTCTGGGATGGCAGGAGGGGGAGGGGCTCTTCGAGCGTTGGTGTACTTGTAGTAGGTAGTGGCAGCCTGTCATCTTTCTGCCCATCAATCTGAAAACTGCTCAGATTTTGCCTTACTTTTACCAGAGAGCATGTATATAGATGATAGGGACAACTGTCATAGTAGAACGTGTAACAGCTGCCGACTGTGGCGCTCCAAGTGGTGGTTGTTGAACACTTTATGACACAGCTGGCAAACTCAAGGCATTGTCAATGGTCGTGTGCAATCTTCATACAGAAAATGTAAAATATCTCTAAAACCACACCACCTAGAAACAAATCTCTTGGTACACATATAGAAAACATATTCAATGAATAGATTATATTAAATTTATCAGGTTAGTGTTCTGCATTTCTATTAATTTGGAATAAAATTAATGTTTTGCACAGCATGTATGCCAAACTCAATGCATTGTCAATGGCGGTGAGCAATCTTCATTCAGAAAATGCCAAATTTCTCTAAAACTACATGACCTAGACACAAGCCGCTTGGAACACATATAGAAAACATGTTTACCAAAAAGATTATATTGAATTTATAAGGTTATGGTTCTGGATTTCTATGAACTTTTGAAGAAAACTAATGTTTTGCACTGCGCGTACCGGCAAACTCAAGGCTTGTTCAACAATAACCGCCAGGAGCGCCACTGTAGCCTGTGTTACCGATTTTCGCGGGAGTTGTCCCTCTCATCTATATACACGCTCTCTGCTTTTACAATAGAATTTCACCAGAACCACTGCATGGATTTTTAGCATTTTTATACTGAAATAAAGGACATTCATTCATCTTTAAATGAGTCCTCCATTGTACTTCTTGTTTGAATGTCGACAAAGTATTTAGTTGATAAGAATAAGTCCGCTACTGCCAAAATAGCCTTTCCAGCATTTTTAGGGCACCATATCATCGTTGAATATAATTTGATCACCGTAACAAAACAAACAGTTATGCTCTCTGTGTACAGGTCATTGTAAATTATTGATAATGACACTTAATGGATATTTTGGAATGAGGTTCTGTTGACTCAAAGTTGGTATATAATTGAATTACCATGTAATTGGACAAATACACTTTTGTGTAATTTCCCTTTTTCGAGAGAGCACTCTTCTCATATTTATTGGATGATGGCTTAGGAAATTTGTCTGCTGCTTCTCTAGGTATAAACAGAGAGCGTGTATATAAACAGATGAGAGAGACAACTCCCGCGAAAATCGGTAACAGGCTACAGTGGCGTTCCTGGCGTTAGGGAACAGCTTGATTGCCATACGTGATGCAAACATTGTTTTTATTCAAAATTAATAGAATGCAGAAGCCTAACCTATCGATTTAATATAATCTGTTGGTAAACATGGTTTCTAGTGATTCCATCAGTTTTGTTTCCAGGCTGTTGAGTTTTAGAGATATTTAACCGTCTTCTGTAGGAAGTTGCTCACCGCGCCATGACAATGCCTTGAGTTTGCGACGCGTATGAAAAACGTCAGTTTTTTATTCCAAATTAATAGAATCCAGAACCCTAACCATATCAGAGTTAATAAATCTTGTTGGTAACATGTTTCCTAGTGTATTCCAACAGCTTTTGTTCTAGGTCCGTGTGTTTTAGAGATATTTAACTTTCTAGTAGGAAGATTGCACACGACCATTGATAATGCCTTGAGTTTGACAGCTGTGTCATATACTGTTCAACAACCATCACTTGGAGCGCCTCAGTCGGCAGGTGTTACACGGTCTAGTATGGGAGTTGTCCCTCTCATCTGTTTATATACACACTCTCTGGTATAAATAAAGATGATCCTCGTTTATGAAGATTTTCCTTTGATATTTCATGGTGTAGTTGGGTGCCATTGATTTTTACATGATTTTCAATTTTAGGGATGCTACAATTTCTACATTTAGAAGGCCATAACTCAACAACTATTTGAGATATTAACATAACTCTTTTAAAATTCTGTTTGTATTGATTAGTTCTTTAAAATAGACCCAAACTCCTAGTTTAAAAATAACAATAACATTTTGGCTGCCACTACCTACTTGTAGTTGGTAGTCCGGCAGTGGCGACACATTCTTGGGGCCCACATCCATGTACCTCCGTCACCAGTGATCGAAGAAGGAACCGCTGTCGTCGGCAACTGGGCCGCAGGCAGCGTGCTGGTCCTCCAGGCCTCCATCTCAGTCTGGGTGATCCAGGACCATCATGGCTTCCTGGACCGGGGTTGGTTGGCGGGGGGCGGAGGGGTGTTTTAGCATCCATGGCCCCAGCACCCACTCCATTGGTGATCGAAGTGGAAACCGACGTTGTGAGTGTGGGGGTCGAATCTGGCACACGCGGTGTGCCCAAGGCTCACAGGTGTGAGTGTGATGTCCGGGACCTCATGGGGCTCCCGGTGTGGGTGGGCTTTTGTTTTTTTTTGCTCGAGACCTCATGGGGATCTCCGTCTGGGATTGTGTTGTGTTGAGCCCTGGCGGGATGCAAGCCAAGGGTGATGAGTGGGGCGGGGTCGGTTGTCTCCCGTTCTGTGGTTTTGCTTTTGTTTGTGACCGCACGGGGCTCCCTTACGCGAGGCTGATAGTTCATACTCATGGCAGCCTTTATAGTGCTGCCCCACTGGCCGACAAAACCACTGGGCACCACAACCCCATATCTCAGATTAGGATGCCGCCACCATGACCCAATTCTCCACTCAGTCACATTATCCTGACACTGAGCTAACCAGTCACTGCCCTAACCTAGTAATACCGAGCACCAGGGGCCATATGCAGGAGTCAGTGTTAGCGGGGTTTGGTGTTAGAGCCTATTACCGTTTAGCTATCACCGACATCGGGAACTGTGTCAAGTCGTATGCAGGAGCACGTAACACTTTCATTATAGCTAAACGTGAATTTATTTATAGATTTGGGAAATCCCTCTGCGTCTGTACCCATATATTAGGCTTAAATATATTAAATCCTATCATATTTAACAGAATTAGATACGTAATAAGTGACATTTGATGAAATTAACCCTAAATTCGAAGCAATATTAACGCTGCCGCCGTAACGGCGGCGATATCAATAGTTATATTTTCGAATCGACGAACATGAAGTAAACAAATCGCCGCAGCCGCCGTTTTCCGACCATAGCAGGTATAGCGAGTGCATTAGGCCCAAATCTATTCAATGCTGTCATATTTAACAGAATTAGATACGCAATAAGTGACATTTGATGAAATTAACCATAAATTCGAAGCAATATTAACGCTACCGCCGTAAAGGCGGCGATATTAATCGTTATATTTTCGAATCGACGAAGGGAGTCAACAAACCGCCGCCGCCGCCAGTATGGAAAGCGGCGGTGGCGGCGATTTGTTTACTTTACGTTCGTCGATTCGAAAATATAACTGTTAATATCGCCGCCAATGCGGGGGTAGCCTTAATAACGCTTCGAATTTAGGGTTAAATTGATCAAATTTCACTTATTGCGTATGTAATTCTGTTAAATATGACAGCATTGAATAGATTTGAGCACAACCTTACGCTAACACTGCCCGTAAACGTCCTATGAAACGGGGTTAGTGTCGCGGACCTTAAACGCATGGTGTTAGCGTAACACCGCCTCCTGCATACCGATTTTTCGGTGCTAAACCAGAAATCCCGTGTAAATGCGTTTTGGCTCGCTAACACTGACTCCTGCATATGGCCCCAGGCTAGTTAGCGAAAGATATTAATTTTGATTTAATGAGTGAGTGACTTGGTTTTTGTTATGCCTTGTCAGCGACTATGGCCATATTCATTATTTTTCATGGCGAATTGTGTATTAATTTTGCACGTCATTGCTTTGACTCGGCTGGGATTCAAAACTCCCAACCTTCCGCACGGGAAGCCTGCACTCTAGCGATTCGGCCATCGCGCCCGGAATGCACAGAACAAAGCACAACGAGCAGCAGCAATTCTTGGAGCCTGGCTGCCTGCTGGCACGCAGACAGGGTGCTAGGTTCTGTGACGGTGGCAGATTGTGTGTATGAGTGCTGAGGGGCTGTCAGATCAATACTCTCTGCACACACACCCCATCACCACCAGCACCAGCATCAGCAGCACCATTACTACCACCACCGCCAGCACCACTATTACCACCACCACCACTACTCCACACATACCACTACTACTGCTAGCAGCACCACTACCACCACCACCACGACTACTACCACTACCACTACTACTACTACCACCACCACTACTCCACACATACCACTACTACCACCACCACTACTACACACATACCACTACTACCGCCAGCAGCACCACTACCACCACCACCACTACTACTACCACCACCACTACTACTACCACCACCACTACTACACACATACCACTACTACCACAACCACCACTACTACCACCACCACCACCACCACCACTACTACACACATACCACTACTACCACCACCACCACTACTATTACCACCACCACCACTACTACCACCACTACTACACACATACCACTACTACCACCACCACTACTACCACCACCAGCACCACCACCACCGTCACCACTCCTACCAGCACTACTACCACCACCACCATCACCACCATCACCACGACTACCACCACCACCACCACCATCATCACCACCACTACCACCCCTCACCCCACTCCCACACACACAACCACACCACTACCACTCCCCCCGTGTGCCTGCGACCACCCTGATGCTGCTGCTGCAAGAGCAGCACACTCCCCCCGCTCCCCCCCCCCCGCTCCTCACCCACCTCCTCACCCACCCCCTTCTACCTCTCCGCTAGTGCTCACCTCCCATCAGGCCTACATGATTCAGACCAAGGCAGCAGGCAGGTGTGCCCTGCCCCGATATCCCCGCGCCTCGCTTTCGTACAGACCAGACGGGATGGCCGAATGTGTTGTGGCGTCCGCCTCCCACTTTGGTAGATCGTGGGATTCGGACCCATGGGTTAGAAACCCTGGTCGACTCAAAGCAATGACTTTAAAAATGTATACTTGTCACTTCCTAGCCAGGCGCTCGGCGTTATTATGATAAGGCAAGGACTGGTTGGCTTGGTGTCAGGATAATGTGACTGAGTGGGATAGCAGGTCATTATGCCGGATGCCTCATTTCCCCGTGTTGCCATTCGTGTGCACAGTCACAAGTCAGTACCCATCCTGATATGACTAGATGTTGCTAGGATGAAAAACTTCAACAACAAACACATTAGGCCTACACGATTCAGGCCAAGACAGCAAGCAGGGTGCCCTGCCCTATCCCAAAGCCTCGCTTTCATACAACCGGTTAGCGGCTTTTTTAAAGGGGGGACGTGGCTGGTGCATGGCTCTAATAATCATCGTGGAGAAATCCTCTTCGGGAAAACCTAAATATATTCATGTCTTTTTTTTCTACTATTTTTATTCTTGTTGAGGACAAAGACAAATTATGTTGGTGGGTGGAGGGAGGTGGGTGGAATTTCATCCAAAGCAAAATTTTTTATAAGCGGTTCCATGTTTCATTGGATAGGAATGGGTTGGTGAGAATCAGTAGAGCTGGTAGGAAAGGGATGGTGGGAATCGGTAGAGCTGGTAGGAAAGAGATAGTGGGAATCAGTAGAGCTGGTAGGAAAGGGATGGTGGGAATCGGTAGAGCTGGTAGGAAAGGGATGGTGGGAATCAGTACAGCTGGTAGGAAAGGGATGGTGGGAATCGGTAGAGCTGGTAGGAAAGAGATAGTGGGAATTGGTAGAGCTGGTAGGAAAGGGATGGTGGGAATCAGTAGAGCTGGTAGGAAAGGGATGGTGGGAATCAGTACAGCTGGTAGGAATGGGTTGGTGAGAATTGGTACAGCTGGTAGAAAAGGGATGGTGGGAATCAGTAGAGCTGGTAGGAAAGGGATGGTGGGAATCAGTATAGCTGGTAGGAAAGGGATGGTGGGAATCGGTAGAGCTGGTAGGAAAGGGATGGTGGGAATCGGTAGAGCTGGTAGGAAAGGGATGGTGGGAATTGGTACAGCTGGTAGGAAAGGGATGGTGGGAATCAGTACAGCTGGTAGGAAAGGGATGGTGGGAATCGGTACAGCTGGTAGGAAAGGGATGGTGGGAATCGGTAGAGCTGGTAGGAAAGAGATAGTGGGAATCGGTACAGCTGGTAGGAAAGGGATGGTGGGAATCGGTAGAGCTGGTAGGAAATGGATGGTTCCACTTATAGGCAGTATGTGTACGTTGTACAACTTACGCTACCAATGGATAGCGCGCTTACTGAAATAAGTAAACTTACACTGCAGCAGATGGTGGGCCCACCACCCGTGATCCTCCTATGTAGCGAGACCCCTGATATTTTTATATATATATATATATATATATATATATATATATATATATATATATATATATATATAACTCTTCATATATATAGTTCAGGCGCAAAACCACATCCAGAAATCCAGAAATCTAGATTAAATCGAATATTTCTACCTGAAAATAATTTTAATTCTCACTAATTCCACTTTTCATATGATCAAATGTTTATGGAGCAATGAACAAAAGAGAAGGAATGTAAAAAAATATAAAGTTTTTGACAGTTTGATTATCTGCATTTTTGGATTGGCTTTTACATGGTTTTGTGCCATATATATATATATATGGGTCAGGATCACGAAAAGAGGCCAATTGCGGAAAGTGGTCGGTGTCGAGCATAGATGTCGGCGTCGATCAGTATAATTATAATTTAGCATTGACAGAGGTGTTGGAAAGTCCTTAAATTTATCCTGAATGTAAAGGTTGAGAAAATACAACATTATTTGTTTCTAGGATAATTTAATATGAAACAAAGAAATGCACTACACGTTTAAGAATTGCGACGCCGACATCTTCAATTGACCAGCGATTGGCCTGTTTTCGTGAGGCTGACTCATATATATGTAGGCAAGTAACCACATAGACAGGTAGGCGTGGGGAGTGTGTTGATATCAGGGAGCCTAGGTGGTGTAATGGTTAGCACACTGGCCCGGAATGCAAAGAGATGTGGGTTCGAGTCCCGCTCTAGGCGCAGTATTTCCCATTTTCATCACCCCCACGACACTGGTTGCCGTGATCAGGATCCTGTACAAGCTTTGCGCTGTATGGTTGTTGACCTACCCTGTGTATGTATGTGTTAGTGCATTGCCTGTATGTATGTAATTGTAAGCATTACAAGACTTACAATGCCAGGGGGACGAGTGTAGTGGTCTGCACTGACCTCTCAGGCAAGTAACCACATAGACAGGCAGGCGTGGGGAGTGTGTTGATATCAGGGAGCCTAGGTGGTGTACTGGTTAGCACACTGGCCCGGAATGCAAAGAGATGTGGGTTCGAGTCCCGCTCTAGGCGCAGTATTTCCCATTTTCATCACCCCCACGACATATATATATAAAATGAGAAAGAGAGAGGGGGAGGGAGAGAGAGCATTATGGGAATGCTGGCTGTAGATACAGGTACGCTTGGGTTCTGTACTTATTATCCACACCCTTAGCGGCTCGCCGATTGTCCACATCCTAAACGGCCCCCTACCCCTACCCCTACCCCTCCCACACACCGAACCCCGAACCCTGCCGCGCTGTAGAGAGCTCTCGGCAGGGCTCCCCCCAATTGTTCCGCTGGGGTCCTGGCTGGTCCTCAGCCCCCTAAGCTAAGAGCTATAGAATATTTTGTTTGCCAAGTGGGTTGTGTCAGTTCTTTTATTTGTGTGCCCCTGTGCAGTTTAGGGATGTATTATGTAATTTGTAAAGCTGGGATTCCCACGTATGTGGTATGTGTGCGTAATGCTGGGATTCCCATGTAGGTGGTATGTGGGGGTGAAGCTGGAATTTCTGTATATGTGGTATGTGTGCGTAAAGCTGGGATTCCCATGTATGTGGTATGTGGGTGTAAAGCTGGGATTCCCATGTATGTGGTATGTGTGCGTAAAGCTGTGATTCCCATGTATGTGGTATGTGGGTGTAAAGCTGTGATTCCATGCGTGCAGTATGTGGGCATTAAGCTGGGATTCCATGTATGTGGCATAAAGCTGGGATTCCATTTGTGCAGTATGTGGGCATTAAGCTTGCATTCTATGTATGCAGTATGTGGGCATAAAGCTGGGATTCCATATATGCGATATGTGGATGTAAAGCTGGGATTCCATATATGCGGTATGTGGGTGTAAAACTGGGATTCTGTATATGCGATGTGTGGATGTATAGTTGGGATTCCATATATGTGGTATGTGGGCGTAAAGCTGGGATTCCATATATGCGGTATGTGGGCATAAAGCTGGGATTCCATATATGCGGTATGTGGGCATAAAACTGGGATTCCATGTATGTAGGATATGGATGTAAAGCTGGGATTCCATGTATGCGGTATGTGGGCATAAAGCTGGGATTCCATATATGTAGTATGTGGGCGTAAAGCTGGAATTCCATGCACCGTATATGTCCCAATAGATGCACACTGCCTGAGTGCAGACACATGGATGCACATCTATTCAAAGTTAAAGAATTTCATGGATTTGTTTTTGTCGTGCCTCTGAATAAGATCCACATCCCTTTGCCATATAACATAGATGAGAATCTTCCGGATTTATCTGGAATTACAGATTTTTTTTAATGTGCCCAATGTTTTTCCTGGATATGGTAAAAAATAAAATTGTGACCATTCCTGCTTCTCCCGTCACTTTAGAAGTCCCAAAAATCTGTAAAGTATTTTCCTGATTTTTGTATTTGTCAGGCCATTCTCATCTATGATGCAATCTTTTCCCACCGCCCCTCCCGCCCCATCCAGAAATGGAGATAAACATTGGAATCAAACCTTCAAAAATTTATATTTTGTATGTTCCTTCTTTTTTGTCCATCGCTCCATAAGCATGTGATGATATGAAAAGTGGAATTAGTGAGAATTATAAAAAAAAATTCAGGTAAAAATCTTTAATTTAAACTAAATTTTAGGATTGCCGTTTACATGGTTTTGTGTCTTTATGTATAATTTAAATTTGCATAGTCCGATGGTTCTGAGTTTCTGTCATTATTCTGAGATAAATTTCTTAAATTTATTGTTATAATCTACCATACTTATGTTTTAAATAACTTTTATTTCATATGTCGAACTTTTGAGATATTTGAATTGCAAACATGTCAAATTGGTTTTGGCAAGCACGCCAAAACTCTGACACAATAGTAACCGCTTCTATTAAAGTTGCATAGTCCGATGGTTTTGAATTTGGTGTATTTTTTTATAGATAAATATATTAGATCGATCACGAGTATCTACTTTACATTAGTTCAAAGTTACTTTTATGTTAAATGGTAAACTTTTGAGATATTTTGAGTGCAAATATGGAAAATTAGTTTTGGCAAGCTTGCCAAAACTCTGACACCATAGACTTCTGCAGTAACAGGTTCTGTTAAATTGACTCAGTATTGCCTTCTACGCAGAAACAAATGCTTAATAAGTGCATCAGTATCTAAGTTAGATATGTAAAATCAAATCTAGATAATTGGTTTGGTTTTGAAAATTTGATATTTCATCGGACTATGCAGCTTTACATTGACTCAGTATTCCCTTGTATGTGGCGATAAATGCTTAATAATTGCATCAGTATCTAAGTTAGATATGTCGAATCAAATCTAGATAATTGTTTTGGTTTTGAAAATTTGATTCTCCATCGGACTGTGCGGCTTTAATAGAAATAATATAATCATTGTACAAGCATCCTCGGATAATGTAATAGCTATATTACAGCCATTTACACCATGTTACAACCTGCCTTTCACCAGCACAAACATCACTACAGTACACCCCAGGGTGTTTTGGTGTAAAAAGCAAAGGCAGGCTAGAAAGCGACAAGTATCACTTTTTATAAGTCATTGGTTTGACTCGACGGAGAACAACTCCCGATCTCCCACACGCGAGGCCGCACTCTACCGATTCGGCCACTGTGCCCGCTGTGTGTGTGTGTGTGTGTGTGTGTGTGTGTGTGTGTGTGTGTGTGTGTGTGTGTGTGTGTGTGTGTGTGTGTGGTGTGTGTGTGTGTGTGTGTGTGTGTGTGTGTGTGTGTGTGTGTGTGTGTGTGTGTGTGTGTGTGTGTGTGTGTGTGGTGTGTGTGTGTGTGTGTGTGTGTGTGTGTGTGTGTGTGTGTGTGTGTGTGTGTGTGTGTGTGTGTGTGAGTGTGTGTGTGTGTGTGTGTGTGTGTGTGTGTGTGTGTGTGTGTGTGTGTGTGTGTGTGTGTGTGTGTGTGAGTGTGAGTGTGAGTGTGAGTGTGAGTGTGAGTGTGAGTGTGAGTGTGTGAGTGTGAGTGTGAGTGTGAGTGTGAGTGTGAGTGTGAGTGTGAGTGTGAGTGTGAGTGTGTGAGTGTGAGTGTGTCCGGGGGGGATACGAAAATAAACACAAAATACAGAACTAAGGTTCATAAAAAGTGCTACCCACGATCACTTAGATGTTGCTAGGATGTAAAACAACAACCAATAACAACATCGGCTTTAACGGACAACTGCTCCCCCCTATTAGTCCGTTGGATCGAAGTTCATCTGTGTATATATTTTTGGAAAGTTGTGGTTTCATGTGGCAAACTATGCAGCCCTGCCTTCCAGTGTAAAACCCTGATGGATGACTTGCCTCAATAGAAGATGTAGTGTCCGCCGCCGGCAACGGACTAGACCGTGCACGCACACAGTGTAACCCCGTTAAACCAAGCTCGGTTAAATCAAACGATCGGTTAATCCAAACTTTTATATATATATATATTTGATAGTTGTGGTTTCATGTGGCAACTATGCAGCAGTACCCCCCCCCCCCCCCCCCCCCCCCCGTGTAAAGACTATATACATCATATATATATTTATTATTATATATATATATATACAGATGAACCTCGATCCAACGGACACCGATGCAACGGATTCCGGATCCAACGGACACAATCCGCTAGAGTGAATATTAGGGAACAGTATCAGTGAGGCAAGCAGTTGAAACTTGACACATTTTTTAAACGCACTTCCCACGATTATTCAATGTTGTTTGTTGTTGTTTTACATCCTAGCAACATCTAAGTGATCATGGATAGCACTTTTTATGAACCTTAGTTCTGTATTTTGTGTTTATTTTCGTACCCCACCCCGGACAATTTCGTCGCTGCAACGGACAAACGGCTTTAACGGACAACTGCTCCCCCCTATTAGTCCGTTGGATCGAGGTTCATCTGTATATATATTTTTGGAAAGTTGTGGTTTCATGTGGCAAACTATGCAGCCCTGCCTTCCAGTGTAAAACCCTGATGGATGACTTGCCTCAATAGAAGATGTAGTGTCCGCCGCCGGCAACGGACTAGACCTAATTTCCAGGCCTCGAGCCCCCTGCCCATCAGTCACCCCCCGCCCCCCACCCACCCCAACACACACACACAACACGCCGACCGTGTTCTACTACTGGATATATCACGTAATGCGTCGCCGCGCCGCCAGGGGGGAAATGGGCGCTGCGTCTGAACGCTGCGAGTTTGCGCTGTTCGTACGGGGTCTCGTGTGGCGCTGGTAATCTCTGCCCGTTGCCAAAGGTGAAGGTCACGTCTGGTTGGCCCCTGTGTGATATAGAGACAGGTAGCTTACCTTACTGACTTACCTAGTTCTGGAGGTGACGGTAAAGGAACACAGGTTCGCCTCTTTCGTTAGACACGATATGTGGGTGAGAATCGCTTACCGCACTTACCTAGTTCTGGAGGTGACGGTAACGAAACACAGGTTCGCCTCTTTGGTTAGGCCCGATATGTAGGTGAGAATCACTTACCGCACTTATCTAGTTCTGGAGGTAGCGGTAAAGGAACACAGGTTCACCTTTGGTTAGGCACGATATGTAGGTAAGAATTGCTTACCGCACTTACCTAGTTCTGGAGGTAGCGGTAAAGGAACACAGGTTCGCCTCTTTGGTTAGGCACGATATGTAGGTGAGAATCGCTTACCGCAATTACCTACTTCTGGAGGTAGCGGTACAGGAACACAGGTTTACCTCTTTGGTTAGATGCGATATGTAGGTGAGAATCACTTACCGCACTTACCTAGTTCTGAAGGTAGCAGTAAAGGAACACAGGTTCACCTCTTTGGTTAGGCACGATATGTAGGTGAGAATCACTTACCATACTTACCTAGTTCTGAAGGTAGCGGAACAGGAACACAGGTTCGCCTCTTTGGTTAGACGCGATATGAAGGGTGAGAATCGCTTACCACACTGACCTAGTTCTGAAGGTAGCGGTAAAGGAACATGGGTTCACCTCTTTGGTTAGGCACGATATGTAGGTGAGAATTGCTTACGCACTTACCTATTTCTGAAGGTAGCTGTAACGGTTCGCCTCTTTGGTTAGGCACGATATGTAGGTGAGAATTGCTTACCGCACTTACCTAGTTCTGAAGGTAGCGGTAAAGGAACACCGGTTCGCCTCTTTGGTTAGGCGCAGTATGTAGGTGGGATTTCTGTTGTGTGAATCGCGAAAGCCGCTTACCTTAGCTACCTAGTTATGGAGGTAGTGGTAAGGTAACATAGGTTTGCATCTTTGGTTTTTTGTTTGTTTGTTGTTGTTTTACGTCCTAGCAACATCTAAGGTCATATCAGGACGGGTACCGACTTGTGACAGTGCGCACTCATGGCAACTTTATAGTGCTGTCCCACTGGGAAACCAGGCCGCCGGCACCATGAGCTGGTATCCCACTCAGTCACATTATCCTGACACTGAGCCGACCAGTCCTTGCCCTATCCTATTAATGCCGAGCGCCTGGCTAGGAAGCAACAAGTATCAATTTTAAAGTCATTGGTTTGACTCGACCGGGACTCGACCCCACGATCTACCAGCACGGGAGACGGACGCTCTAACCCATTCGGCCATCCCGTCTGGTCTTGCATCTTTGGTTAGACGCGATATGTAGATGCGGTTTCTGTTGTGTGAATCGCAAAAGCAGCTTACCTTCGCTACCTAGTTAAGTAGGTAGCAGTAAAAGCACAAGGGTTTGTCTCTTTGGTTAGATGCAATATGTAGGTTTTCTGTGGTGGGAATCGCGAAAGCCGAATGGGGTGGTTAAAGCTGCATAGTCCGATGAAATATCAAATTTTCAAAACCAAACCAATGCTCTAGATTTGATTTTACATATCTAACTTAGATGCTGATGCACTTATTAAGCATTTGTGTTTCGGCATAGAGGGCAATACTGAGTCAATTTAACAAAACCTGTTACTGCAGAAGTCTATGGTGTCAGAGTTTTGGAAAGCTTGCCAAAACTAATTTTCCAGGTTTGCACTCAAAATATCTCAAAAGTTTACCATTTAAAATACAAGTAACTTTGAACTAATGTAAAGTAGATACTAGTGATCGATCTAATATATTTATCTCAGAAAAAATATGTAAATTCAAAACCATCGGACTATGCAACTTTAAGAGGTATTTCGTATGCATTTTGCATGGGTTTAACTCTGTGTGGGTGGGGGGGGTCGATCCCTGGCCGAGTCAAAGGAACCCAAATACTTCAACCAAATTGGCATCAATCAGTAACGTTTTTTTGTGTTTTTTTGGTCCATTAGTTGTTTAAGCAGTTGAAATTTCAGTCATAGACGACTGGTCTTCCCTCATTCCACTGCTGGTCGATAGAAAGCCCGAGCCTACACTTTTACCGACCCAAGGGATTTGTAACCTCCCACACCATATGAGAGCAAGCGGCCTTTGATGACGCTGTAAGTTATACACAGCGGTGGAAATCCAAATTGGCAGAGCTGGGGGCACGGGGAATCGAACCGCTGACCCTCAGATTAGGAGTCTGACCTAGAAAAAACTCAGAGACTCTAACCACTCCGCCACAGAGAACGCCACGTTCACTGTGAAAAGGGCATCATAGAGGATTCACACCACCATGCCGTCTTCTGATGGCATGTCTCTCCGTGGAAAATGTATTATATTTATAGAGTACAGGATTTCCATCACTATGCTCGTCTCTGATGGAGTGCTTCTCTGTGGAAATGGTATAATTGAGGATTTTCACTATGAACTAGTATCATAGAGGATTCCCACCACCATGCCGTCTTCTGATGGGGAAAGGGTATAATAGAGGATTTCCACCACTATGGTGCCCTCTGATGGATGGTCGGTTACTCCATGGAAAAGGTATAATACAGGATTTCAACCACTACGGTGCCCTCTGATGGATGGTTGGTTACTCCATGGAAAAGGTATAATACAGGACTTCCACCACCAACTGGTCTCATAGAGGATTTCACCACTATGGTTCCCTCTGGTGGATGGTTGGTTACTCCATGGAAAAGGTACAATAGAGGATTTCCACCACAAAACCGTCTCATAGAGGATTTTCACGACTATGGTGCCCTCTGATGGATGGTTGAAAGGGTATACTAGAGGATTTCCACCACCAACTGGTTTCATAGAGGATTTCCACCACTATGGTGCCCTCTGATGGATGGTCGGTTACTCTGTGGAAAGGGTATAATAGAGGATTTCCACAACCAACCGATTTCATAGAGGATTTCCACCACTGGTGCCCTCTGATGGATGGTCGGTTACTCCATGGAAAACGTATAATAGAGGATTTCCACCACAAAACTGTCTCATAGAGGATTTTCACGACTATGGTGCCCTCTGATGGATGGTCGGTTACTCCGTGGAAAGGGTATAATACAGGATTTCCAGCACCATTCCCATCAGCACTTCTGTATTAAAACAAACTGTTAAATCAAAATAAAAATAAACACAAAGAAAACCCCAGAAATCCTTTCGGCTTGCGCGCACGTGGTAACACCTCACACGCTGGTCACGTGTCAGTCACGTGGTAGTTATGACCGCCCCACGTGACCCATGCTCTGGTCAGGTTCGGTGTAGAACTTAGAAGGGTGGCACGCATGTGTATCTCGCGTTGGCCCCCCCCCCCCCTCTCCACCCCTCTCCCCCGTCCCCAATAGGACGTGATATTTATCAGTACGCAGGTGAACTCCAACAACATATGCTAGCAGTAGCACCCTACTCAAACCTGCAATTTTTGTTTAAAAAAATGAATGTATAAGAATAATGTATTAAAAAAAAAATTATGTAAAAAAAAATTATGTAAAAGAAAACAAAATTGGAACGTTGATGCGGGTGAGGTTGTTTGCTAGACTATATGGGTCGTTCTCGGAAACTGTGTACCACATATTTGATTTCCACATTGTTAATGGTTTGGCCTTCGTTTTGTCGGGTAGTAAGTCAAATAGTCTATTTTGTCCATCATTTTGTCCACCCCGAGCGTATTCGTTTATTCAACCCGAGTCTGTAGGATGTGCGCATGCGCCAAAAAGTGGATCGGATGACCCGAGTAGATTAATCGATTACGCCCAGGATAACAAGTGCGACTCCTCCAGCGGAAGTGGGCTGGCAGTGCTGTGACGTCACATTACCACATACTGAAATTCATATGATACTCATTCTAATTAACTGTGCTTTGAATGCACATATTGTCAGTTATTTAGATCCATTGAAGCCCTATCATAGAATATATGAAAATACAACTGCATTAATCATGCGTTTTCTGTAAATATTGCAACAGTCAATTATCAATTGATTTGTTAGTCCATGGAACGAGGTAAGGTCAAATGCAGCTCTCCAAGCAGATGTTTCCTCCACTCAATACCTCGATTGGTGTCAGAGAAAATGCTCCGAGAGTGGCCGGACCACACCACGTGAATTCTTTATGTGGAGTGGAGTATCTTAGCAATACTCATCATCATCATCATCATCATCATCATCATCATCATCATCATCATCATGCTGTCGGTCGCGATGTGACAAAGACTGCTTTCATTACTTGACTGCCGCTCTCCATTTAGCTCTCTGCTGTGAGAGTTGCCTTCCATGAGTCGGTCTTAATGGCTCTCAGCTTCAGGTTTCTCTTGATGGTATCCTTGAACCGCAGACAGGGCGCCCTCTCTTTCTGTAACCAGAAGACAGTTGAGAATAGAGGATCTGCTTTGGTAGCCTGTCTGATGACATCCTCATGAGGTGTCCAGTATTTAATCCATCCAACAAAATGTGTCCAAATTATGCAGACGGGATGGCCGAATGAGTAGAGTGTCCGTCTCCTGTTTTGGGTTTGTTTGTTTGTTGTTGTTTTACGTCCTCGCAACATCTAAGGTCATATCAGGACGCGTAACGACTTGTGACAGTATGCACTCATGGCAATTTTATAGTGCTGCCCCACTGGGAAATCAGGCCGTCGGCACCATGACCCAATATCCCACTCAGTCACATTATCCTTACACCGAGCTAACCAGCCCTTGCCCTATCCTAATAATGCCGAGCACCAAACTAGGAAGTGACAAGTATCAATTTTTAAGTCATTGGTTTGACTCGACCAAGAACCGAACTCGCAAACTCCCGATCTCCCGTACGTGAGGCCTGTGTTCTACCGATTCGGCCACCGCGCCCTGTTTTGGGAGATCGAGGGATCCGAACCCATGAGTTTGTGGGTTTGAATCGTGGTCGAGTCAAACCAATGACTTAAAAATTGATACTTATCACTTCCTAGCCTGGGGCTCGGCATGATTAGGATTGGGCACAGACTGGTTGGCTCAGTGTCAGGATAATGTGATTGAGTGGGATATCAGGTCATGGTGCTGGTGGCCTGGTCTCCCAGTGGAGCAGCACTATAAGTCGCCATGAGTGCGCACTGTTAGAAGTCGGTACCCATCCTGATATGACCTTAGATGTTGCTAGGATGTAAAACAACAACAAACAAATCATGCCATGAAGCTCAAACCATTGGCTAGGAGACATTAGCCCCCTAGAGCTACATAAAAATGACCATCTTGTATTGTTTGTTTGTTGGGGTTTCATATCCTGGCAACATCTAGGGCTATATGAAGATAGGTACTGACATGTGACAGTGCACACTCATTATGACTTTATAGTGCTGCCCCACTGTGAGACCAGGCTGCTGGCCCCCCGATTTTCCGTTCATTATCCTGACCCTGAGCTAACCAGTCCTTTCCCTATCCTATTAAAATGCCGAGCGCCAGGTTAGGTAGCGACAAGTGTCAATTTTGTACGTTATTGGTTTGACTCGGCCTGTAGTCGAACCACCAACCTTCCTCACAGGATCCCCTCTCCTGATATGACAACTCATTTCAAGAGGTTAATTTAAGAGATGGGTCGTTCCATAAACATGGAATCGAAAACTGAAACCATCCGAAATAATAGCAGAAAACATTTTGAATAATATAAGAATCCATGTTCATATGAAGCTTTATATGCTGTGGATGTGTCAGAGTTGAAAAAAATACTAATTCACTTTTTGATTTGGATCAAATTAAGCAGCCCATTAAAATGTCCTATGTAACGTGAAGATTAAAGAGACATTAAAATGTCCTACGTAACGCGAAGATTAAAGAGACATTAAAATGTCCTACTTAATGCGAAGATTAAAGAGACATTAAAATGTCCTATGTAATGTGAAGATTAAAGAGACAGTAATATGTCCAACATAACGTGAAGATTAAAGAGACATTAAAATGTCCTACGTAACATGAAGATTAAAGAGACATTAAAATGTCCTATTTAATGCAAATATTAAAGAGACATTAAAATGTCCTACATTACATCAAGATTAAAGAGACATTAAAATGTCCTACGTAACATGAAGATTAAAGGCACATTAAAGTGTCCTACGTAATGTGAAGATTAAAGAGATATTAAAATGTCCTATGTAACGTGAAGATTAAAGAGACATTAAAATGTCCTGCGTAATGTGAAGATTAAAGAGACATTAAAATGGCCTATGTAACATGAAGATTAAAGAGACATTAAAATGGCCTACATAACATGAAGATTAAAGAGACATTAAAATGGTCTATGTAACGTGAAGATTAAAGAGACAGTAAAATGTCCTATGTAATGTGAAGATTAAAGAGACATTAAAATGTCCCACGTAACATGAAGATTAAAGAGACATTAAAATGTCCAACATAATGTGAAGATTAAAGAGACATTAAAATGTCCTATGTAACATGAAGATTAAAGAGACATTAAAATGTCATACGTAACGTGAAGATTAAAGAGACATTAAAATGTCCTATGTAACATGAAGATTAAAGAGACATTACAATGTCCTACGTAACATGAAGATTAAAGAGACATTACACATCATTTTTAGAACTACTTCATATAGCTTGTTTATTCATTACTGGGGCGTTACATCCTAGAAACAACTAAGGTATCTACCGACTGATGGTAGCATTGTAGTGCTGCCTCACTGGAAACCCAGGCTGCTGGCACTATAACCTAATATCCCACTCAGTCAGATTAGGTGACAACCGAAAAAAACCAACCCTTGCCCCATCCTATTATTGTTGGTTGGTTGTTGGAGTTTTACACCCTGGCAACATTTAAGGTCATACTAGGACCGGTACCCACTTGTGACAGTACACACTCATGGCAACTTTATAGTGCTGCCCCACTGGGAGACCAATCCACTGGCACCATGACCTGATATCCCACTCAGTCACATTATCCGAACACTAAGCCAACCAGTCCTTGCCCTGTCCTAATAATGCCGAGCGCTTGGCTAGGAAGCGACAAGTATCAATTTAGTAAGTCATTGGTTTGACTCGACCAGGTTTCAAAATAAATCATGGGTTTGAAATTGAATCCCATGATCTACCAAAACGAGAGACGGATGCTCAACTCATTCGGCCATCCCGTCTGGTGTCACATTAAAGGGGCTGTCACACTATGACATATAGCCTTAGCGTATGCCGACGTATCTGATCTTCGATAAACACGTCAGCGTACATCATCATACGGTATGTATATGTTGGGCGTACATCGAGTACGTCACCGTGCGTTGAGGCTCCGAACAAAATTTGTGCATGCTGAAAATTTCCAACATGTGTCAACGTCTGCCTTGAACGTATGCTGTGTGTACGTTTGGGATACGTTGGGAGTATGTTAGGGATACATTGGAAGTTTACATTGCTGCATGTTAGCAGTATGTTCAGCCTGTTGGGAACATGCAGTCCGCATACTGCCAACGGATGCATAACGTACTCCTAAAGTACTTCAAACGTATGCCTACCGTATCTCCAGTGTACTTAACGTATATGCCATACTTCTAGCGATGTAACATTGGCCAGCATACCGTGAGCGTATGCGAGCATTTTGCGAGGCACATGAACACTCTCGTCTATGCTAGCAATAGTTCAGAGATACGTTACGTATGTTGTGTGTATGCCCATTTTTATCCCCTGTCGCTGAAAAAGTTTGACGAATGCCGACAAACTGGCAGATCTTTTAATGCTGAGCACGTGCTGACGCCGTACGTCATAGTGTGACAGCCCCTTTAGGGAAAACAGAACAAGTCAGTCCCCCCCCCCCCCCCAATCCTATCATTATTGATGACGAGTGCCGGTCTGGCGGTTTCAGACGTGCGCCAGTTTCAGCCGTGCGCATACACTCAACCTCAAGGCATTGTCAATGGTCGTGAGCAATCTTCATACAGAAAATGTGAAATATCTCTAAAACCACACCACCTATTAACAAATCGCTTGGTACACATATAAAAAACATGTTTACCAAAAAGACTATATTAAATTGATAAGGTTGGGGTTCTGGATTTCTATTAGTTTTGAATAAAACTAACGTTTTGCACTGCGCGTACCGTCAAACTCAAGGCATTGTCAATGGTCGTGAGCAATGTTCATACAGAAAATACAGGAAAAGTGAAATATCTCTAAAACCACACCACCTATGGTACACTATATAGAAAACATCTTTACCAAAAACATTATATTAAATTTATAAGGTTAGTGACGATGCTGTTAGATTTTGACGCATGCGCATGAAACTGACAGTCAGCTGAAAACGGCAGTCAGCTGAAACCGTGACACCGGTGTCGCAGTTTCAGTTCTCAAGCAGTTGCAGTTCTCAACATCGCTTCTGCGCATGCGTCAACATCTAACGGCATCGTCTGCGCATTGTCAATGGTCGTGAGCAATCTTCACACAGAAAAAGTGAAATATCTCTAAAACCAAACCACCTAGAAACAAATCGCTTGGTACACATATAGAAAACATGTTTACCAACACAATTATATTAAAATGATATGGTTAGGGTTCTGGATTTCTATTAATTTTGAATAATGTTTTGCACTGCGCGTACCGCCAAACTCAAGGCATTGTCAATGGTCGTGAGCAATCTTCATGCAGAAAAAGTGAAATATCTCTAAAACCACACCACCTAGAAACAAATCGCTTGGTACACATATAGAAAACATGTTTACCGAAAAGATTATATTAAATGTATAAGGTTAGTCAAACTGACACTATAGTGACAGTGATTTGCGGCGATCGGCGATGGTTTGAATTGGGCTAATGTTGACACATGTCTAGACGATGCTTTGACGCATGTGCAGATGCTTTGACGCATGCGCAGAAGCAATGTTGAGAACTGCAACTGCTTGAGAACTGAAACCGCGACACCGGCGCTAGGCACTGACGAGTACAAATTGTTTAAATCATTGGTTTCACTCGGTAGGGGGTTCGACTGGACGACCTCCCACATGGAAACCAGTCAGCACTCTTAGTCTTACCGATTTTACCATCGCCGTCTGTACTTTAGATAGCAGACAGGTGTAGTAGTTCAAAGAGTGTGAGTGTGTGTGTGGGGGGGGGGGGGTGTTGGTTGTTGGAGTTTTACGTCCTGGCAACATCTAAGGTCAGGTACCTACAGATTTGTGACAGTGCGCACTCATGAGCCCCGTTCACACTGGGCAGTTAATTCGATTCATATAAATCGACTTGCCTAGTTCGACTCAGATTCGCCATGTGGACGCTACGCTAATGTGATTTAGGGATGAATCGATGCATCTAGTTCGCTTCAAATAAACCACCTTCGGAGGTAGTATAGAGATGAAGTGATTTAACTGGTTCCTGGGCAGTGATATTGTAAAAGAGCAGTGCTTGCCAGATACAGGCTCAGGTGTAACTATTGCTGGTGCCCGGCAGTGTTAGGGCCCGATTAGGCTGAAATCTATTGAATGCGATCATATTTAACAGAATTACATCCTCAAATAATGAAATTTAATTAAATTAACCCTAAATTCCAAGCGATATTAACGTAGCAGCTACATCGGCGTCGTTATTCATATTGTCAAATCGACAGTGAAAACTAAGCAAATAGCAGTGCTTGCCAGATACAGATGGGGGTACTTGCCCATGCGCAGATATCGATTTCCGCTCTGTGTGTGTTGTTGTTTTGGGGAGTTTTCAGTCGCATTGGTGCGCTGAAGGCTGCAAATCTGCAGCACTGATCCGTGTGTGGACACGACACTAAATCGATTCATATGAATCGACTTCTCTAAGTCGACATAAACTTTGCCCGTGTGAACACAGCTATGGTGACTTTATAGTGCTTCCCCACTGTGAATTGACTTGCTTGTTTGTTGTTGTTTACGTCCTGGCTAACATTTAAGGTCATATCAGGACAGCTCCTGACTTGAGACAGTGCGCACTCATGGCAACTTGATAGTGCTGCCCCACTGGGAAATCAGGCCGCCGACACCATGACCTGATATCCCACGCAGTCACATTATCATGAGACTGAGCTAACCAGTCCTTGCCCTATCCTATTAATGCTAGGAACCAACAAGTATAAATTTTAACGTCATTGATTTGAGTGGACTCACCGGGAACCGAACTCCTGACCTTCCACACACGAGGCCTGTGCTCTACCGATTAGGCCACCGCGCAGGGGTGGAGGGGTAGGTTGGGAGGGTGTGGAGAGGTGGGGGGGGGGGGGGGTTAAGGGGGGAGGGGGGTTAAACCTGAAGATGCCTAGCTGATATTTCAGAAATCTGTTGAAAGGGTTAGTATGGGCAGTAATCCAGGATGCGCGTTAAAAACTCACCACCATACCCCCCCTCCTCCCCCCCGCCATGTCGACACTCCCCACCCACAGTTTAAGATCCACCAAACTCAAAATGAACCAACGTAAAATCCAACACCTAAAAATCCAAAAACTCAAAAGTCCAACAATTCAACAAGTGTGAAATCCAACGACTAACATCCAACAACTATGAAATTCAACAGCTTTTTATCCAACAACTCGAAAACCAACGACTCTGAAATCTACCAGTTTGAAATCCAACATTTCGAAATCCAACATCTCAAAAATCCAACAACAGAAATTCCAATAACTTGAAATTCAACAACACAAAATCCAACACCTTGAAATCCAACAACTCTGAAATCCAACAACTCTTGAAATCCAATAACATAAATTCCAATAACTTGAAATTCAATATGAAATCCAACATCTCAAAATCCAACAGCTCATAAATTCAACAACTCAAAATTCAACAACGCTGAAATCCAACAACTCAAATCCAACAACACAAATTCCAATAACTTGAAATTCAATATGAAATCTAACAACTCAAAATCCAACATCTCAAAATCCAACAACTCTGAAATCCAACATCTCAAAATCCAACATTTCAAAATCCAACAACTCTTAAATTCAACAACTCTTAAATTCAACAACTCAAAATTCAACAACTCTTAAATTCAACAACTCAAAATTCAACAACTCAAAATTCAACAACTCTTAAATTCAACACCTCAAAATTCAACAACTCAAAATTCAACAACTCTGAAATTCAACAATTCAACACCTCAAAATCCAGCAACTCTGAAATTCAACAACTTGAAATCTAACAGCTTGAAATCCAACAAATCGAAATCTACCGAATCGGCCACCGTGATGAGGTAGTAAACCATGGCCTACTTAACGCTGAAAACAGATGCATGCTGGGATAGATAGAATGGCATCTCGCTGGCTGGCGAGGATGTAGCGGAGTGTGTGGTGGGGGGGGGGGGGCACTTTTAAAGTTAGTTAGTTTGTTTGTTTGTTGTTGTTCTACGTCCTAGCAACATCTAAGGTCATATCAGCAAGGGTACCGACTTGTGACAGTCCGCACTCATGATGACTTTATAGTGCTGTCCCACTGGAAGACCAGGCCGCCAGCACCATGACCTGATATCCCACTCAGTCACATTATCCTGACACTGAGCCAACCAGTCCTTGCTCTATCCTCAGAATGCCGAGCGCTAGGCTAGGAAGCGACAAGTATAAATTTTTAAGTCATTGGTTTGACTCGACCAGGGTTCGAACCTAGTCTAAATATACACTTCGTCTAAAACTGTCATCGACAATAAATTATTAAAAACAAATAGAATGGGAAAAGATAAGTAAAAGAAACAGTATTTTTGTCACCAAATTGATGAAGTGTTTTACTTCGACACACCACGATATATATTTTCTCCCTCTCCCCCTCCCCCTCCCCCTCCCACTCCCCCCCCCCCCCCCCCCCCCCCCCTCCATACATACACCTTCCAAGCCCCCATCACCAGAGGCAGTGGCACGATCGATACAGTACAGGCTTCCCATGCGGAAGGTCGGGAGTTTGATGATACACAGTCGAGTCAAACCAATGACATACAAAATTGATACTTGTCGCTTCCTAGCCTGGCGCTCGGCATTAATAAGATATGGCAAGGACTGTTTGGCTCAGTGTCAGGATAAGGTGACTGAGAGGGATATAAGGTCATGGTGCTGGCGACCTGATTTCCCAGTGGGGTACAACTATAATATTGCCATGGGTGCGCATTGTCACAAGGCGGTACTCGTCCTGATATGACCTTAGATGTTGCTATGATGTAAAACAACAACAAACAAACAAACAAACCCAACAACCAACCAACCACCCAATCAAGCTGCCCCCACCACCACCACCACCACCACCACCTCGTGGCAGGTGCAGTATTTGCCTTAGTTACCAGACAGGAGGAAGCGTATTCTTCAGTGTTATGTGTGGTCTACTCTAATGTATGGGGCAGAGACATGGACAATCTCTAAGAAAATGTACAAACGTTTAGCAGCATTTGAGATGTGGACTTATCGAAGGATGATGAAAATATCATGGACAAAGAAGATCACCAACAAAGAAGTTCTCAGAAAAATTAAAAATAAGAAAAGCTTGTTTGCCACTATACAGACAAAGAAAACTTATTTATTTTGGCCACATCATTCGTCAGAGTTCAATATACCGTACATTGTTGGAAGGGAAGGTGAATGGCAGCAGAGGGAGAGGGAGACCAAGAACATCATGGTTTACAAATATTTCACAGTGGACAGGCTTGAATTATTCACAGTCTATCAGAACAGCACAACATCGGGACAAGTGGAGAACCATTGCATCCAACCCTCGACTAGAGGATGGAACTATTGATTGATTGACCAGACAGGCCGCTAGGTGGCGAGTTGAGGCTTGGGCTGTAATGAAGGATGAGGTACATTGGGTGGAGAGGAGAGCAGAGGGGTGGTGGAAGTGTGTAGTGTGAATGTGAGGGGTGGGAGAGTGCTTGTTGTTTGTTTGTTTGTTTGAGTTTTACATCCTAGCAACATCTTTTGTTGTTGAAGATTTATACTGCCTATCATGGATAAGCCTGAACAGGCTTGTTTTCACCATTAGACAGTTTGTCGATAGAAACCCTGAGCCTACACTTTTACCGACCCAAGGGATTTTTAACCTCCCACACCACATAGACATGGTATGAGAGCAACTGGCCTTTTGTGACGCTGTAAGTTATACACAGCGGTGGAAATCCAAATTGGCAGAGATGGGGGCACGAGGAATCGAACCACCAACCTTCAGATTAGGAGTCCGACCTAGAAAAAAGTCAGATACTCTAACCACTCCACCACAGAGAACACCACATCTAAGGTCATTTCACGATGGGTACTGACTTGTGACAGTGCGCACTCATGGCGACTTTATAGTGCTGCCCCACTGGGAAATCAGGCCTACTGCTGGCACCATGATCCGATTATCCCACTCAGTCACATTGTCCTGACACCGAGCTAACCAGTCCTTGCCCTATCCTATTAATGACGAGCGCCAGGCCAGGAAGTGAAAACTATCAATTTGGTAAGTCATTGGTTTGACTCGACCGGGAAACAAACTGGCGATCTCCCGCACGGTAGGCTCGCGCTGTACCGCGTCCGGTGTGATGTGTGGGTGGTGGTGCTGCTGGTGGTGTTGAAACTTAAATACCTGATGATTTATGGTCTGTGAAATGCACCTTTAAATTGAGAGACACCCTCAGGGGCCTCAGCCATGCACAGACACCTGCAGCCAATCGGCAACGTTTCGTCGACTCTCCTCCTCAAATTTGTTAATTTTGAGAGAAAAAAAAGTTTTCAAAAGTATTCATAAGTAGTACGGTTGGTTTTGTCTCATCAAAAGCTTTAATTTGATATGTATGTTGGGTTATCTGCGATTAGTTGTTGGTAATATGAATTTGGAGACTGTTATTTGAATTTGGAGACTAGGTATTTACAAAGACCCTATAATACTAAGACGGCTCACTCCCTATCTCTCCCATGGTAATGTAAATTTTGCAGTGCCACCTTGTGGTGGGTTTGATCAGCCCGGCTCTGGTTGGTGTTTCACATGTAAACACATACAATTATATTATACATGAGATAGGTAAGTATGAATACACATCAATATGAAATTGCCATGAACAAATACACATCATCATCAGCATCATCAGCATCATCATCAGCATCACACATCTTTCACATTCATATATACATTTATACATATAATATAGCACCTGTTTAACCAAGAGAACAGGCAGCGCACCAAGTGGTGGGTTTGATCATTTTGATTACACAGTACAGGCTGAGTGAGCCATCTTAGTATTATAGGGTCTTTGGTATTTATTTGGACCGGGCGCGGTGGCCGAATCGGTAGAGCAGGGGCCTCGCATGTGGGAGATCGGGAGTTCGGTTCCTGGTCGAGTTAAACCAATGAGTTATGAAATTAATATGTGTCGCTTCCTAGTCTGGCGCTTGACATTATTAGGATAGGGCAAGGACTGGTTGGCTCAGTGTCAGGATAATGTGACCGAGTGGGATATCATCGGGCCATGGTGCTGGTGGCATGCTTTCCCGGTGGGGCAGCATTATAAAGATGTAAAACTCCATGTGCGTTTAGTTGTTGTTAGTAATATAATAAACCTCTCTAACCGTTTGTTGTTTGTTGTTGTTTTACGTCCTAGCAGCGTCTAAGGTCATATCAGGACTGGTGGCAGTGTGCACTCATGGTGACTTTATATTGCTGCCCCATTGGGAAACCAGGCTGCCGGCACCATGACCTGATATCCCAGTCAGTCACATTATCCTGACACCAAGCTAACCAGTCCTTGCCCTATCCAAATAATGCCGAGCACCTGGCTAGGAAGCGACAAGTATCAATTTTTAAGTCATTCGTTTGACTCGACCAGGGTTCGAACCCACGATCTATCGGCAAGGGAGACGGGCGCTCTAACTAATTCGGCCATCCTGTCTGGTTTAATAATAATAAAGCAGTTTAACATTTCAATGGCTTTTGTTACTCCATTCGGCAATCCCATCTGGTCCCTCTAACCGACCACCTCCACAGATCGACCACTCCCCTATATAGATCACTTTATTTGGGTGAACAGTTATCACCCAAACTATACCATTGTAATGAAAAATACTCCCTAAACTGAAAACCTCCCTAAATGGATCATTTAAAGTCGATCCCATGGTCGGTCGATTTAGAGCGGTTTTACTGTGGGTTATTTTTGGAACTGGGAGACTTGGTATTTGGTGTTTCAAAAAAAGAAGACAAATTTAGTCAAGACACGCACCCTCTCTACTGATTAATATGATATGTATTTTAATATGTGGCATTCATTTCTGAATTAATTAATGTCCCCACCATCTCTCTTGTTCAACAAAAGTCAAACTGTTTCCCAATTGACCTTTTGAATAGTCCCATGAAGAGCTTTATTTTGATATGAGTGTCGATATACCTTGATATGCTCATTTGTTATAGTAACATATTTTGTTTGAAAATATGTTAAAGGCAAATCATGACACCTACCTGTTTTGAATCGACCTGGAATCGAACTCCTGATCTCCCGCACGGGGGGGCCTGTGCTCTACCAGTTTGGCCAATGCGCCTTGTCCCAAGGAAAAGAAGACCAGACGGGATGGCCGAATGAGTTAGATCGTTCGTCTCCCGTGCTGGTAGATCATTGGGTCGTGGGTTCGAAGCCTGGTCGAGTCAAAGCAATGACTTAAAAATTGATACTTGTTGCTTCCTAGCCTGGCGCTTGGCATTAATAGGATAGGGCAAGGACTGGTTGGCTCAGTGCCAGGATAATGTGACTGAGTGGGATACCAGGTCATGGTGATGGCGGCCTAGTTTCCCAGTGGGACAGCACTATAAAGTTGCTATGAATGCACAATGTCACACAAGTCGGTACCTGTCCTGATATGACCTTAGATGTTGCTAGGACATAAAACAACAAACAAACAAACCCAAGAAAAAGGAGTCCTCCTTTCTTTTTTTTTCTTTTTTTTCTTGGTCCATTAGTTGTTTAAGCAGGGGAAATTTCAGTCATGGACGACTGGTCTTCCTCATTCCACTGCTGGTTGATAGAAAGCCCGAGCCTCCACTTTTACCGACCCAAGGGATTTTTAACCTCCCACACCAAATAGACATGGTATGAGAGCAACCGGCCTTTGACGCTGTAAGTTATACACAGCGGTGGAAATCCAAATTGGCAGAGCTGGGGGCATGTGGAAACCCTTATTAAACCCTTTTACATTAAGTTGCATAGTCCGATGGTTTTGAGTTTCTAAAATAATTTTAGGGCAATATATTGGGGTTGTCGCTAAAATCTATCTCATTTCAGTAACTTTCATCTTAAGTTAAATGGCTAACTTTTGAGCTATTTGAAGTGCAAATATGCTAAATTAATGCTTGCAAGCATGCCAAAACTCTGACACCATAGGCTTCAGCAATAATTGTATATAATTACCTCAGTATTCCCTTCTATTTGGTGACAAATTCTTAATAAGTGCATCGGTATCTAACGTAAACATGTAGAATCAATTCTAGATAATACACTACATCACCGTTCCAGTGGTGCGGTGCATTGTGGGGTGCATCAGCGCAAAACAAACCCGCGAGAAGCACATGGGTGCAGCTGTGAAATGTGCTAGTTTCAGCTTATCTCAGCTCTTGTTTGAAACATAGAATACTAACTAAAAAAATATATATAATAAATTAAGATATTAATCTTTTATCCAGCATTGCATTTACATCAATATAATCAGCACATCTCATGCCATGTGCATTTAGATTTAGACAAATCTGGGCACTCAGACTAGTGTTAGAGCCATAGCCAGAGTCAGTTTTACTTATTGTATTCATGTTTTTATTTATATCCTATGGTTAATGACATATGTAGAAATAGAAAATGAGTATTGTTACTCAGATATTGGTTATATATTTCTCTGAAACAAGTGTATGTTGACACATTTGGCATTTTTATATTTAGAACAAGAATTAATAATGGTGATGTGAATATCACTGATTGTTTTGTGTCGAATTGTATGTTTCTTAACTCAAAATGTTTAACTATGGCTAGTTTTGTCTTAGAGATATTCATCAGATCATTATATTGCATGTGTGCGTACATGTTTATGCCAAATTGTTATGTATTTCTATTCATTTTGAATCAATTCAAAGTTTTTGCCTACACGTATCGACAAACTCAATGGCCGTTCATATTTGCTTTCTGCCAAGGCCATTTTCAGCGCATGCGCAGTCGGAACCGTGATCCCGTCTATTGTTTCGGTTTTGAAAATTTCATGCTTCATCGGACTATGCAGCTTTAAACTGCTTGACCTAATTTGTCGCGAATTCCAGCATCACAGCGATGGATCTCACTGGCTGAAGACACATTCTTTCGTGTGAGTGCTTCAGCACCTTACGCTTTATTGGCGAAACTTGTACGGTGAACTGTTGGTAGTACCGGAAGTAGAAATGGTCTACTTGAGACTCAGGCTCTGTCTGTGTAAGCCGAGTCTCTGCGTCTGGGATGAGTGAGCTGTCCTTCTGCTTTCTTAGCCATCTCCTTTTTTTCTTTTATATATTTGTTATTGTGGTGCATGGGGGAAGGGGAGATGGTTAGGTGGTCATAGTATCGCTTATACTTACAGACAGCAGTCTGTTATTTTCATAAGTAGTTCTATGCCATCTGTTTATGTCTAACCGTAGTGTATTGTTTCTGCGTCGGACCCTAATTTAGGCATCTGTTCTCGTCTAATGCTAGTCTAGTCATCATCATCATGCTGTCAGTCGCAATGCAACAAAGACTGCCTTCATTACTTACCCGCCGCTTTGTGCGGTTGTACATTTCATAAAAGCTGCTTGCAAAGTGTTGAAGTGCTGCTGGCTTTTGCAAGTTACCAGCGGCACTCTCTCAGGGAGCAAATAGAGGTCTCACACTGGCAAGAACATGTCAAGACAGGCACAAACTATTTGTCCCTGCAGTGGTTGGTCAGGAGATGTTGGGAGTTCCATTCATCACCACCCTTAATGCTGCCACGGTAACATGGTTTTCTGTTAGGGTTTGCTCCCTTAGCCTTTGATTCTATCAAGAACCAGAACTTGTACCACAAGGCAGTGGTAGACAACTTTGCAAGGCAGGGGCATCAAACTCCCTGAGGTATTTTAGCACCTCAGGTATCCGAGGTACTACATTACCCGCATACCACAGTGGTATGCTAGTCTAGTAGTAGTGTCTATACTGTCTGAAGGTCTAGTCTAGGAGTAACATATCATCTGTTTACGTCTAACCCTAGCCTAGTAGTTCTATACCGTCTGTTTATGTCTAACCCTAGTCTAGGAGTTATATGCCGTCTGTTTATGTATAACCCTGGTCTAGCAGTTATATACCGTCTGTTTATGTCTAACCTTAATCTAGGAGTTATATGCCGTCTGTTTATGTCTAACCCTATGTAAAATATTCCGACAAAACGAATTGGTGGGGGAATGCAAATGGTCTATAATGGTAAATGGTATATAGTGACAGGTGCATGAATGTCTTTAGGTTGTTGCTGGTGATCCTGTACTTATGGTCAATAGTCATTATATATTAGGTAGATCGTGTGAAAGAGGCACTATAGATAGTGTGTAACGGGCACTTGGAGCTCTACTCACGACCCCCTCGCCCCTCTGTTAGTCACGGATCACTACACACTCAGCTCAGGCAGGTGGTGGCCAAGCAGCCACACCGCAGGGTGGTGGTGGGCAGATCACGGTAGCCATGGTAACAGAGGAATGCTTGATGTTCATTCGTGGAACTATAAATGCTTGATTCTCATTGGAGAACACGGTCAGGTGGTATGCCATACCAGATCCATGTACCACTATACAGGTGGTATAGACATACTAGACTGTGGTTAAACATAAACAGATGGTATATACCTACTACTAGACTGGTTAAACATAAACAGTTGGTATATACCTACTAGACTATGGTTAAACATAAACAAACGGTATATACCTACAAGACTATGGTTCAACATAAACAGGTGGTATAGACCTACTAGACTATGGTTAAACATAAACAGGCGGTATAGACCTATTAGACTGTGGTTAAACATAAACAGATGGTATATACCTACTACTAGACTGTGGTTAAACATAAACAGGTGGTATAGACCTACTATACTATGGTTAAACATAAACAGGTGGTTTAGACCTACTAGACTATGGTTAAACATAAACAGGCAGTATAGACCTACTATACTATGGTTAAACATAAACAGGTGGTTTAGACCTACTAGACTATGGTTAAACATAAACAGGTGGTATAGACCTACTATAATATGGTTAAACATAAACATGCGGTATAGACCTACTATCCTATGGTTAAACATAAACAGGTGGTTTAGACCTACTAGACTATGGTTAAACATAAACAGGCAGTATAGACCTACTAGACTATGGTTAAACATAAACAGGCAGTATAGACCTACTAGACTATGGTTAAACATAAACAGACAGTATATACCTACTACTAGACTATGGTTAAACATAAACAGGCGGCATAGACCTATTATACTATGGTTAAACATAAACAGGTGGTATAGACCTACTAGACTATGGTTAAACATAAACAGATGAAGACTTCAGGCACAAAACCATGTAAACGCCAACCCAAACATTGGGATAAACATTGGCATCAAACCTACCAAATTATATGTTTTACACCCATACTTTTTTGGTCATCATTTCATCACAACAAAAAGTGGAATTAGTCACAATTACAATACAATTATTTTCAGGTAGAAATCTTTTATTTTAATTACATTTTAGGATCGGTGTTCACAGGGTTTAGCGCCTCTTAGACTAGGGTTAGATGTAAACACACGATATTACTCCTAGAATAGGGTTAGGCATAAACAGACGGTATATAACTGCTAGACCAGGGTTAGACATAAACAGATGGCATATTACTCCTAGACTAGGGTTAGACATAAACAGACGGTATATAACTCCTAGACTAGGGTTAGACATAAACAGACGGTATATAACGCCTACACTAGGTGTAAAGTCCTCAGCTGGAATCGGTAGTTTGTGTAGGCAGGTTATAATGAAATCAATACAGGCAAGGAGAGAAAGGAAGAGTATAAAGAATGAAAGTAGAGAGAGACAATGCCCTCAGGTTTATTATTATTTATGTTTAACCATAGTCTAGTAGGTCTGTACAATTCTGTTTATGTTTGACCCTAGTTTATGTTTAACCATAGTCTAGTAGATCTATACCATCTGTTTATGTTTACCCAGAGTCTAATAGTTCTATACCGTCTGTTTAACCAGAGTCTAGTAGTTCTATACCGTCTGTTTAACCAGAGTCTAGTAGTTCTATACCATCTGTTTAACCAGAGTCTAGTAGTTCTATACCGTCTGTTTGACCATAGTCTACTAGGTCTATACCGCCTGTTTATGTTTAACCAGAGTCTAGTAGTTCTATACCACCTGTTTATGTTTGACCAGAGTCTAGTAGTTCTATACCGTCTGTTTGACCATAGTCTAGTAGTTCTATATAGTCGGTTTACATGTGACCCCGATTCTACGTGTGCTTATGTCAAACGGTAACAGTTCTGTTTTGTGCTTACATCTGGCCCTAGTCAACTATCATAGTCACCAGACAGGATGGCCTAATGACTTAAACGTCCGTCTCCGGTGTTGGTACATCGTGAGATTCGAACCCACGCGTTTGAACCCTGGCAGTCAAACCAATGACTTGAAAATTTATACTCTTCGCTTTCCGGAGAAGTCAGGCCACCTGCACCATGACCTGATATCCCACTCAGTCACATTATCCTGACACTAAGCTAACCAGTCCTTGTACTATCCTATTAATGCCGAGCGGCAAGCTAAGAAGCGACAAGTATAAATTTTATATGTCATTGGTTTGACTCGACCGGAAACCAAACTCACGATCTCCCGAACGGGAGGCCTGCGCTCTACCGATTCGGCCACCGCGCCCGGTGCAGTGACTTGGGTGGTATGGTGAGGTGTGGGGGGGGGGGGAGTATGTGTGTGTGTGGGGGGGGAGTGATTCCTTCTTGGCCCAGGTGAGGAGTGACTTGGGTGGTAAGGTGGTGTGGGGGTGGGGGTGGGGGGAGATGTAGGTGGGGGTGGGGATACTGAGCAGTGACTTGGGTGGCAAGGGGAGGTGTGGTTGGCGACGACTGGGGTGGTGGGGCGGAGGGGGGGGGGGTGTATCCCGCGGAGTCACCAAACAGTGGTTCCGATGCCAGCAGTTTGTTTAGACCCTGGAGGCAGAGATCGGGGGGGGGGGCGTGTGTGTGTGGGTGGGGGGTGATGTGGGGGTGGGGAGTCACCGATCGGCTACACTCACACCACGTGACCTGCCCCCGCTCCCACCTCCAGTAGGTCAACACAAGCCGTCAATGTTGGGGAGTCTCTGCACAAAGGACTACTGCTTTATGGTTTTTTTTCTATTCTTTTTTTTATTTTTTTAACAAATTTGTTAAGCACAAATCATGACACATACCTGTTATGTATTTATATATATTATATATATATAGTATATAATATAGATGGATATTTAATCACAATCTCCACCCACAATTCGCAAACAGAAATTAAGCTCTTGACAATAACGAAAACTATAGGAACAGCGTAACCATTAACGATTGTCTTCCTACTGCCCACTTATAAGCAAGTAACATGGCAACATCTACGGTCATATCCGGACGGGTACCGACTTGTGACAGTGTGCACTCATGGTGACTTTATAGTGCTGCCCCACTGGGAAACCAGGCTGCCATCTTCATGACCTCATATCCCACTCAGTCACATTATCCTGACATTGAGCCAACCAGTCCCTGCCCTATCCTAATAAAGCCAAGCGCCAGGCTAGGAAGTGACCCCATTTGGTTTGTTTGATGTTGTCTCGAGATTAAATTTTAATATGTGTGAGGAATTAAGGTATTCGAATGGCCATACTAATTACTATTGTAGATTTCAGCGGTTGTCCATAAGTTGGATACCCCAGGTGTGCAATTGTTCTTTTTTAGCGATATATAATTTAGTGGTGATATTGTTTTTTTAAACAGTTATTGTAGGTTTCGGGCACTTGGCGATAACACTTGTACACATTTCCTAAACTAAGTGAATCTCATTGGTTTAACATTTTATAAAACATTATATTTAATATATTAAATTGGTTTAACATTTTATAAAACATTATATTTAATATACTAAATTGGTTTAACACGTTATGAAACATTATATTTAATTTATTAAATTGGTTTAACATTTTATAAAACATATTTAATATATTAAATTGGTTTAACATTTTATCAAACGTTATATTTAATATATTAAATTGGTTTAACATTTTATAAAACATTATATTTAATATATCAAATTGGTTTAACACTTAACAAAACATTTGAGTTAATATATTAAATCTAACACAGTAAGTGGAGCCCATCGATTTACCACATTAAGAAACATTATATTTAACATATTAAATTCATTTAACACGGTTAGTAGGCCCATTGGTTTAACACTTAAAAAAACATTATATTTAATATATTAATTGTAACACAGTAAGTGGAGCTCAGGTTAACACTTAAAGAAACATTATATTTAATATATTACATGCAGCACAGTAAGTGGAACCCATTTGCGTAACACTTTAAATACACATTATATTTAATATTGTCGTGGGGGTGATGAAAATGGGAAATATTGCGCCTAGAGCGGGACTCGAACCCACATCTCTTTGCATTCCGGGCCAGTGTGCTAACCATTAAACCACCTAGGCTCCCTGATATCAATACACTCCCCATGCCTACCTGTCTATGTGGTTACTTGCCTGAGAGGTCAGTGCAGACCACTACAATCGTCCCCTGGAATTGTAAGTCTTGTAATGCTTACAATTACATACATACAGGCAATGCACTAACACATCATACACAGGGTAGGTTCAACAACCCATACAGCGCAAAGCTTGTACAGGATCCTGATCACGGCAACCAGTGTCGTGGGGGTGATGAAAATGGGAAATACTGCGCCTAGAGCGGGACTCGAACCCACATCTCTTTGCATTCCGGGCCAGTGTGCTAACCATTACACCACCTAGGCTCCCTGATATCAATACACTCCCCACGCCTACCTGTCTATGTGGTTACTTGCCTGAGAGGTCAGTGCAGACCACTACAATATATTAAATCTGAATCTGTAAGTGAAGCATATAGGTTTAACACTTTACAAACATTTAATATATTAAATGTAACACAGTACATGGAGTCCATCGGTCATTCTTTTAACACTTTAAAAAACATTATTCTTAATATATTAAATATAACACTGCAAGTGGAGCAAAGTGGTTTAATACTAAAAAAGAAACAAAACAACAAAAATCACCAATATTTTGGCATTTGGGTGCGGCTTCCTTCGTTTAGAGGTTTTTGGTTAACATTATATTTAATATATTAAATGTAACAGTAAGTGAAGCATATAGGTTTAACACTTTGAAAACATTTAATATATTAAATGTAACACAGTAAGTTGAGCCCATCGGTCATTCTTCTAACACTTTAAAAAAACATTATTTAAAATATATTAAATATAACGCCGCAAGTGGAGCAAAGTGGTTTAACACTAAAAACAAAAAAAAAGTAAAGAAAATCACCAATATTTTGGCTTTATGGTGCGGCTTCCGTCGGTTAAAGGTTTTCGGTTAACCCGCTGGCATTTTACCTGATCACTACACTCCAGCTCACCCTTCACCGAAACACAAAGGCTGCTTGTAGGGCTGCCTACGCCTCACACCTCCTGACTAGTGCAACACAGAGCGCACCCTGCACCTATTCGCCGCTCATAACCTGGGGCGACTTCACCAACAAATCAACGAGGCGTGGTGGCAGAATCAGTAGAGCGCGGGCCTCGCGTATGGGAGATCGGGAGTTGGTTTCCCGGTCAAGTCAAACCAATGACTTATAAAATTGATATTTGTCGCTACCTAGCTTTGGCGCTCTGTATTAATAGGATAGGGCAAGGACTGGTTAGCGCGTTGTCAGGATAATGTGACTGAGTGGGATATCGGGTCATGGTGCCAGCGGCCTGATTTCCCATTGGGGGCAGCATTATAATGTCGCCACGAGTGCACTGTCACAAGTCGGTACCCATCCTGATATGACCTTAGATGTTGCTAGGATGTAAAACTCCAACAAACAAAACCCAGCGGGGAAGCACTATGAAATCGTCATAAGTGTGCACTATCCCAAGTTGGTAACGGTACCCATTCTGATATGACCTTAGATGTTGCTAGGATGTAAAACAACAAGCAAAGGAAGCAAATCAGGGTTGGTGCATTCTTATTACTGTCGCCTCAGAAACCAGTTTCCACACATAACCGCATGTTGCCAGGTTTCGCCCATGGCTGACTCATATTGGGATTGACACTTTGATTATTGTTGTTGACGGCTTCAAGCCAAAGCCGAAGCCGAGGGAAGAGAGGCTGGTAGAGGGAGATGAAGTCGTCTTCATTGTGTGACAACACGCGCCAGCCAGAGAACTGGAGCAAGTTCCCAGTTTTCTTTGACTGGAAAGTGATTTCCTTTAGCCAGAACGAGGCTTGGAGCTGGAGGCCTGGTGTGTATGTGTACAAAGGTGGTGGTGTGTGGGGGGTGGGGGGGGGGGTGTCTGAAGGGAAGGGGAGGGGAGGGGGTTCTGTAAAGTGGATAGCAACGAAATTTGTTAGGCACAGCTTGTCTGGTTGCATGGCTGGGTGCAGATTGTATGGTTGTGCAGATTGTCTGGTTGTACGGATTGTCTGGTTGTACAGCAGAATATGGCGAAGAACTGGACAGATGCGGGGCGATGGCAGCAGCATCTTGAGGAGAAGAGGGAAACAGAAAGGTGCCTGCCTAGTAGCAGACCAGTTGCCTTGCCAGGTCGCCGCCTACTGCCTCCCTCAAGGACCTCAAATAGCAGTTGGATGTTATAGTAGTTCATCATCATCATCATCATCATGCTGTCCGTCGCGATGCGACAAAGACTGCTTTCATTACTTGACTGCCGCTCTCCATTTAGCGCTCTGCTGTGAGAGTTATGTCCATGAGTCGGTCTTAATGTCTCTCAGCTTCAGGTTTTTTCATTTCATGAAAGCTGCCTGCAAAAGTGTTGAAGTGCTGCTGGCTTTTGCAAGTTACCAGCGGCACCCTCTCGGGGAGCAAATAGAGGTTTCACACCGGCATGTCAAGACAGGCGCAAAACTATTTGTCCCTGCAGTGGCTGGTCGGGAGATGTTGGGAGTTCCATACATCAACCGCACTTAATGCTGCCACAGTGACATGGTTTTCTGCTTAGGGTTGACATATATCAGCACATATACAATTAAGGTAGATAACGATTACAATTACAAGACAATTATATAATTAATAATATGCATATAATAAATTGATACATTCCATAATTAGCTACATGTTATATGGTTGTATAGTTAGGCATAGGGTGTCTGATTGTATAATCTATGCTAAAGCCGTCCTACTGTGACCATATATGCTGCTAGTACGTAAAACAACAACAATCAGGGTTCCGGCGGATCCTTAAAAAGTGCATTTTCAAGGCCTTGAAAAGTCTTAAATGTAGTTACTTTTCTGTGACAGGTCTTAAAAAGGTCTTAAATTGGATTTGGCCACTATAATATTTTTTCTATGCATTTTACCAGCTATCTTCACAAAGCACAAATCTCCGTGGAGCTGAAATATCCATAGATTGCATGACCTCCCTCATTTCTTTTCATATTTATTTAAATATTATGTTACATTTGCCACGAAAATAGGTCTTAAATTGTATGAAAATTGGTATTAAAAAGTTGAAAAAATGTTTTAAATCTGATTGTCTGATAGGCCGGTGAAGTAACCCTGATTTACAAACAAACTTGTTTGTTGTTGTTTTGCATCCTAGCAACATCTAAGGTCATATCAGGATGGGTACCGACTTGTGACAATGCGCACACATGGAGACTTTATAGTACTCCCCGACCTGATGACCAGGCCACCAGCACCATGACCTGATATCCCACTCAATCACATTATCCTGACACTGAGCCAACCAGTCCTTGTCCTATCCTAGTAATGATGGGTGCCAGGCTAGGAAGTGACAAGTATCAACTTTTTAAGTCATTGGTTTGACTCGACTAGGGTTCAAACCCATGATCTACCAACACGGGAGACGGATGCTCTAACTCATTCGGCCATCGCGTCTGGTTCACAAACAAACAGTAGATTTGTAGATTTATCTGGGTCATGTTCTCGTTAGATGACCTTTAACGTGTCTTCCTTTTCCTTTGCAGGTGGGTGGTGTTACCCGGATTTTGCTCAAATTTTAACAGAAAACTTCTGGAAGAAGGTAACTCAAATTTAATTAAACGTTTGTCATGTGGGTTCTTTCACTTGCTATCCGGACCGCACTTTGTCCACCTCTCTATCTCCTCTCTTCTGGCCTTGCTCCTTGATTATGTCTGAAAAGAGTTCCAGGAGGGGGAGCCCACCAGCATTTCACTTTCTACTCTTACTCTGTCCGTGTCTTTGGCTCGCTGGACGGTCACCATAGAGCAAATAGACACGGCCCTTTGACTCAACTCTCATTTCTCTTTCCTATACTCTACCCTTTTTTTCTCCCGGGCTTACTTCCCCCCCCTGATCAAGGGAGCCGTTTGCTTAGGTGGGGCCCTGTACCTTATCATTTCTCTCGCTTTGTTCTTGTTGCTGAAACCTGCTGGACCCACCTTTACCCGTCCGTCCCTTCCTCCTGAACCCTTGCTGCTGTTACTGGATACGAGTGCTCTGCTACCGCCGGATCAGAGTGATTTAGGGAGTTAAAATATCATTGAAAATGGTATTGTTGGGACCCAAATAAAATCGATATAGGAGAGTGGTCGATCTGTGGAGGTGGTCGGTTAGAGAGGTTTTACTTTATGTGTTGGGGTGTTTTTATGTATGTATGCATGTATGTATGTTTTCTTGATATCGGCCTGACGTCACAGCCCTGGCAACTACTCGCAAAGGGTAAAACAATGCAGTAATTTGTGCTGCAGCAATGCTATGTTTATGCGGAGCATTTATTTTTGCAAAGTAAATAAAAATGCTTTCATCGGGTCGATTAAAAAGATCTTAATGCGGAAGTGAAGTGGAAGATCTGAAGTATTTAATTTAACCTAAGATCAATTTTCTCTGAAAGAATTAAAAAGCAGAGATAATAGTGAAAGTTGGGATATTCTGAGTGTCAGTGCCAGTGGTAGCCGTACCGGATCACTGCCTCAAAAACTATTTTCGCAAAATAAATTAAAGAACTTCCAATTGGCTGATTTAAAAAAAAGCTGAACGTGAAATTGTAGAGAAAGATCTGAACTATTTAATAGAAATAAGAGAAATTTGCTTTCAAAGCACCAAAAAGCACAAATTACTGTGATAGTTAGGGTAGTTTTGGTGTTGTCTCTATGACAGTGGCATTTGTTTTACCCTTCGCGCGTTGTGAAGTTTCGGATGTCCGACATCAAGAATGCATGTATGTATGTATGTTTGTTTGTTTGTTTGTTTGTTTGTATGTATGTATGTATGTATGTATGTATGTATGTATGTATGTATGTATGTATGTATGTGTGTATGTGTGTATGTATACATGTGTGTATGTGTGTATGTATGTTTGTATGTATGTGTGTATGTATCACCATACTACCCACACCTACCTGTCTATGCAGCTCCTTGCCTATAAGGTCGATGCAGACTACTAAATATATAAATACAGTAAAACCTCTCTAAATCGACCGACCATGGGACCGACTTTAAGTGATGATGTGTATGTATACATGTGTGTATGCATGTGTGTATGTATGTTTGTATTATGTTTGTATGTGTGTTATGTATGTTTGTATATATGTATGTGTATGTATGTATGTATGTGAGGTGTGTATGTATGTGAGATATGTGTGTAGGTATGTATGTGAGGTGTGTATCTATGTGAGGTGTGTATGTATGTGAGGTGTGTGTATGTGAAGTGTGTGTGCGTGCGCGTGTTGAGGAGGACAGGGCGGGTGGCCCGAGGCTGTGGACGGAGGATGTAGCGTTTTGTTTGATCGTGATAGCCACGGTTGCCTATCAACCGATGTCGGTAGCTATGAGACGGCTGGGTGTGACTGATGGGTGTGCACTGTGTGGTCGGGTGTGACTGGCCAATTAGCGCGCTCACAGATCAGAGCAGGGAGGTGGAAGAGGAGGTGGGGGGGGGGGGGGCGCCATCAGACCGATTGTAATCAACAGGGACTGCGTCTACCCAGCGTCCAGTCGGCGTCCGTCTGTCCCAGCTTCCGGTCGGGGATACTTCCGGTTGCGGGGAGAAACCGAAACCAGTGGTCCACAACGGGTCATCAAAGGCTGCGGTAAGCGCTGTCCTGTCTGTGGGAAAGTGCATATAAAACACCGCGTGCTGCTTATTGGAAAGAGTTTATAGCCTATGTGGCGGCAGCGGGTTTCCTCCAAAGAAATATGTCAGAATGACATGTATCAATTTTTAAGTCATTAGTTTGGACTCGACCAGGGTTCAAACCCACAAACTCATGGGTTCGAATCCCCCGATCTCCCAAGACAGGGGACGGACGCTCAACTCATTCGGCCATCCCGTCTGGTCTTCTTATCTAGTAGAAATACATCATCCACTCAGGTCCGACACAATTTATTGCAATCTGCTGTCAAAATAATACTCGAGATGACACATGTGTGTGTGTAGTGTCTTAAGTGTGGTGTTCTCTGTGACGGAGTGTCTGACTTTTTTCTAGGTCGGACTCCTGATCTGAAGGTCAGTGGTTCGATTCCCTGTGCCCCCCAACCTCTGCCAATTTGGATTTCCACCGCTGTGTATAACTTACAGCATCATCAAAGGCCAATTGCTCTCATACCATGTCTATGTGGTGTGGGAGGTTAAAAATCCCTTGGGTCGGTAAAAGTGTAGGCTGGGGCTTTCTATCGACAAATTGTCTAATGGTGAAAACAAGTCTATTCAGACTTATCCATGATAGGCGGTATAAATCTTCAGGAAGTGTGTTGGGGGGGTGGGGGGGGGGGGACCAGAGACCGAGAAAAGCCTCAGTTGTAAAAAAAAACAAATATATATATATATATTTTACCTCGGTACTACCCCTCTGGCTACTCGTAGTTCAGGGAGAAGGAAGCATATCCAGGTCCAGTCATGGGGGTGATGAAAATGGGAAATATTGCGCCTAGAGCGGGACTCGAACCCACATCTCTTTGCATTCCGGGCCAGTGTGCTAACCATTCCCCCACCTAGGCTGCCTGATATCACCATACTACCCACACCTACCTGTCTATGCAGCTCCTTGCCTATAAGGTCGATGCAGACTACTAAATATATAAATACAGTAAAACCTCTAAATCGACCGACCATGGGACCGACTTTAAGTGGTCCGTTTAGGGAGGTGGTCGGTTTAGAGAGTTAGAATATTCTTACAATGGGTATTGTTGGGACCCAAATAAAGCGATCGATATAGGGGATTGGTTTATCTGTGGAGGGGTCGGTATAGAGAGGTTTTAGTGTATATAAATATTAGCCTCAGAATTAGGACACAGACTCTTAACATGACGTGCGTGTGTATACATGTACCCTGAGACCTCTCTAACCGACCACCTCCACAGATCGACCACTTCCTCTATATCGATCGCTTTATTTGGGTCCCTCATACAATACCATTGTAACGATACATTTAAAAAAACGTCCCTAAACCGACCACCGACCATTTTATAGTCGGTCCCATGGTCGGTCGATTTCGAGAGGTTTTACTGTATACAAGTACAGTATAGCCTCTCTAACCGAGTGCCTCCACAGATCGACCACCCCCATATATCAATCACTTTATTTTGGTCCCAACAATACCACTGTAACCATATTCTAACTCCCTAAACTGATCACCTCCCTAAATGACCCATTTAAAGTCGGTCCGATGGTCGGTCGATTTAGAGAGGTTTTACTGTATACAAGTACTCTGACATCCACTTTGGCACCCAGCTTACTCCGTCCGTGACTGGGGATATTATCCACTCTGTCAAGATGAGCCTCTTGGCAACCGACACCCGCAGGTCATACATAACTCTTACTCTTAGGAAAAAATGGCGTGGTGGCCAAATCTGTAGAGCACGGGCCTAACGCGCGGGACATCGCGAGTTGGGTCCCGGTCGAGTCAAACCGATGACTTATCAAATTGATAATTGTCGCTACTAAGCGTGGCGCTTGGCATTAATAGGATAGGATTGGGACAAGGACCGGTTCATTGGCTCAGTGTCAGGATAATGTGATTGAGTGGGATTTTGGGTCATGAATGGTGCCGGTGGCCTGATATCCCAGTGGGGCAGCACCGTAAAGTTGCCCGGAGTGCGCACTGGCACAAGTCGATATGACTGTAGATGTTGCCAGGATGTAAAAGAACTAACTTACGGAGAAGGCATGTTTTACAGATCATACAAGTATACTATCATGTGGCCACGTTATTTGTGTGTTTGTTCATATATATCCTTAGATGTTTCTAGAACATAAACCCAAACAAGAAATATGTATGTTTAGCGTTTCTCCAGCGTGTCTTGACATATGTAATGTATGAGGCGTTGTTCTGGCGATCGAATAAGGTATATAACATTCACCAGCATTCTTCGAACATATCGTTTTTCAACCGGAAGCATGTTAGCCATACGTTGGCCATACGCTATGTATACGTATGGGCGATAATATAACCACAACAGGGATAGTTGAAACCTGACTTTCGTTATTTTCCTAACAGTGCCAATTCTCGGAGCGGGGTGGGGGGGGGGGGGAATCCGCGTTTTCACGGAAATTTGTCATCAGTGTAATATTCTCGGCTTGATTTGCGTGATTTTTTCCTGAGACCACTTGATCCCTGCTCTCTTACCCCCTGAAGTTTGTGTGATTCTAGTTGAGTAACGACTGGATGGTACGCCCCACCCCCACCCCGACCCCACATCCCCCCACCCCATGTACAACAGGCCCCCACACCCAGAAGTGTTAAGTGGCAGTCAAGATGGTGACGGATTGAGGGATAACATCGTCATATTTCTGCCACAGATATCATCTGAGGTGGTTCTGGCTGCGGCCACGTTAAAGGGGCCATGAATAAAGTACTCTGTTAAGTGATATCCTCTTCAGAATCCTGTACCGCCCACCCAACACCCACCGAACACCCCTCTCCACCTCCTCCGCACCCACACATACCCCAGTCACACGAGAGGCAGCGTTCGCCGCCAACCTCCTTACGCCCAAAAGGATACCAACCACCCAGCATTCCATTCGATACATTGATTCAAATATGTTGTAGGCGCCATGTCGGCACCAGATCGGCGCCAGATCAGCGGCAACTCGCCAACCCAGGCCAGCGCCAGGGCAGTGCCAGGGCGACGCGGGTTGGGGAAAGGGCGGTGCCCTGACGCCGACCACATGCGGACTGCAGCATTGCATGTGTTGGCGCCACCAGTTCGGCGCCAGATCGGTGCCAGATCACCAGCAACTCGCCAACCCAGGGTGGCACCAGGGCGGTGCCAACCATTTTGAATGGCGCCGCCGGAACAGGACGTAAGGAGGTTGCACGTGCAGCAGCAGCAACCTCCTTGCGTCCAAAATTCCCAAAATGGGTGCCGGGAGGTTGGCGTCCTCGCGGCGACAGCACTCAATCAGGCCGTAAGGAGGGCGCAAGGAGGACGTTTTGACGTCGCGAATAGATCGTTAGTGAACGCAGGCCTCGTGTGACTGGGGTATCACCAACCCATTATCCCCAAACCCTGTCCCCAAACGATGAGACGGGGTGGCCGAATGAGTTGAACGTTCGTCCTCTGATTTGGAAGATCGCGGGGTCCGAACCCATGAGTTTGTGGCTTCAAACCCTGGTCGAGTCAAACCAATGACTTGACAAATTAATACTTGTCGCTTCCTAGCCGGGCACTTGGCATTATTAGGATATGGCAAGGATTTGTTTCCTCAGTGTCAGGATCATGTGACTGAGTGGGTCATGGTGCCGGTGGCCTGGTCTCCCAGAGGAGCCGCACTATAAATTCACCATGAGTGTGCACTGTCACAAGTCGGTACCCATCCTGATATGACCTTAGATGTTGCTAGGATGCAAAACAACAAACAATCAAAACCCTCTCCAAATCTCTGCCCAAACACTCCCCACCGTTCTTCTCACCTCCCCCCCCCCCCACCCCCTTTCCCAAACCCTTTTCCTTCACCGTCTCTCCCCTTCACCAAACAGCTTTCCTTCCCTCTCCTCAAACACCCCCCTTCCCTCAACACCTCCCCCACCTTCCCCAAACCCTTTTTCTTCACCCTCTCTCCCCTTCACAAAACAGCTTTCCTTCCCCCTCCTCACCCTCCCCCCAACACCTCCCCACTTCCCCAAACCATTTTCCTTCACCCTCTCTCCCCATCACCAAACAGCTTTCCTTCCCCCTCCTCAAACACCCCTTCCCCCTTCCCCAAACACCTTCTCACCTACTCCCTAATCACCAGACGCGATGGCCGAATGAGTTAGAGCATCCATCTCCCGTGTTTGTAGATCGTGGGGTCAAACCCTCGTCGAGTCAAACCAATGACTTAAAATTGATACTTGTCACTTCCTAGCCAGGCACTCGGCATTATTAGGAGAGGGCGAGGACTGGTTGGCTCAGTGTCAGGATAATGTGACTGAGTGGGATATCAGGTCACGGTGCTGGTGGCCTGGTATCCCAGTGGGGCAGCACTATAAAGTCATGATGAGTGAACACTGTCACAAGTCGGTGCCCGTCCTGATATGACCTTAGATGTTGCTAGGATGTAAAACAATAAAAAAACAAACAACCAACCTCCCTAACCCACTTCCCAATCCCCTCCCCTCCCCCTCCCCACCTCCTCCTTAATCCCCTTCCCACCACTCACTGTCCCACCAATCCCCACTCTCCTCCCGCCCCCCCCCCCCCCCCGTCTGAGAACTCGGTGGTGGGATGGGGGGGGGGGGGGGGCGTTAAGGGAAGAAGAATCCGAAGATATGTGCATTTACCAAATTCCCAAGTTATGTTGGTAGCACATTCTCTGTGGTTACAAGTGTGCATTACCATCTATGGGGCTATGTCGGCATTTATCAAACGCTGTTTACTTGTTTGTTGAGGTTTTAGGTTCTAGCCATTTCCAAGATCTACAGACGGCATATAGTAGCAACATCAATTTAGCCACATAAGACAACATCTCGCAATAACAGACAACATTAAGCAACGATAGATGATTTTAGTAACAACAGGCAACATTTAACATCAACAGATGACATTTAGCAGTAACGTACAACATTTAGTAACAGCAGACGATATTTAGCAAGAACAGATGATGTTTAGTAACAACATATGACATTTAACATCAACAGATGACATTTAGCAGTAACATACAATATTTAGTAACACTAACATCAGACGATATTTAGCAACAACAGGTGATGTTTAGTACCAATATATGACATTTAACATCAACAGACAACATTTAGCAACAACACATGACATTTAGCAACAACATATGGCATTTAGCAACAACATATGTTGTTTAGTAACAACATATGACATTTAACATCAACAGACAACATTTAGCAACAACATACAACATTGAGCAACAACAGATGATGTTTAGTAACAACATATAACATTTAACATCGACAGACACCATTTAGCAACAACAAACGACATTTAGCAACAACATATGATGTTTAGCAACAACAGATGATTGTTTAGTAACAACATATCACATTTAACATCAACAGACAACATTTAGCAACAACACATGACATTTAGCAACAACATATGATGTTTAGTAACAACATGACATTGAACATCAACAGACACCATTTACCAACAACATATGACATTTAGCAACACCATATGATGTTTAGTAACAACATATGACATTTAACATCAACATACATCATTTAACAACAACATATGACATTTAGCAACAATATATGATGTTTAGTAACAACAAATGACATGTAACATCAACAGACAACATTTAGCAACAACTAATGTTGTTTAGTAACAGCATATGACATTTAGCAACAACATATGATGTTTAGTAACAACATATGACATGTAACATCAACAGACAACATTTAGCAACAACTAATGTTGTTTAGTAACAGCATATGACATTTAGCAACAACAGATGATGCTTAGTAACAAGATATGACATTTAACATCAACAGGCAAGATTTAGCAACAACATATGATGTTTAGTAACAACATATGACATTTGACATCAACAGACAACATTTAGCAACAACAGATGATGTTTATTAACAACATATGACATTTAGCATCAACAGACAACATTTACCAAAATCATACGACATTTTCCAACGACAGACGACATTTACAAACAGCAGACGACATTTACAAACAGCAGACGACAGAAGGAGCACTAATCTATAACACAATCCGACGTCATTATGTTCGAACGCCTGCCCGCCCGCCTCCCCCTTTGACCAGCGTCTGTGGAGAAACGAAAACACGGCGTTCCTCACAAAATGGCGGCAACCGGAAGTAGGCAGCGCCCAACACGACCCGCCTGTGTCAATAGCACTTTAATTGGCTACTGGCCTTGGGCGGCGAACACGTGGTCATTGTGTCTGTGTGTCGGAGATTAATTGGGTGCATGGACAGAATTTGGTCCCACCCAAGGTGGCGCGGCAGTGACACTGACAGTGATAGTGACATTGACAGTGACACTGACAGTAATAGTGACAGTGACACTGACAGTAATAGTAACAGTGACACTGGCAGTTATAGTGACATTGACAGTGCCACTGACAGTAATAGTGACAGTGGCACTGACAGTTATAGTGACATTGACAGTGACACTGACAGTAATAGTGACAGTGACACTGACAGTTATAGTGACATTGACAGTGACACTGACAGTAATAATGACAGTGACACTGACAGTGATACTGACAGTGATAGTGATAGTGAGCGACCATCTTGGAACTGCAAATTATTCACGGAGTTTAATTGGGTGTATTGACAGACTTTGGTCTCACCCCGGTGGTGCGGCAGTGACACTGACTGTGACACTGACAGTGATACTAATAGTGACAGTGATACTAGCAGTGACACTGACAGTAACCGTGATACTGACAGTCGCCCTGACAGTAATACTGACAGTGACCTTGACAGTGACACTAACAGTAACACTGACTGTGACACTGCCAATGGCACTGACAGTGAAACTAACAGTGACACTAACAGTGACACTGGCAGTGATAGTCACACTGACACTGGCAGTGACAGTCACACTGACAATTTGTTGTTGTTGTTGTTGTTGTTGTTGTAAATATAGTTTATTCATTGAATAAAGTCTTTTGTCAGCGCCGTGGCACTGGTCTTCCAGCCATGTGACAATACAGTTATTTACAATATATGCAGCTAGCCCAAATCAGCTGAAATAACAATATCAAACATTCAAAGACTTACATATGGTATAGTTTGACAATTCACATACAAAAATAGCAGTTATATGTTGTATTCCTACACACTTGATACATACATGTGTATTGATTAGACCTTTACATTACGGAGTGGTTAGGTGCATAGTTTTCCTTCATAGGTTTGTATGCCTACTATGTTGTGAATTGCAAAACTATCATGTTGTTGGAGTTAACATTTTGAGATGGAGTGAGTGTTAGTAGAATGGTTTGTTTATTCTGTTAGATAGAGTGTGGTTAGCTTATAGGGTTATGCTTAAAAGGTTAATACCTCAGGTGTGTCTTTTGACTACATGAAGTAGTTTGAGTAAGTAGGTTGTTAGTAATGATGGGATAAACAATGCTTGGAGGATTGTATGTTTCAGTCATTTAGTAGTCTAGTACAGACTTTATTAGTGTCTATGTTTGTACAAAGACCCTATAATACCAAGACAGCTCACCCAGCCTGTACTGTGTAATCAAGATGATCAAACCCACCACTTGGTGCGCTGGCTGTTCCCCCGGCTAAACAGATGCCACAATATATGCACAAATGTATATATGAATGTGAAAGCTGTGTGACGATGGTGACGATGATGTGTGCCTGTTCATAGCAATCCGATATTGATGTGTATTCACGCTTACCCGCCTCATGCATGATATAACCGTATGTGTTTACATGTGAAACACCAACCAGCAGCTGGGTCGATCAAGCCCACCACAAGGTGGCACCGCAAAATTTACATCACATGGGAGAGATAGGGAGTGAGCCGTCCCAGTACCACAGGGCCCCCGGTCTATAGCAATACTACCAGACTGATACACCCTTCCGAATTTGCTGGGCAAATAATTTGTACGGTGGATAACTTGGTTTGTTGGCAGCAGGCAAAGGAGCGCGTGGGGTGGTGGGAGGGGGCAGGGTGGCCATAGGTGCTTATGATAGATAGCTAATTAAATATGGCGACCTCATCACTAGGCCTGTAGAAGGGCCTGATTGACTTGGTGAAATCTTACCAGGTTCTTGAATTCTAGTTGTGTTTGTGCATGTCTAATTCTGACTGGGAGTTCATTCCATAATTTGCTGCCTTTGTAGATAGGGGCTCTTGTCAGTCTATTTGGGAGTGGTTTAGGAACTTTCAGGAGTGTAGCATCCCCCTGCCTGGTAACTCTGGTAGTATGGTCTATGTAGTTTTCATCCTTGGCTCTGATAAACATAAGAGATAGCAGATGTGCATCTCTCCTTTGGCTCAGGTATGTGATATTAGATCTAGTGTGCATCTCATTCACTGAGAGAACTTTGCCCCTATATACTGTTCTAAGAGCTCGGTTTTGAGTTCTCTGTAATTTATTTTCTTGTTGTTTTGTTAAAAGGCCATAGATTAGATCATTATAATCTATTATTGGCAGTATAGTTGCCTTATACAGTTTGAGTGCTGTGTTCTCACTCATGTAGCATCTTATTTTTCTTAGCGGCCATCTTGGAACTGCAGATTATTCAAGCAGCTTAGCTAATATATGCAACTGGCTATTGACGCACGAAGTAAATGTGTGCATAGTTAGGGTTGTCAAGGTTACAACCTACAGGTTGTCATGGTAACAATCATTTCCAGTAATGTGTCGTGACCACTACCATGCTGGAAAAAACAAGATAATAAAGTTGCCATGAGTGCGCACTGTCACAAGTCTGTAGGTACCCGTCCTGATATGACGCCAGGTGTTGCCAGGACGTAAACCTCGAACAAACACACAATCCAGTGGGGCAGCACTATAAAGTTGCCATGAGTGAGTACTGTCACAAGTCGGTACCTCTCCTGATATAACCCTAGATGTTGCCAGGACAAAGAATCCCAACAAACAAATAACCCAGTGAGGCAGCACTATAAAGTCGCCATGAGTGCGCACTTTCACAAGTCTGTAGGTACCCAACTGATATGACCCCATATGTTGCCAGGACGTAAAACTCGAACAAACAAACAATCCAGTGGGGCAGCACTATAAAGTTGCCATGAGTGCGCACTGTCACAATTCGGTACCTCTCCTGATATGACCCTAGATGTTGCCAGGACGTAGAATTCCAACAAACAAACAATCCAGTGGGGCAGCACTATAGAGTTGCCTTGAGTGCGCACTGTCACAAGTCGGTACCTCTCCTGATATGACCCTAGATGTTGCCAGGACGTAAAATTCCACCAACCAACCAACCAACCAACCAACCAACCAACCAAGGCAGTGCTAGTTGGGGAGGTTGGGATGGGGGGAGGGAGGAGGCAGGAGGAGGGAGGGGGAGGGAGCGACGGAGGGTGGGGGGGAATTCTTCAACAAAGCAGACCTAATGGTTCACAGCAGTCTCTGCTCACTTAAGGGGCTGTCATATTACGAAGCATCACACCAACATACGCCGAAGTATGTGATTTTTGCCAGCTACATCGGGATACGTTGCTATGCGTTACGCGTTGGTGCTCGTTGGTGTACGTCAATGTATGTCAACGTTTGTTGCGATATGATGTCACACGTCACGGGGTCGGCAAAGTTTTGTGCATGCACAAAACTTTTGACGTTCGACAACGTGTGGATTTTACGTCAGCCATACATTAGGTGTATGTCAATGTACATTAGACGTATGTTAGACAAACGTTGTTCACTATGTTGCACTATGTTGACCTACATTAAAGCTGCATGGTCCGATGACAACATCAAATTTTCAAAACAAAAAAAAGGATCTAAATTTGACTTAGATACTGGTGCACTTATTAAACATTTGTCACCACATAGAAAGGAATACTGAGGCACTTGAATAGAACCTGTTGCTGTAGAAGCCTATGTTGTCAGAGTTTTGACAAGCTTGCCAAAATTAATTTTGCATGGTTCCAATTCAAATATCTCAAAAGTTAGCCACTTAAAATAAATGTTACTTCAAGCTAAAGTAAGGTACATAATAACGATCAACCTAATGTATTTATCTCAGAAAATTTCAGAAACTCAAAACCATCGGACTATGCAACTTTAAAGGCAGTGGGAACGAACATTCCGCGTACTGACAAACTATGGATAATGTATGTCTAACGTATGTTTAGCATTTCTCCAGCATGTCTTGACATATGTAATGTATGAGGCGTAGTTCTGGCAATCAAATAATGTATATCACATTCACCGGCATTCTGCGAATGTACCTTGAGCGTAATTTGAGCATTTTTCACCCGGGAGCACGTTAGCCATACGTTGGTCATACTTTGGCCATACACTATATATACGTTATGTATACGTCCAACTTTGCCCCTGTGCTGAAAAGTTAGACACTTCTCGACGTGAAAAAAAGTGATTTTACGCATTGGCCAGGCGCTTGCGAGATGCGTCGTAATGTGACATGGCCTTTACATTTATCCCGACCACGTGATGTCATCCTCACGTGACCACTACCACGTGACCACATGTCTTCACTGACAAAAAACACTGTGTACCGCTCATGTTCACGAAAACAACGCAATCGTAGCCTCGTCATCGGATAAAAAGTTTCACCTTTGTATCCAGCTCCTTCCTATCCCTGCCCGTCCTGATTTGACCTTCAATGTTGCCAGGGCGTAAAACTCCAACAACCAACCTACCTATCCCTGTATTTTATAACAAATAAAGCTATCTCAGGCCTGGGTTTGAACCTGGGTCACCATCATTTGCAGCTGCTCCAACCGTGTAGGTTTGTTGGTTGATTGTTGGAGTTTTACATCCTGGCAACATCTATGGTCACGTCAGGACGGGTATTGATTTATGACAGCGCGCACACACTTTATAGGCCTGCCTCACTGGGAGACCAGGCCACCAGCATCATGACCCGATATCCCACTGAGTCACATTATCCTGACACTGAGCTAACCAGTCAGCTAACCCTATCCTATTAATGCTGAGTGCCAGGCTAGGAAGCGACAAGTATACATTTTGAAGTCATTAGTTTAACTTAACCAGGGTTGGAACTCATGGGTTCGAATCCCATGATCTACCAACATGGTATAATGATTGCACTGGTATCTAAGTTGGTTATGTCGGGTCGAAGTTGGACATTTTTTACTTCTTTCATCGGATTATGCATCTTTAATGATTTTCCCAGCCATTTCTTTGTCAGTTAGTCATTTAAAGTTGCATACTCCGATGGTTTTGAGTTTGTGTCATTTCCTGAGGTAAAGATATTAGGTTGATAGTTATACTTTACTTTATTTTGAAATAATTTTGATTTTAAATGGCTAACTTTTGAGATATTCATTTTAAATGGCCAAGTTTCGAAATATTCGAACTGCAAACATGCACAATTAATTTTGGTAAGCACGTCAAAACTCTGACACCATCAGCTTCCGCAGTAACAGGTTCTATTAAATTGCCTCAGTGTTCCCTTTTATATGATGACAAATGATTATTAAATCATAAATATCTAAATTAGATATGTATAATCAAATCTAGATAATCATTTTGGTTTTGAAAATTTGATGTTTCATCTGACTATGGTGCTTTAATGTCAACATCAAAGCTGTCGGTCGTGATGCGACAAAGACTGCTTTCATTACTTGACTGTCGCTCTCCATTTAGCTCTCTGCTGTGAGAGTGATGTCCATGAGTCGGTCTTAATAATGTCTCTCAGCTTCAGGTTTCTCTTTATGGTATCCTTGAACCGGAGACGACTGTCATTCTCCATTTAGGTCTCTGGTGTGAGAGTGATGTCCATAAGTCGGTCTTAATGTCTCTCAGCTTCAGGTTTCTCTTGATGGTATCCTTGAACCGGAGACGAGGGCGCCCTCTCTTTCTGTAACCAGAAGACCATTGAGAGTAGAGGATCTGCTTTGGTAGCCTGTCTGATGACATCCTTATGAGGTGTCTAGTCCACCGGAGATTCTTTTTGATCAGAAGATCTTCCATAGAGGGCCTGCCACGTTAATGTGTTGGCTATAAAAGCACTGAAGGCAGTTCTATATTACATTGCCTCAGTATTCCCTCCTATGTGATGCCAAATGCTTAATAAATGCATAAGTATCCAAATTAGATATGTAGAATAAAATCTCGATAATTATTTTGGTTTTATAAATTTGATCTTTCATCGGACTATGCACCTTTAATTATTTCTTTGTCAATTGATCATTTAACATGTTAGATCAGACGGGATGGCCAAATGAGTAATGGCTGGCACACACCTACCGTCTGTGCGCACCCACCTACCGTTTACGATTCGCGCACTAAAACTGACGACCCGACCCGACCCGACCCGTTTCCCGACTGGAGCGCTCACATATACCGTCCGTTTTCATGACTCTCCCTCCCTCTCTCCCTCCCTGTGTCTGTGTGTGTGGTGGTGTGTGTGTCTGTGTGTGTGTTACTCTGTGCCTCTCGACACACAGAGACACACACAGACACACACACAGACACAGAGACACACACAGAGACACACAGACACAGAGACACACACATACACAGAGACACACACAGAGACACACACAAACACACACACAGACACAGAGACACACAGACACAGAGAAACACAGACACAGAGAAACACATACACAGAGACACACAGAGACACACACAGACACACACACAGACACCCACACAGACACAGAGACACACACAGAGACACACACAGAGACACACACCCAGACATACACAGAGACAAAGAGACATACACAGAGACACAGAGACACACACAGCCACAGATACACACACAAAGACACACACATACACAGAGAGAGACACACACAGACACAGAGACACACACACAGAGACACACACATAGAGACACAGAGACACACACAGAGACACACACATACACACACATATACACAGAGACACACATACAGACACAGAGACACACCCACAGAGACACACACAGACACAGAGATACACACACAGACACAGAGATACACACACAGACACACACATAGACACCGAGACACACATACAGACACAGAGACACACACCGAGACACAGAGACACACACACAGACACACACACATACACAGAGACACACACACAGACACACACACAGACACACACACAGAGACACACACAGACACAGAGACACACATACATACACAGAGACACACACACATACACACACAGACACACACACATACACACACAGACACAGAGACACACACACACAGACACACACATAGGCACACAGACACCCATACAGACACAGAGACACACACAGAGACACAGAGACACACACAGAGACACACACACAGAGACACACACACAGACACACACACAGACACATACAGAGACACACACAGAGACACACACAGAGACACACACAGACACACAGACAAAGAGACACACAGAGACACAGAGGACTTGGATGGCAAACGGACGTTGGGTATCACACATATACCGTATAAGATACGACTGACCGCTCACACCTACCGTTTCTTGAACGGCCCGATTCGTTTTTCGAATCCCTTGCGATTCCAGTTTTAAGGCCTAAAACTGAGTTTTAAGTCGCGAATCGCAAGGCTCTGGTGTGCTAGGGGGTCGCACACCTAACGACTAAAACCCAGTTTTACGTCGTAAACGGGCAGTTTTACGTCGTAAACGGGAGGTGTGCGCCGGGCATTAGAGCGTCCGTCTCGCGTGTTGGTAGGTCATGGGGTTGTGGGTTCGAACCCTGGTCGAGTCAAACCAATGACTTAAAAATTGATACTTGTCGCTTCCTAGCCTAGTGCTTGGCATTAATAGGAGAGGACAAGGACTGATCGGCACATTGTCATGATAATGTGACTGAGTGGGATATCAGGTCATGGTGCTGGCGGCCTGATCTTCCAGTGGGGCAGAACTATAAAATAGCCATGAGTGCGCACTGTCACAAGTCGGTACCCTTCCTGATATGACCTTAGATGTTGCTAGGACATAAAACGACAACAAACAAACAAACTTTAACATGTTTACTATAAAGGCATTGAAGGCAGTTCTATAATATAAATTGCCTCAGTATTCCCTTCTATGTGATGCCAAATGCTTAATAAATGCATAAGTATCCAAATTAGATATGTAGAATAAAATCTCGATAATTATTTTGGTTTTAGAAATTTGATACTTTCATTGGACTATGCACCTTTACTGATATTGCCAGCCATTTCTTTGTGAGTCGATCATTTAACAAGTTCGCTATGAAAGTATTTGAAGGCAGTTCTATGTTATCTTTGGCTCAGCGTTCAGTGCATACATTTCAGGTACTATTAGCGGTGTTTGCGCAGCCCACTGCGCACATTGGTGTAGTCTGGTCCCCTGGCCCTGCCTTGAACCGGTATTGTCCGCCATCTTGGAAAACATTCTTGCATCGTGTTTTTTGGGTACATTAGTTGTTTAAGCAGGAGAAATTTCAGTCGCAGATGGCTGGTCTTCCTCATTCCACTGCTCCTTGCCCTATCCTAATAATGCCGAGCGTCTGGCCACGGCGTGAATAGGTGGGAGTTAGTGACATTTAGATCGAGTTGAGACCAGGCAGGATGGCCGAATGAGTTAGAGCATCCGTCTACCCGTGTTGGGAGACCATGGGATCGTCGGTTCAAACCCTGGTCGAGTCAAACCCAATGACTTAAAAATTGATACTTGTTGCTTCCGAGCCAGGCACTCGGCATTATTTGGATACGGCAAGGCCTGGTTGGCTCAGTGTCAGGATAATGTGACTGAGTGGGATATCAGGTCATGGTGCCAGCGGCCTGGTTTCCCATTGGGACAGCACTATAAAGTCACCATGAGTGTGCACTGTCACAAGTCAGTACCCGCCGTGATATGATGTTAGATGTTGCTAGGACATAAAACAACAACATATCGAGTTAAAGACAGGATACGAGGGGGTGAGCGGGTGAAAGGGCCGCACTGGCCGGCGGGGCGGCTGACACTGTGACAGCGATGCCCGCCAAGCAGCGTAGTCGCTGTCAGAAATGTATAACATGTAAAGATCCCAATAAAGTGCCTGTCACACTATGGCAGATTGAGCAACGGACAGAACTGGACAAAGAATATTCTAGTCTCGTGTTATTCGCACTTGAAATGTATCGATTATGTAACAGACGGGTAACAGACTTGCAATGGATGGGAATGGACGGTAACGGATAATAACCGCATAGGTCAGTCCGCGCAATCCGTTACAAGTTTTGTGCATGCTCAAAACTTGTAACGGATCAGGCAGCATATTAATGGATATGCAACAGATATGCAACAGATATGCAACGGACACAAACTGGACTTTGTCGGATATCAACAGACTTTGTTCGGTTTCTTTCCATTTCCCCAATCCGGTGATGTGTGACAGAGCCTTAAGGAACGGCATTGCGATTAAGCAGATGTCGTGATGGTTAAATATATATATTCATACAAACTGACCTAAACACAAACCTGGATAGTATTTGCGTCGTGTAAATAGACCTTTATTTACACGAGCTGGAAAGTGGTCTTCATTCACAGCTCGTGCAAATATCTTTGTCCAGTGACAGACGCCTCTTGCTTTAGACCGCAAACGGAAACCCCGTCTAGTGTTTCGTCGCGCGGGTTGGCCCAGTCGATAGAGTGCGCGCTCCCCTTACGGAAGGTCGAGGGTTGGAATTCTGGTGGAGTCAAACCGATCTAAATTCATACTTGACGCTTCCTAGCCTGGCGCTTGGCATTAATAGGATAAGGCAAGGACTGGTTAGTTTGGTTTCCAGATAATGTGATTGAGTGGGATATTATAGTGCTGGTGGCCTGGTCTCCCAATGGGAACAGGCAGGATGGCCAAATGAGTTAGAGCGCCCATCTCCTGTGTTAGTTAATCGTAGGGTCGTGGGTTTGAAACGTGGTCGAGTCAAACCAATGACCTAAAAATTGATACTTGTTGCTTCCTAGCCTGGCGCTTGGCATGATTAGGATAGGACAATGACTGGTTGGTTCAGTTTCAGGATAATGTGACTAAGTGGGATATCAGGTCATGGTGATGGCGGCTTGCTCTTTCAGTCAGGCAGCACTATAAAGTCACCATGAGTGCACACTGTCACAAATCGGTATCCGTCCTGATATGACCTTAGATGTTGCTAGGACATAAAACAACCAAGTCTCCCAGTGGGGCAGCACTCACTCACCCAACCGACTCATTCACTCAACACTCACTCAGACACTCACTCAGACTCCCACACACACACTCACTCACTCACTCACTCACTCACTCACTCACTCACTCACTCAGACACTCACCCAGACACTCACTCACTCAGACCCTCACTCACTCAGATACTCACTCAGACACTCACTCACTCAGACACTCATACACTCACTCAAACACTCAGACACGCACTCACTCACTCACACTCACTCACTCAGACACTCACTCAGACACTCAGACACTCACTCAGACACTCACTCAGACACTCACTCACTCAGACACTCACTCACTCAGACACTCACTCAGACACTCACGCAGACACTCACTCACTCACTCAGAGACTCACTCACTCAGACACTCACTCACACACTCACTCACTCAGACACTCACTCGACACTCACTCACTCAGACACTCACTCAGACACTCACTCAGACACTCACTCAGACACTCACTCACTCAGACACTCACTCACTCAGACACTCACTCACTCAGACACTCACCCAGACACTCACTCACCCAGACACTCAGACACTCACGCAGACACTCACTCAGACACTCACTCACTCAGACACTCACTCAGAAACTCACTCACTCAGACACTCACACACTCACTCAGACACGCACTCACTCAGACACACACTCACTCACTCAGACACTCACTCACCCAGACACTCAGACACCCACTCACTCAGACACTCACTCAGACACTCAGACACTCACTCAGACACTCACTCACTCAGACACTCACTCACTCAGACACTCACTCAGACACTCACTCACTCAGACACCCACGGAGACACTCACTCACACACTCACTCACTCAGACACTCACTCACTCACACACTCACTCACTCACACACTCACTCACCCAGACACTCATACACTCACTCAGACACTCACTCAGACACTCACTCAGACACTCACTCACTCAGACACTCACTCACTCAGACACTCACTCAGACACTCACTCACCCAGACACTCAGACACTCACTCAGACACTCACTCACTCAGACACTCACTCACTCAGACACTCACTCACTCAAACACTCACTTACCTGCTGATCAACTCACTCAACCAGTCACTGACACTGACACTAACTCATTCATTTCCACTTTGACGGAGGTCGACACTCGAAGATAGTGTCTTGGTTTTGCACATGGGGACTTCTTAATGGTGAATACTGCGAATGGCTGAAATACTTTGTGTAAGTTAATACCCGTGTAAAATCCTTCTCTCCCCCCACCCACCCACGGTTAGTCATGCCCCCACACACACTGTCACCTCCCACACACATACACTGCCACACATACACATCATCATCATCATCATGCTGTCGGTCGCGATACGACAAAGACTGCTTTCATTACTTGACTGCCGCTCTCCATTTAGCTCTCTGAACATTCCATGAAAGCTGCCTGCAAAAGTGTTGAAGTGCTGCTGGCTTTTGCAAGTTACCAGAGGCACTCTCTCGGGGAGCAAATAGAGGTCTCACACCGGCAAGGACATGTCAAGACATGCGCAAAACTATTTATCCCTGCAGTGGCTGGTCGGGAGATGTTGGGACTTCCATACATCAACCGCCCTTAATGCTGCCACAGTGACATGGTTTTCTGTTTAGGGTTTGCTCCCTTAGCCTTCGGTTCTGTCAAGAACCTGTACCACAAGGCAGTGGGTTACAACTCTGCAGGGCAGGGGCGTCAAACTCCCTGATGTATTGCTATACCTGCAATACCTGCATACACACTGATTCCTTTACAGCCTTCACCGCACCAATGTGACTGAAAACTCCCCAAAAGCAAAACAAAAACACTGACTCCCACACGCACTGACACCCACGCACACTGTTTGTTTGTTTGGTGTTTTACGTCCTAGCAACATCTAAGGTCATATCAGGACAGGTACCGACTTGTGACAGTGCGCACTCATGGCAACTTTATAGTGCTGTCCCACTGGGAAACCATGCCGCCAGCACCATGACCTGTTATCCCACTCAGTCACATTATCCTGACACTGAGCACACCAGTCCTTGCCATGTCCTAATAATGCCGAGCGCCAGGCTAGGAAGCGACAAGTATCAATTTTTAAGTCATTGGTTTGACTCGACCAGGGTTCAAACCCACGATCTACCAGCACGAGAGACGGATGCTGTAACTCATTCGGCCATCCCGTCTGGTTTCCCACACACCCACACTGATCCCCTCACGCACTGCCACCCACGCACACACACTGCCACACACCCACATTGTCACCCACCCATCGGATAACCGCAGGCCTTGATTTTGCATTGATCATTTATATGCGGTATAAGCCATTATACAAGTATAATAAGGCCGGAAGCTTCCATCTGCTCCCCAGCCCTATCTACTCCCTCAGTCATTGACTGGAGGAGTTTGTCTGTTAACCTAAACATTCCATCCTACTCACACTCAGATCCGTTGGGGGGCGCCACCCATCTGTGCACGCACCACTGCCCCCTCCCTACATACACTCACTGTACCGTCGGATTTTTCATATAATAAATTATATTTTACATATATTATTTGTTTGTACATGCATGGGATCTATGATGCATTAAGACAGTAAACACAAAGGACATGAACATCTCTCAGTTATATTCCATCTTGCCCGGATACCACTGATACCTTCTAAATATTAATTATAATGGGGTTTACTTCCTCTTTCTCTTACATGGCGCTACCTATGTGTAGTCAACATTTACAGATGTATTGTCTATTTCGTCTTCAGTACATAGAATAATATGGGTTGTATATTTTACTATACCAATATTATTGCCGATGGAGTGGTCACTGCCTGGTTAGTTCCGTGAGTACTCACTGGGTGACCGGTTATATTATGGATCTCCCCAATTCCTCCCCTTTTGAAATAGACCTTGTCACTTCCTAGCCAGGTGCTTTGCATTAATAGGATAGGGCAAGGACTGGTTAGCTCAATGTCAGGATAATGTGACTGTGTGGGATATCGGGTCATGGTGTCGGCAGCCTGATTTCCCAGCTGGGCAGCACTGTGATATCGCCATGAGTGCGCACTGTCACACGTCTGTACCTGTCCTGATATGAATGACCATGGCTGTTGCTAGGATGCAAAACCCCAACAATAAACAAAACAGATTAAGTGGGGAACTACTGCCTTCTCCAAATATATTGGATGTCAGCACCCACTAACACATTTCCTGTGTGGATTTTATGACCATAGACCACCAGTTTTTAACTGTAAATAACATTTCCAGATGTAAATTATTAACACATCTGTAGAATTCCTGAAGTCAACTGGAGTGTGTCGCCAAAAAAATACCCTCTTTGAATGCATGCGTGGTTGTTGGAGTTTTATGTCCTGGCAACATATATGGTCATAGAGCTGCCCCACTGTGAGACAAGGCCACCCGCACCATGACTCGATACCCCACATAGTCACATTATCCTGGTACTGTGCAAACCAGTCCTTGTCCTATCCTATTAATGCCGAGTGCCAGGCTAGGTAGCAACAAGTATCAATTTGATAAGTCATTGGTTTGACTGGGTTGGGATTGGAACTCCCGACCTTCCGCACGCGAAGCTTCCGCTCTACCGATTCGGCCACCGCGTCCGGGTGTTGGTAGGACGTAAAACACCAAATTAAAGAATGGAAAAGGAGCACAAAGAATGCCTACTTCAACGTGCACACAAAACACTCTGCACTTGGTGCCTCCTCATTTCTGGTCTGACCGGAAACACGTGGTGCAATTTGCACCTCCAGTGACTCTGTTTGGACTCGGTTTGGACTTGCAGAGGAGCAGACGACTTTTTGTTGTGGAAGGGCGGGAAGGGCAGGCGTCTCTGATTCAATGCTGCACTGACAGTGGGTGGGTGTATGTGTTGGGTTGTGTGGGTGGGGGTGTGGGTGTGGGTGGGTGGGTAAATGTTTAACTGTTTCACCCACAGTTAAAGCTGCATAGTCCGATGAAATATCAAATTTTCAAAACCAAACCAATTATCTAGATTTGATTTGACATATCTAACTTAGATACTGATGCACTTATTAAACATTTGTTTCTGCGTAGAAGGCAATAAATACTGAGTCAATTTAACCGAACCTGTTACTGCAGAGTCTATGGTGTCAGAGTTTTGGCAAGCTTGCCAAAACTAATTTTCCATGTTTGGACTCAAAATATCTCAAAAGCTTACCATTTAAAATAAAAGTAACTTTGAACTAATGTAAAGTAGATACTAGTGATCGATCTAATATATTTATCTCAGAAAAAATACAGAAATTCAAAACCATCGGACTATGCAATATATTTTTTTTAAAGTAACTAGATGTAATGATGTTAATTGAATAATCGCTCAGATGTACTAAGTAGACCTTGTTTGTTGGAACTACTTTCTCTGCAAATCCCCATTCATGCCCTATAGGATTGTTAGAACTACTTTCTCTGCAAAGCCGCATTCATGCACTATAGGATTGTTAGAACTACTTTCTCTGCAAAGCCCCATTCATGCACTATAGGTTTGTTGGAACTACTTTCTTTATAAAGCTTCCTTCATGCATTATAGGTTTGTTGGAACTACTTTCTCTGCAAAGCCCCATTCATGCACTATAGGTTTGTTGGAACTACTTTCTTTATAAAGCCCCATTCATGCATTATAGGTCTGTTGGCACTACTTTCTTTATAAAGCCCCATTCATGCACTATAGGTTTGTTGGAACTACTTCCTTTATAAAACCTCATTATACACTATAGGTTTGTTGCAACTACTTTCTTTATAAAACTTCCTTCATGCATTATAGGTTTGTTGGCACTACTTTCTTAATAAACCCTCATTTATGCACTACATGTCTGTTGGGACTACTTTATCTCTAAAGCCTCCTTCATGCATTATATGTTTGTTGGAACTACTTTCTTTATAAAGTCTCATTCCTACACTACAGGTTTGTTGGAACTACTTTATCTGAAAAGCCTGATTCATGCACTACATGTCTGTTGGAACTACTTTTTTTTATAAGCCCTCATTTATACACTATATATATACGTTTGTTGGAACTACTTTCGTTATAAAGCCTCATTCATACACTATAGGTTTGTTGGAACTAGTTTCTTTATTAAACTTCATTTATACACTATAGTATTGTTGGAACTACTTTCTTTATAAAGCCTCGTTCATACACTATAGGTTTGTTGGAACTACTTTCTTCATACACTATAGGTTTGTTTGAAGTAGTTTCTTTATAAACTTTCATTTATACACTATAGGTTTGTTGGAACTACTTTCTTTATAAAGCCTCATTCATACACTATAGGTTTGTTGGAACTACTTTCTTTATAAAGCCTCATTCATACACTATAGGTTTGTTGGAGCTAATTTCTTTATAAACCCTCATTTATACACTATAGGTTTGTTGGAACTACTTTCTTTATAAAGCCTCATTCATACACTATAGGTTTGTTGGAACTACTTTCTTTATAAACCCTCATTTATACACTATAGGTTTGTTGGAACTACTTTCTTTACAAAGCCTCATTCATACACTATAGGTTTGTTGGAACTACTTTCTTTATAAACCCTCATTTATACACTATAGGTTTGTTGGAACTACTTTCTTTATAAAGCCTCATTCATACACTAGGTTTGTTGCAGTTCTACTTTCTTTATAAAGCCTCATTCATACACTATAGGTTTGTTAGAACTACTTTCTTTATAAAGCCTCATTCATACACTAGGTTTGTTAGAACTACTTTCTTTATAAAGCCTCATTCATACACTATAGGCTTGTTGGAGTTCTACTTTCTTTATAATATAAAGGGCTCTCACTACTGCACTATAGGTTTGTTGGAACTACTTTCTTTCTAAAGCCTCATTCATAAACTATAACTTTGTTAGAACTACTTTCTTTATAAAGGGCTCTCACTAATGCACTATAGATTTGTTGGAACTACTTTCTGTGTAAATACCCACCCAGCTGTACTACACCTGTGTCGGGACTATTTTCTCTGTAAAGAGAGTACTGGATGTTCGATATGTTTACCCACCTAGAATCAGCAATTGCCTCACCTTCCCCAGGAAGATCGTATTCATCCACCAGAAAGGGACCCTTTTCGCAGCCATTGCCACCACGAAAATTACTTTTAGTTTTTCTTCCAAGTAAATAATTTGTACGGACCTAGCTAGATGAGAGTCTTCTGGATTTATCCGGAATTCCAGATTTTTGATCTGGCCGATTTTTTTCCCGGATATGGTCAAACTTTGCGACCATCCCGCTTCTCCCATCACTTTGGAAGCCCCAAAAATTCATTATTTATTTTCCTGTTTTTTTTTGTTGGTCAGGCTATTGTCATATATGCATGTACACAGGTGCGTAACTGCATACAGCCTGAGATTGCGATTTTTGTAAATAAAATGTATAATGTTTATTTAAATTAGAACGTTTTCATCAGCGGGTTATATGATATTTTATAGCGCTTTCTTTCATCTGCGTACCACCTGACAATTCCAAGCGAGGACCATGATTTGATATTTACTTTTGATTTAAGTTTGTGCGTATTAATTTGGATTTTAAAATAATGTACTTGTCGTCTCAGGAAAAGCCTGTCTTTTCGAATATCAACGTATACTAATATGTGGTGCAGTCGCCGCAGCACTATCAGCGTACACTACTAATAAATGCTCCAAACGCTGCAGCACTATCAGCGTATACTGCTAATACAGGCTTCAAATGCCGCATCACTATCAGCGTATACCAATATATATATGAAACCCGACTTCCGGAAATTTCCCGCGATTCCCTGACAATGGGAAAATATCTACATTTCCGCTTTTTTTACCCGGAGACCACTTTCATCCCTGATGCATGCTCATTTCTAACAGACCGATGGAATAAAATTGACTTCCTTTTCACTGCGAATATAACCTTCACTGCTGACTTGGTGTATCATTACCACCAATCAATCAATCAAGTGATAATAGTGTAGTAGTGTGCACTGACCTCTCAGGCAAGTAACCACATAGACAGGTAGCTGTGGGTAGTGTGGTGATATCAGGGAGCCTAGGTGGTGTAATGGTTAGCACACTGGCCCGGAATGCAAAGAGATGTGGGTTCGAATCCCACTCTAGGCGCAATATTTCCCATTTTCATCACCCATGACACTGGTTGCCGTGACCAGGATCCTATACAAGCTACGTGCTGTATGGTTGTTGAACCTACCCTGTGTATGTATGTGTAAGTGCATTGCCTGTATGTATGTAATTGTAAGCATTAAAAGACTTACAATTCCAGGGGGATGAGTGTAGTGGTCTGCACTGACCTCTCAGTCAAGTAACCACATAGACAGGTAGGCGTGGGTAGTGTGTTGATATCAGGGAGCCTAGGTGGTGTAATGGTTAGCACACTGGCCCGGAATGCAAAGAGATGTGGGTTCGAGTCCCGCTCTAGGCGCAATATTTCCCATTGTCATCACCCCCATGACAATAGCTATGATTTGTTTAATTTATTTCGGTTTGAAGATCTTAAATTTGTATGTACCCAGCGGTGTAATGTGGGTTGCTTGGAATGTGAATGCGCGTGTGTATGTTGGTTGATTGGTTGTCGGAGTCTTACATCCTGGCAACATCTAAGGTCATATCCGGATGGATACCGACTCGTGACAGTGCGCACTCATGGTGACTTTATAGTGCTGCCCCACTGGGAAATCAGTCCATCGGCATATTGATCCGATATCCCACTCAATCACATTATCCTGACACTGAGCTAACCAGTCCTTGCCCTATCCTATTAAAGTTGCATATTCCGATGGCTTTGAGTTTCTGTCATTTTCTGAGATAATTACATTAATTTGATCATTATAAGCTACTTTACTTTAGGTTAGTTCAAATGGCTAACTTTGGAGATATTTGAAGTGACAACATGAGCAAATTAATTTTGGCAAGCACGCCAAAACTCTGATGCCATATCCTTATGCGGTAACAGGTTCTATTAAATTGACTCCCCATGCCCATCTATGTGACAACAAATGCTTAATAATTCCCCGTGCCCCCCAGCTCTGCCAATTTGGATTTCCACCGCTGTGTATAACGTACAGCGTCATCAAAGGCCAGTTGCTCTCATACCATGTCTATGTGATGTGGGAGGTTAAAAATCCCTTGGGTCGGTAAAAGTGTAGGCTCGGGCTTTCTATCGACCAGCAGTGGAATGAGGAAGACCAGTCATCTATCACTGAAATTTCCCCTGCTTAAACAACTAATGGACCAACAAAAAAAACACAACAAAAAACAAAAAAAACTGTACCAGTATCTAAGATAAATATGTAGAATCAAATCTAGATAAGTGTTTTGGTTTTGAAAATTTGATGCTTCATCGGACTATTCAACTTTAATGTCAAGGCTAGGAAGCGACAAGTATCAATTTAATAAGTCATTGGTTTGATTCGACTGAGAACCAAATTCCCGAGCTTTCGCATGCGAGGCCTATGCTCCTCAGATTCAACCACCGCGTATGGTGCCAGCCTGCCACGCAGGAAGCTGCTACTCAACTCATACATCGCACATGTACATTGCTGCTTATCGGAAAGAGTAGCCTATGTGGCGGCAGCGGGTTTCCTCCAAAGAAATATGTCAGAATGACCATATGTTTGACGTCCAATAGCTGATGATGAAATTGCGTCGTTAAATAAAATAAGCTTTACTTTACGGCCTCCGTGTATGTCTGTCGATGGGCTAGCTTTCCTGACCTACTTATTCCGTGGACTATTCCATGGCTGCCTGAGACAGGTACCCTTACCTGCTGGAACAAAGGGACCAGACAAAAGACAGCTCCTTGTCTCTTCCACCTGTCCTCACCGCAACTGAGTCATTGCGGTGTCGCCTCATATACAGTGCAACCCCATTAAACCAATCTCGGTTAAACCAAACGATCGCTTATTAAAAAAAAAATGTTGGCGACCCGGCAAAATACTACCATTTATCATATAAAAAAGTTGGTTAAACGAAAGTTGGTTAATCCAAAGTATTGGTTAATCCAAACAAAATTGTCGGCCCCAGGCCACTTCCGGTATGGTTAAACCAAACTTTCATGTGGTTTTGAGGTCATCTGAGGTCGCCAGATTTTACATGATAAATGGTAGTATTTTGATAGGTCGCCGAAAAAAGTTTGGATTAATCGATCATTTGATTTAACCGAGGTTGGTTTAATGGGGTTAAACTGTATGTACATTAAAAACACAATAATCATAGTGTCCACATACATTGTACATTCATAATGCACCCCCGTTTTTGCCAAAGCCAAGTCAAAGTCAAAGCTCGGTTAAACCAATGATCGGTTAATCCAAACAAATTGCTAGGGTCCCTTCAAGTTTGGTTTAACGTGGTTATACTGTATAGACGCAGCGTTTTCCCCTGACCATCTCAACCTCATTGTTCCACAGTGGCCGAATTGGTAGAACGCGGGCCTCGCGTGTGGAAGGTCGGGAATTCAGTTCCTGGTCGAGTCAGAGCAATGACTTATAAAATTGATACTTGTCGCTTCATAGCCTCACGCTCGGCATTAATAGGATAGGGCAAGGACTGGTTAGCTCAGTGTCAGGATAATGTGACTGATTGGGATATCAGGTCATGGTGCTGCCAGCCTGATTTCCCAGTGTGGCAGCACTATAAAGTCGCTATGAGTGCGCACTGTGACAAGTCGGTACCCGTCCTGATATGACCTTAGATGTTGCTAGGATGCAAAACAACAACAAACAAGTCAATACACAGCTGTGGAATAATGGCACATTTGTGCTGTCTGTCGTTATTGTTCCTGTCTGTTGCCTCTGTTGCCTTCTGTCTGTTTCGACCATGAATCGACCTAGTCAATTTAAAAAAGAAAAAGAAAATGCTTTATGTAACGACACCTCTAGAGCACATTGATTTTCGTATCATCGGCTATTGGACATCAAACATATGGGTCATTCTGACATATTTGTTTTGAGGAAACTGCCACTGCCACTGTCGTCACATAGGCCACTCTTTCCGATAAGGAGCAAGTTTCCTAAGCCGGTGTTGCGGTTTCCGAGGCACACCAGTTTGCCATGGGACACATCCATTCAAATGCATTGTCAACGGCCGTGAGCAAATCTTCATACAGAAAAAGTCAAATATCTCTCAAATTACACCACCTAGAAACAAATCGCTTGGTACACATGTAGAAAACATCTTCACCATAAAGATTATATCAAATTTATAAGGTCAGGGTTCTTGATTTCTATTAATTTTGATTAAAACTAATGTTTTTCACTGCGTGTACCATCAAACTCAAGGCATTGTCAATGGCCGTGAGCAATTTTCATACAGAAAATACATAAAAAGTGAAATATCTCTAAAACGACACCACCTAGAAACAAATCGCTTGGTACACATATAGAAAACATGTTTACCAAAAACATTATATTAAATTTATAAGGTTAGTGATGATGCTGTTCGATTTGAAGCATGCGCAGAAGCGATGTCTCCCTGGCAAACTGGTGTGCCTCGGAAACCGCAACACCGGGATCAGATTTGTTTTGCGGAGCGGGACGTAGCTTAGGCGGTAGAGTGTCCACCTGTGAAGGTGTGGGTCATCCGATCGATCCTGCTCAGTGCACCCATTTGCAGTTTGGGCTATTTTCTGTTCCAACCAGTGGTCCACAATTGGTTCATCAAAGGCTGTTGTATGTGCTGTCCTGTCTGTCGGAAAGTTCATATAAAAGACCCCTTGCTGCTTATCCTAATGAGTAGCCTATGTGGCAGTAGCGGGTTTCCTCTAAAGAAATGTGTCAGAATCACCAAACTTTTTACGTCCAATAGTCAATCATAAGAATCAATGTGCTCTAGAGGTGGCGTTGAATAAAACAAACTTTTTGCACTAGTCGTTACCTATCATGATATGACCTTAGATTTCCCGCCCCCCTACTGATAAGACCTTAGATGTTGCCAGGACGTAAAACTGTTGCCAGGACGTAAAACTCCACCAATCAACTAACCAACCATAGATTTTCCCAGGACGTAAAACCCCAACAACCAGACATCCTGGTAACCAAGTAACAGGTGTGTGGTTATAGTGATGGACATATTGACGTCCCTACCCATAATTCCCTGCACGCGCATCACACATCTGTGACGTGGTGAGAGGCGCCACATGTGGCAGTGATGAGAACTAAAGGTCACGGAGAGGTCAAGTTAAAGGTGAATAAATCGATAAAAAGCATTAAAAAATCCAAACTTAAGCATACATCTGACCAGACGGGATGACTGAATGAGTTGAGCGTTCGCCTCCTGTTTTGATAGATCGGGGGATCCGAACGCATGAGTTTGTGGGTTTGAACCCTGGTCGAGTCAAACCTATGACTTAAAGATTGATACTTGTCGCTTCCTAGCCAGGCACTCGGCATTACTAGGATAGGGCAATGACTGGTTCACTCAGTGTTAGGATAATGTGACTGAGTGGAATATCAGGTCATGGAGCTGGCGGCCTGATTTCCCAGTGGAGCAGCACTATAAAGTTGCCATGAGTGTGCACTCATGAGTCGGTACCCATCCGGATATGACCTTAGATGTTGCTAGGATGTAAACAACAACAAACAAACAGATTTCATCTTACATGTCATAGAAGGTGCAGTGGCCGAATCGATAGAGCGCAGGCTTCCCATGTGGAAGGTGGAGAGTTGGAAACCCAGCCGCGTCTAACCAATGACTTATACAAATTTATACTTGTCGCTATCTAGCCTGGCACTCGCCATTAAAAGGATAGGACAAGGACTGGTTAGCACAGTGTCAGGATAATGTGACTGTGTGGGATGTCAGGTAATGGTGCCGACGTTCAGGTCTTGTTTTAAAAGCAATGTGCCTACCTGAATTTATCTCTGTTGCACCATCCCACAACATCACATGGTTATCATGTGAGACCAGACAGGATGGCTGCGTTGAGCATCCGTCAGCCATTTTGGTAGGTTGTCGGATTTGAACCTGTAGGTTTGAATTGAACCCTGGTCGAGTCAAAATGATATCCTAGTTGTGCCGAATATCAGGCAAGGTAGCGACAAATATTAATTTGTAAGTCATTGGTTTGAACCGATAAGGGTTCAAACCCCATAACCTACCAAAACGGGAGGCAGGCTCTCACCTCATTTGGCCACTCCATCTGCATGTTATCCTTAATGCTAGGTACACACCTACCGTTTACGACTCGCGCACTAAAACTCGCGACCCGACCCGACCCGCTTAAAACTGAAAAAGGGCCGATTCATTTTTCGAATCGCGAATTGCAATCGTAAGGAAGCACTTTTAGCCCTAAAATTGAGTTTTAGGTCGCGAATCGCAATCGGTAGGTGTGCTAGGGGAGTGCACACCTCAAGACTTTTGGGCAATTTTAGATCGAATACCGTAGGTGGGTGCGGAAAAACGGTAGGTGTGTACCTAGCATTAGTAATTTTGTCAAGGATAACTTTGAACCATGTTGGATGCGTGATCATTGTCCTGTCTTCTAAATAAGTAGCAAGCTGTCAGTTTATTATATATCGTCATACGCTCGCGTGATCAGAAATATTTGCAATGGTTTATGTGGTTAGCCCTCAGCGACGTAAGCATTTACTGTGTAAACAAGTTGACCTCGCGTTCGTGACTTCAGTGAATGAACTACGCTGAGAGATCTGCGGTGATAAGCTGTTAGGTTTTTTTTCCACTTCATATTTATTCATGACTTTAGTATATTATGGCGCCAAGTTTAGCCTATTTTACTTTTTAGTTCAACATAATTTTCATAACTGACTAACTTTGGTTGGTTGGTTTTATGTCCTGGCAACATCTAAGGTCATATCAGGATGGGTACTGACTTGTGACAATGCGCACTCATGGAGACTTCATAGTGCTGTCCCACTGAGAGATAATGCTGCCAGCACTATGATAGTGCTGCCCCACTGGGAGATAAGGCTGCCAGCACTCTGACCCGATATCCCACTCACTCGTATTATCGTGACACTGAGCCAACCAGTCCTTGCCCTATTATATTAATGCCGAGCACCAGGCTAGGAAGTGACAAGTATCAATTTGATAAGTCATTGGTTTGACTCGACCAGGAACCAAATTTTAAATCTCTCGCACGCGAGGCCCACGGTCTACTGATTCGGCCACCACACCCGTTTGACTAACTTTGGTGATAGTTGAGGTGCAAGCAAGCAAAATAATTTGTGTACGCGTCAAATGATGCCAGATATAAGACTTCATTGATATACTAACCAGGTCATGTCACCACCTGGACCCACTTGTGACAGTGTACACTTGTGACAGGGTACACTTGTGACAGGGTACACTTGTGACAGTGTACACTTGTGACAGTGTACACTTGTGACAGTGTACACTTGTGACAGTGTACACTTGTGACAGCGTACACTTGTGACAGGGTACACTTGTGGTTAATTTATAGTGCTGGCCCACTGGAAGACCAGACCAACATTGACGTGGTGGCCAAATCGGTATAGGGCAGGCTTCCTGTGCGGAAGGTCGGGAGTTCAAATCACAACCGAGTCAAACCGATCGTAGTAAGTTGTCGCTACCTAGCCTGGTGCTCAGCACTAATAGGATAGGACAAGGACTGGTTCGCTGAGTATCAGGATAATGTGACTATGTGGGATATCAGGTCATGGTGCCGGCTACGTGGGACATCGGATCATAGTGCTGGTGGCCTGGTCCCCCAGTGAGGCAGCACTGTAAAGTTAACAAGAGTGTACACTGTAACAAGTCGGTACCCGCTTAGATGTTACTACGACGTAAAACAATAAGTCATACCAGTCATGCCATTCATACTATATTCAGGACCAGACCAGAATCTATGAGATTCTGGATCCAGACTCATGGGTAGTGTGACAGACATTGGGACAGTTGCTGAAGGTGCAGGCTCTGGTCAGTGCAAATTATGCCTGCCAAATAGACAAGCGGTCAATCCTTAAGTACCGAGCCTCGCTTTGAATACAATGTACCTACCTGAATTATCTCTGTTGCACATCCAACGACATCCCGTGGTTATCATGTCAGACCAGACGGGATGGCCGAGTGAGTTGAGCATCCATCGCCCATTTTGGTACGTCGTCAGATTTGAACCTTTGGGTTTGAATTGAACCCTGGTCGTGTCAAAGCAATGACTAAGAAAGTTATACTTGTCGCTATCTAACTTGCCGCTCGGCATTATTAGGATGCGGAAAGGAGCAGTGGTATGAGGAAAACCAATTGTTCGTGATTGAAATTTTGCCTGGTTAATCAACTAATATCATAGAGGATTTCCACCACCACATCGCCCTCTGGTGGCAGTGGCGAGAACTACTGTTGTCAATAGCAGCTCATGGTTCGGGAAACCCTTTGGAAAAGGTATCATAGAGGATTTCCACCACCACACTGCCCTCTGATGGCAGTGGCGAGAACTAATGCTGTGGGGTGGCACTTGCCGTTCCCGTTCTGTGGAAAATGTCTATTATGCTGTGTCGATCATGTCAGGTCATCTTGAACTGGGTTTATGTCAGTGACCCCAGCTTGGATATATATGAGTGAGTAGAGTATATGTAGTCCAACAATTGGTGAATACACAGACAAATAACTCCTACCAAGGTGATAACTATAAAAGTCATGTGACATCATCGTCAGGTCAGAGGTCAAACCCATGAAGTCAAGATGTGGTTAATTTGTGGGCCCAGTGCCAAAGAATAGCACCCCCCCCCCTACCCCCGTCCACAATAGTTTTGACCTCCCCCGGGAATATTACTGGGCGCAGTAGCCGAATCGGCAGAGCGCGGGCCTCGTGTGCGGGAGATCGGGAGTTTGGTTCCCGGTCGAGTCAAAACCAATGACTTATAAAATTGATACCTGTCACTTCCTAGCCAAGTGCTCAGCATTAATAAGATATGGCAAGGACTGGTTGGCACAGTATCAAGATAATGTGACTGTGTGGGATATCGAGTCATGGTGCCGGCGGTCTGATCTCCCAGTGGGGCAGCATTATAAAGTTGACATTAGTGCACGCTGTTACAAATCGGTACCCGTCCTGATATGACCGTAGGTGTTGCCAGGACGTATAACTCCAACAACCAACCAACTACAGTAAAACCTCTCTATAATGACCCCTCCACATACCGACCACTCCCCTATATCGATCGCTTTATTTGGTTCCCAACAATACCATTGTATCCATATTCTAACTCTAAGCCGACCACCTCCCTAAATGGACCACTTAAAGTTGGTCCTAAGGTCGGTCGATTTAGAGAGGTTTTACTGTACTATTTTAAATAAGGCACACAAATAAAACAACAATAAGCCAAAGATCCTGGAGGCGTTCTTGACAGAAGGAGATTAAAAGAAAATCCTATAGGGATTTGCCATTGCAACTTGTGAGTTAGTTGCTGGGCTCCTGCCAGTGAGTGTGGGGTGAAAAAATAATCCAGCGCAGAAAAAAAACTATTTCCGGTTGTCTACGCTGAAAGATCTGCAGACTCATTACAATTTATTTCTTTATTTGTTCTTGTTGTTGGTACATTCGTTGTTTGAGCAGTGGAAATTTCAGTTGCAGACGACTGGTCTTCCTCATTCCACTGCTCCTTGCCCTACCCTAGTAATGCCGAGTGCCTGGCTAGGAAGCGACAAGTATAAATTTTTAAGTCATTGGTTTGACTCAACCACGATTCGAACCCACGATCTACCACCACGGGAGACGGGTGCTCTAACTCATTCGGCCATGCCGTCTTGTCTGTTTCAAAGCTGGTTTTAAGTTTCTGTCATTTAAAAATATATATATTGGGTTGATCTTATATATATATATATATATATATACATATATAATATATATATAAAGTTAGATTAAGATGAAAGGTGTACTGTTCAATTCACATAACACGAGCTTTAAAATTCTTATATGTGTAGTGGGTATGCGGGTATGCGGGTAATGCAGTACCTATCTGCTAAAATACCTCAGGGTGTTTGACGCCCCTGCCTTGCAAAGTTATAAACCACTGCCTTGTGGTATAGGTTCTTGATAGAATCAACGGCTAAGGGAGCAAACCCTAACAGAAAACCATGCTTCCGTGGCAGCATTAAGGGTGGTGATGAAGGGAACTCCCAACATCTCCCGGCCAGCTACTGCAGGGACAAATAGTTTGCGCCTGTCTTGACGTGTTCTTGCCGGTGTGAAACCTCTATTTGCTCCCCGAGAGAGAGAGCTGCTAGTAACTTGCAAAAGCCAGCAGCACTTCAACACTTTGCAAGCAGCTTTTATGAAATGCACAACCGCACAGAACAGCGGCGGTTAAGAAATAAAAGCAGTCTTTGTCGCATTGCGACCGACAGCATGATGATGATGATAATGATGATGATAAAGTTGGGTTATGTCAAAGAGAGAGACAAGAGGATGTGATGGGTAGGAGACTTTATTTGCATCAGGGCAGCAAAATATAGGCTACCGGTAAAAAAAAATCTATATAAAAAAAAATTTCAAAGGCAGGAGAGAGACTGACTGCCCGGGCAAGTAGTGCCAAGAACCCCCCGGTGGTGGCGCTGGGGTAGGCAAGGACCGGGGCAAATGCGGGCAAGTCAGCGATTGGACAATAATAATGGAGAAATAACAGAGGAATAATCGTGATAATATTATAGATAATCATGCGAGAGCTCCGCCCCTTTTATATACGTATAATCAATTATACTCTCTATATATATATTATTACTGAGGGAAACTTCAATCATGGACAATTGGTCTTCCTCTTTCCACTGCTCGTTGTCCTAGCCTAGTCACCAGGCTAGGTGTGAAAAGTGTACATTTTTACGTCATTGATTTCACTCGACCAGTCTTCAATTCAAGGCCAGAGGTTCAATCAAATTCTATGGACCAGACGGGCTGGCCAAATGAGTTGAGCTTCCGTCTCCCGTTTTGGTAGATCATGGGATTCGAATCAATGACTTAAAAATTGGTACTTGTCGCTACCTAGCCAGGTGCTCAGCATTAATAGGATTGGGCAAGGACTGGTTGGCTCAGCGTCAGGATAATGTGCATGAGGCGGGATATTGGGTCATGGTGCTGGCAGCATCGTCTCCCAGTGGGGCAGCACTATAATGTCACAATGAGTGTTCACTGTCACAAGTCGGTACCCGCCGTCCTGATATGACCTTAGCTGTTGCCAGGACGCAAAACCCCCAAAACAAACATCTAGCACTAACTCATTTATCACCAGATCCGGATCTCAGCATAGAACTGGGGCAGGTTTCAAATTCTTCGAATACTTCAAATTCTTGCTAACCTTACACCAAGATATCCATGATGTTGTTGTTCTTTTGTTTTAATTCGCAACCTTCCCGTCTAATAAAAACAACAACTTATCGCATTACTGCTACCACTCTAGAGGCTGTCACTATGGCAAACTATAGCCACTTTATGTTTCCACAGATGCCGAGTAATTCCTAATGAATAGCTTTCCTATCTTTTCCAAAATCGTCGAAGTTTTTTTTCTAGTTTCAAATTTCAACCTTTAAAAAAAGATGTTTGTTAAAACTGCTTAGTCCGATGAAAGCATAACATTTAAACAAATTTAAGCAAACCAAAACATTTAATTCTCAATTTTAATTTTTTTCTTGAAGATTTATACTGCCTATCATGGATAAGTCTGAATAGACTTGTTTTCACCATTAGACAGTTTGTCGATAGAAAGCCCGAGCCTACACCTTTACCGACCCAAGGGATTTTTAACCTCCCACACCACATAGACATGGTATGAGAGCAACTGGGCTTTGATGTCGCTGTAAGTTATACACAGCGGTGGAAATCCAAATTGCCAGAGGTGGGGGGTACAGGGAATCGAACCACTGACCTTCTGATTAGGAGTCTGACCTAGAAAAAAGTCAGACACTCTAACCACTCAGCCACAGAGATTCTACAGAATCTACAGATTCTACATATTCAACTTAGGTACTGGCCTATTGACACATAATTGATTGTATGCTTTTACATTATATGTAAAGGCGATGGTTGAATAAAAAAGAAACAATTCTTGTTGTGAATATGGCCTATGCTGCCGACATGGCGTAAAGAAACCATCAATCAATCAACTTAGGTACTGGCGCACTTACTAAGTATTTGTTGCTGCATAGAAGGCATCGGCTAATTTAATAGAACCTGACACCGCTAAAGCCTATTGTTAGGAAAGGTATTCATTAGGAATTACTCTGCATTTGTGGAAATAAAGTGGCTATTGGTTGTTGCCATAGTGACAGCCTCTAGTGTTGTAACTTGTAGTAGTGGTGATACGATAAGTAGTTATTTTTATTAGACAGGAAAGCTGGGAATTAAAAAAAACTAAAATGCCCAAAACAACAACACAAACAAGCTTAGATCATCATGGATCGTTGAGAACAGATGTTGAAAATATACACCAGCAATTAGCCTGTTTCTATGCAAGCAAAGCGTTGCTGTTTGTTGCCATGGTGATGGGTGCAGAAATAATGTGTGGCAATACTGCAATAGTGTCCTGTGTACTCGACAGCTGGCGTTGTGAAGGCGTGGACAAAATACAAGGATTTCAAAAAATTATTTACTATTTAAGTTTAAACAAAATGCCAGTGCCCGTCCTGTTATGACCTTAGATGTTGCTAGGACGTAAAACAACAAATAAATAAACAAAGCATCGAACCTGTTACTGCAGAAGCCAATGGTGTCAGAATTTGTGTGTGCATGACAAATTTAATTTCGCATGTCTTCGCTTCAAATTTCTCCAAAGTTAGGTACTTGACAGATTGGATCCAATAACCGGATATAAAATCCTCAGCCGGAATCTGTGGTTGTGTAGGCAGGCCATAATGAGATCAGAGAAGAGAAAAGGAAGAGTATAAAGAATGAAAGTAGAGAGAGCTTGTACCCTCAGGTTTATTATTATATAGTGGTACATGGATCTGGTATGGCATACCACCTGACCATAATCTCCAACGAGCAACAAGCATTTATAGTTCCACCAATGAACAGTAAGCATTTTGGGGTCACCATGGCTACTGTGATTTGCCCACCACCACCACTATGCGGTGTGGCTGCTTGGCCACCACCTGCCTTAGCTGTGTGTGTGTGTGGTGATCCGTGACTAACAGTTGGGGGGAGGGGGTAGTGAGTAGAGCTCCAAAGGCCCCTTACACACTATATCTAGTGCCTCCTTCACACTATCTACCTAATACACAATGACTATTGACCATAAGTAAACGATCACCAGCAACTACATAAATACATTCATGCACCTGGCACTATATACCATTTACCTTAACAGACCATTTGTATTCCTTTATAGACCATTTGCATTCCCCACCAATGCGTTTTATCGGAATATTTTACACGGAGTTCTGACAGTGCACACTCATGGCAACTTTATAGTGCTGTCCCACTGTGAGAACAGGCCGCCATCATCATGACCTGATATGCCACTCCATCAGATTGTCCCAATACCGAGCAACCAGTCCTTGCCCTATCCTAATAATGCCGACCGCCTAGCTAGAAGGCGACAAATATCAAATTTTACGTCATTAGTTTGAGTTTGACTCAACCATGGTTTGAACCTGTGGGTTCGAACCACTATGTTGATTACGTATGCTGTACGCTATACAATATAGGCTGGTCCCCCACTTTTAATGTTCAGAATGGGGTGTGCTGCGCACAATGCAGCACATTCCACTTCCCCATCACCATGTACAAACCAAATGTGACCGATCCAACGGCTTGACGACCAGTGCCTTGGCGCTGACAAAATATGAATTCAGACGAATCAAATATTTACCCATGATCTACCAAAGGAGGAGGGTAGCGGTGGTGGGGATTCACTGTCGGTGTCTGAATAAATATATTCAGAAATTGAATGAGCGCCATTATTTATTAGTATACATACACAGGGTAGGTTCAACAACTATACAGCGCGTAGCTTGTACAGGATCATGGTCACGGCAACCAGTGTCATGGAAGTGATGAAAATGGGAACTATTGCGCCTGGAGCGGGACTCAAACCCACATCTCTTTGCATTCCGGGCCAGTGTGCTAGCCGTTTAACCACCTAGGCTCCCTGATGTCAGCACACTACCCATGCCTACCTGGCTATGTGGCTCCGTGCCTGAGAGGTCAGTGCAGACCACTACACTTATAAGATAGATTGTACTTATTTTAAAGAAATGATTGTAGATAGATCTGGCAATCATGTAATTAATTACGTCAATACTTGAATATTAAAGTAGCATGCTCGTAACCGGAACGATTTTAAACAAACAAAAAAACTCACACACACACAAATGAACAAAAATAAGAACAACGTAAATGAAAAAGAAAAGAACGGAAAGAATAACAGAAAAAAAAGAAAAGAAAAAAAAAAGAACACCAAGAAAGGTAGCTGTACCTAATTGTTACTGAGTAAGCTGTTCTGCACAGGGCGGCGTTATTTAGGCGCGCTGTCATAAATCACTGAGTTTGGCGGTTCTCGTCTGCTGTGGTGAAATGTCGTCTGCTAAAGTTGAATAGTCCGATGTTTTTGAGTTTCTATCAAGTTTTGAAAATACATATGAAGAGTTCAGGCGCAAAACCACGTAAACACCAATTAAAAATGTAGTGTAAATAAAAGATTTTTACCTAAAAATAATTTTAATTCTTACTAATTCCACTTTTCATATGATCAGATGGTTATGGAGCAATGAACAAAAGAGTAGGAATATAAATAAATAAACTTTTCGAAGGTTTGATTCCGATATTTATCTCTGTTTTTGGATTGGCGTTTACATGGTTTTACGCCTGAACTCTTCATATATAGTAGGCTGATTTTCAACATTCCGCGTCACTTTAGTTTGAAGTAGCTTTCATTTTAAATGGCTGCCTTTTGAGATATTTGAAGTGCGAAGATGCAATATTAATTTTGGCATGCATGCCAAAACTCTGACAGCCGTAGACTTCAGCAGTAGCGAGTTCTATTAAATTGAATCTCTTCCCTTCTATCCAGCCATACATCGAGTCAAACCAATGCCTTTCAAATTGATGCCTGTCGCTTCCTAGCCTGGCGCTCGGCATTATTAGGATAGCCCAAGGACTGGTCGGTTCAGTGTCAGGATAATGTGGCTGAGTGGGATATTGGGTCATGGTGCCAGTAATAGGTTCTATTCAATTGACTTCTATCCCGCAATACATCGAGTCAAACCAATGCCTTTGAAATTGATACTTGTCGCTTCGTAGACTGGTGCTTGCCATTATTAGGATATGGCAACGACTGGTTGGTTCAGTGTCAGTATAATGTGGCTGAGTGTGATATTGGGTTATGGTGCCAGTAATAGGTTCTATTGAATTGACTCTCCTCCCCTCTAAGTTCTATGCAGCAATAAATTGAGTCAAACCAATGACGTTAAAATCGATACTTGTCGCTTCCTAGCCTGGCGCTCAGCAATAATAGGATATTAAAAGGACTGGTTGGTTAGCTCAGTGTCAGGATAATGTGACTGAGTGGGATATCGGGTCATGGTGCTGAGGGCATGGTCTCCAAGTGGGGCAGCACTATAATGTCACATTATAAAGTACACTGTCACAAGTCGGTACCCGTCGTGATATGACCTTGGATGTTGCTAGGACGTAAAACAACAAACAAGCAATGCTGTGGGATATATAGTAAAACCTCCCTAACCGACCACCTCCACAGATCGACCACTCCCCTATATCGATTGCTTTATTTGGGTCCCAACAATACCATTGTAACCATTATCTACCTCCCTAAACCAACCACTGAAAGTCGGTCCCAAGGTCGGTTGGTTTAGAGAGATGTTACTCCGTGTGTGTATATGAAGAGTTCAGGCACAAAACCACGTAAATGCCAGACACAAAACCACGTAAACGCCAATCCAAAAATGGAGATAAACATTGGAATCAAACCTTCAAAAAGTTTCTTTTTTTTATATTCCTAGTTTTTTGTTCATTGCTCCATAACAATGTGATCGCATGAAAAGTGGAATTAATTAAATTAGTATAATCCCGTTAAACCAAACTTGAAGGGACCCTAGAAATTTGTTTGGATTAACCGATCATTGGGAATCCTAGGGACCAGTTTAATATAATGCAACTACGTAGCACATACTGACTTGTTCTGCATACATGACACTGGTCTACATCCGGTAGAGCCGAGAAGGCCAAAGGTGGAGCCACTGGTACAGTGTTAGTTTTACGGAGTATGCAAATAATGATAATAATTCCCTTATGTATCTTTATACTCACATAATTCGCTATATATCACATATATAGTTCAAATTTGACAGTCCAAACGGGTCTATAGGCGATAAAGACCAGACGCAGCTGGCATACAGTTGTAAAATATTCTGATAAAATGCATTGGTGGGGGAATGCAAATGGTCTATAATGGTAAATGGTATATAGTGCCAGGTCCATATATGTATTTATGTAGTTGCTGGTGATCCTTCACTTATGGTCAATAGTCATTGTGTATTAGGTAGATAGTGTGAAGGAGGCACTAGTGATAGTGTGTAAGGGGCACTTAGAGCTCTACTCACTACCCCCTCCCCCCTCTGTTAGTCACGGATCACCGCACACTCAGCTCAGGCAGGTGGTAGCCAAGCAGCCACACCGTATGGTGGTGGTGGGCAGATCACGGTTGCCATGGTGACACAGGAATGCTTGATGTTCATTGGTGGAACTCTAAATGCTTGATTCTCATTGGAGAACATGGTCAGGTGGTATGCCATACCTGGGCCGCATTCAGGGTCCGTCTCGGAGGTGGCTCGGCGACGTCTCGGCGATGCTTTTTGGCCTATTACCGTTCAGGGTGCGTCTCGGAGACGTCTCGGAGACGCCTCCCTTTTCAGGTTGGAGACAAAACAGCGCCTCGAAAATGGTTCCAATCAGAGCGCAGCATTTCGATTGCAACTGGCCGCCTCCTATGGAGGCCGCCATTTTCGAGGCGGCCAACAGCTAAATCCGTTCAGACTAGCCTGACGTCACGGGCGCCTCCGAGGCGCCTCCGAGACGGACCCTGAACGCGGCCCAGATCCATGTACCACTATATAATAATAAACCTGAGGGCATTGTCTCTCTCTCTACTTTCATTCTTTATACTCTTCCTTTCTCTTCTTGCCTGTATTGATTTCATTATAGCCTGCCTACACAAACTACAGATTCCAGCTGAGGACTTTACACAGTGCTAATACCCCAGTCACACGAGGCCTGCGTTCGCTAACGATCGATTCGCGACGTCAAAACTTCCTCCTTGCGCCCTCCCTACGCCCTGATTGAGTGCTGTCGCCGTGAGGACGCCAACCTCCCGGCGTCCATTTCGGGAATTTTGGACGCAAGGAGGTTGCTGCTGCTGCACGTGCAACCTCCTTACGCCCTGTTCCGGCGGCGCCATTCAAAATGGTCGGCGCCCTGGCCCCGCCCTGGCCCCGCCCTGGCCCCGCACTGGGTTGGTGCTAACACATGCGATGCTGCAGTCACCATGTGGTCGGCCCCGACCTGGCGCCGACATGGCGCCGACATGGCGCCGACATGGCGCCGACATGGTGCATAAAATGTATTTGAATCAGTGTATCGAATGGAACGCTGGGTGGTTGGCGTCCTTTTGGGCGTAGGGAGGTTGGCGGTGAACGCTGGCTCTTGTGTGACTGGGGTATTAGAGCCCCTCACAGGTGGCGCTAGTGTGGCCAATGCTGTACTGCACAGGGTCAGTTAAATAGGCTACAATGAGTATACTATAATATAGGGAACTGAAAATTGATATTGTCCTTGTTTATATTCCCATAATAGATTATAGAGCACATAATTACATATACATACCAGAAGTGGCCTGGTGTCCGACAATTTTGTTTGGATTACCTGAAAATTTGGATTAACCGACTTTGGTTTAACCAACTTTTTTATATGATAAATGGTAGTATTTTGCTGGGCCGCCAACAAAAGTTAGGATTAACCGATCGTTTCGTTTAACCAAGCTTGGTTTAACGGGGTTATACTGTATATATATATTCGCTCAAGCACTGTTGGTCTCGTACTATGGGAGCTTTTAGTAAATAAGATATTACAAAAGGATATCACCAAAAAAAAGGAGCACTGAAATAGAATACCTACCCTCTTCTGAAAGCACAATAGCTCTCCAGGCATGTGGTTTGTGTTGGTGCAGTCATGCAGTGGTCTGAAAATAAATCATGTCATCACGCGTAATACCACATCATATGTCATCTAAAAATACCCCAAAAAAGATGTTTACAAAGTCTGTGTCGTGCCATTAAAGGTGCTTAGTACGATGCTTTTAAGTGTCTTCCAAATTCTTTTTTTTATTGTGTTTTCTCTGGCGGAGTGGTTAGAGTGTCTGACTTTTTTCTATGTCAGTCTCCTAATCTGAAAGTCGGTGGTTCGATTCCCCGTGCCCCCACCTCTGCCAATTTGGATTTCCACTGCTGTGTATAACTTACAGCGTCATCAAAGGCCGGTTGCTCTCATACCATGTCTATGTGGTGTGGGAGGTTAAAAATCCATTGGGTCGGTAAAAGTATAGGCTTGGGTTTTCTATCGACCAACTGTCTAATGGTGAAAACAAGTCTATCCAGACTTATCCATGATAGGCAGTATAAATCTTCAAGAAAAAAAAATTGTGTAACTATATTAGGTTTGTTTTGTTTGTTTGTTTGTTGTTGTTTTACGTCCTAGCAACATCTAAGGTCATATCAGGACGGGACTATATTAGGTTGGTCTCTATCCTCTATCATACTTTCGTACGAAGGACCTTGTATTATATATTGCTGATGTTGAAGATATTTGATGGTGAAACCATACAAAATATATTTTACCGTTGGATGTAAAAATTCGATAGCTTTTAATCCTTCAAACCTCCAGACGACAATAATTCAAAACTAATCGGGTCGTGCAACTTAGTCACTCTAAGCTTCATATGCCAATAATTCAAAACTAATCGGGTTATGGAACTTGATAATTCAATACCTCCATATGACAATAATTCAAAGGCAATCGGGTTGTGCAACTTTTGTCACTCAAAGCTCCACATGACAATAATTCAAAACTAATCGGGTTATGCAAATTTAACCACTCACAGCTCCACATGACAATAATTCAAAACTGATAAGGGTTGTGCAACTTTTGTCACTCAAAGCTCCACATGACAATAATTCAAAACTGATAAGGGTTGTGCAACTTTTGTCACTCAAAGCTCCACATGACAATAATTCAAAACTAATCGGGTTATGCAAATTTAACCACTCACAGCTCCACATGACAATAATTCAAAACTGATCGGGTTATGCAAATTTAACCACTCACAGCTCCACATGACAATAATTCAAAACTAATCGGGTTATGCAAATTTAACCACTCACAGCTCCACATGACAATAATTCAAAACTGATCGGGTTATGCAAATTTAACCACTCACAGCTCCACATGACAATAATTCAAAACTTATCGGGTTATGCAAATTTAACCACTCAAGCCTCCATATGACAATAATTCAAAACTAATCGGGTTATGCAATTTTGGTCAATCAAAGCTCCATAGGACAATAATTGACATTAGATGTTGCTAGGACGTAAAACAACAACAAACAAACAAGAACCTGATGCGGTGAGAAAGTTGAAAGTAGTTCGGGCTGAAGCGCTTCAAACAGGCACGCGTCCTGTCAATAGTGTGGCACAGTCGCCTTGTTGAAAGCCGCTTTGACTTTGAGGACAACTTTTCTTTTAAACAAAAAAAAACATTTGAAAAGGTTTCCAAGTAAAAAGATGTGAAGAAAGAGGATCTTTTAAAAATTGTAAAAAAAAATGAAGTATATTTGAAGAGAAAAATAAGCCCTTCTTGCAAAAGTTGTATACAGTAAAACCTACCTAAATCGACCGACCATGGGACCGATTTTAAATGGTCCATTCAGGGAGGTGGTCGGTTTGGGGAGTTTTTTTTTGTTATCGTTACAATGGTATTGTATGGCTGATCGATTGTTTGGGACCCAAATAAAGCAACTGATATAGGGGAGTGTCCCATCTGTGGAGGTGGTCGGTTATAGAGGTTTTTACTGTACTTACTAATGGTTTTCTTTGTCACTTACAGGTGAGTCTGATGATATGACGTCATGTGGTATGACGTCATCTGACGTGTCTTGGTGACGCTGGGAGTCTGCTGTGACATGGTAAGATAAGGGGCCATCCAAAGTTTTCAATATTTTCACGGTCGTACAAAGTGTGGGGTCGGGGGGAGGGGGTTGTCCGTAAAGTATGACTTTAAAGTGCCTGTCACACCTTACCGGATTGAGTACCGGTGTCGCAGTTTCAGTGCCCGGTCAGTTTCAGCGCCCGGTCACTTTCATGCGCATGCGTCAAAATCTAACATCATCGTCACTTACCTTATAAATTTAATATAATGTTTTAAGATGTTTTCTACATGTGTACAAAGCGATTTGTTTCTAGGTGGTGTGGTTTTAGAGATATATCACTTTTCCTGTATTTTCTGTATGAAGATTGCTAGCGACCATTGACAATGCCTTGAGTTTGATGGTACGCGCAGTGCAAAACCTTAGTTTTATTCAAAATTAATTCAAATCAAGAACCCTAACCTTATAAATTTAATACAGTCTTTTTGGTAAAGATGTTTTCTATATGTGTACCAAGCGATTTGTTAATAGGTGGTGTAGTTTTAGAGATATTTCACTTTTGCTGTATTTTCTGTATGAAGATTGCTCACGACTATTGACAATGCCTTGAGTTTGAGTCTATACGGGCGGTGGAAACTGACCGGGCGCTGAAACTGGGACACCGGACACAACTGGACAAAGAATTTTCTAGTCCAGTGGTGTTCGGTATCAAAATTTAATGAAATGTGTCGAAATGTTGCGCATTCTGCCAGACGAAACAGATGCTAAACGGACAAGGAATGAATACCCACTGTACGATAACTGGACGACAACCGAATGTCTAACGGACGGACCAAACATCCATCGGACACGTACCGGACTTGTCACGGACACGCCGAAAACATATACTGACCGAATTCCCGCAATACCGTCAACGGAGTCTGCAGGAAGCAAACCGGGGAGGTAACGGACGAAACAGACTTAAAACGGACACCAACCATACAAGTCAGTCCGGTGGTGTCTGGTACAAGTTTTGTGCATGTTCAAAACTTGCCACCATACACACCGGACACCACCGGAGAGAGCACGGACGTGCAGGATGCATACCGTATATAAAACGGACATTGACGTAAATTAGAAATGTTGAAATTATATAATCTCCATGCAATTTCATCGGGCTGGCAACCAAAATACAGATTTTGAGCACAAGGATAGCCGTCTGATCTATATTCGACAACAGTGAAATGTTACGACAACAGAAAGAAAAATCTAACATGGTGGCCAAATCAGTTGCGTTCTCCCTTCACATGTGGCAGGTCGTGGGATTCAAATTTTGGAGGAGTCAAAGCAACGACTTGAATATTTATACTTGTCGCTACCGAGCCTGGCATATGACATTCCTAGAATAGGGCAAGAGCGGTGGAATGTGGAAGACCAATTGTTTGCGATTGAAATGTGCCTTGCTTAATCACCAAATGTAATATCAATATTACAAAATGATTGCATGGAGTATTACTTTTTTGGAGGATTCCCCTTCTAAAATAAAGACTGATTCCTGCCACATACAAAGGGATTATCTACTCCGTTACCATGGTTACCCCCTGTGTCTATTGTAAGGAGGATTAGCTTAATCCTGAGTTGGTTAATCCATGTAGCTCATATCTCTTAGGAAATTGTTGCCATACCCATGATAATTATTTTTACTTGCGACATTTTATTCATGACCTGATTGATAGAGCGTTTGATGCTTTTTTCGGCCTCTAGAGCATATTGATTTCTGATGTATTTCTTTGATGGAAACCTGCTGTCGCCACAGGTTACTCTTTTGGATAAGCAGCAAGGGGTCTTTTATATGCACTTTCCCACAGACAGGACAGCACATACTACAACCTTTGATGAACCAGTTCTGGACCACTGGTTGTAACGGAAAATAGCCCAAACTGCAAATGGGTCCACTGAGCAGGATCGATAGGATGACCCACACCTTCACAGGTGGACACGCTACTGCCTGAGCTATGACCCACTCCTTTTTCAAACTATGCAGCTTTAATCATCATCATCATCATGCTGTCGGTCGCGATGCGACAAAGACTGCTTTCATTACTTGACTGTCACTCTCCATTTAGCTCTCTGCTGTGAGAATGATATCCATGAGTCACTCTTAATGTCTCTCAGCTTCAGGTTTCTCTTGATGGTATCCTTGAACCGGAGAGGAGGGCGCCCTCTCTTTCTGTAACCAGAAGACAGTTGAGAATAGAGGATCTGCTTTGGTAGCCTGTCTGATGACATCCTCATGAGGTGTCCAGTCCACCAGAGATTCTTTTTGATCAGAAGATCTTCCATAGAGGGCAGCCCCGTCCATTCGAGTATTTCCTTATTTGTCACTTTATCCTTCCAGGTTAGCCTCATGATTGAACGCATATGTCTCATCATGAAGGCATGACGCTTTTTCACCTGTCATCTCTACACTGTCCAGCTTTAATATAATAACAATATCAGACCCCGTGTCTGTCAATAATCCATCTGTTAAGCCGTCTTGGCCTCAGGCACATATTGGGGACTATGACGCTGTGTAGAGACAGAGGAGGAGGGATGTGGATGGTTGGTTGGTTGTTGGAGTTTTACATCCTGGCAACATCTAAGGTCATATCAGGATGGGCACTGACTTGTGACAGTGCACATTCATGGTGACTTCATATTTATTATATTTATAGTGCTTCCCCATTGGGAGACCAGACCACCAGCACCATGACCTGATATCCCACTCAGTCACATTATCCTGACACTGAGCCAACCAGTCCTTGCACTATCCTATTAATGCCAAGCCCCTGTCTAGAAAGCGACAAGTATCAATTGTTAAGTCATTGGTTTGACTCAACCAGGGTTCGAACCCATAGGTTCGAATCCCACGATCTACAAAAACGGAAGAGGGACGCTCAACCCTTTCGGCCATCCCGTCTAAAGGGGGACTGTAGGGGAGGGGGGAGGGGACGAGGAGGGGGGAGGAGGAAGGGGGACACACGCCGACTGATAAGGAGCAGCCTTAGGCCGTATCTGATAGCCGTGGAAAAGTAAGGCCATGTAAGCTGGCTTGTCTTACTGAATCACTTAGTCGCGCCGTGGGAGACTTGCAGGGGGGTGAGAGGTGGTGTGGGTGGGGTGTGAGGGTGTGAGTGGAGTGTGGCGGTTGGGGGTGAGGGTGTGTGTGGGGGTTGTGGTGTGGGGGGTTGAGGGTGTGGGGGGTTGAGGGTGTGGGTGGGAATGGGGTGTTATGGGGGGTTGGTGGGGGAGTGGTCTGTGGGGGTTGGGGTGGGATTGGGTGTGTGTGTGGGGGGGGGTTTGTTTGTTGTTTTATGTCCTAGCAACATCTAAGGTCATATCAGGATTGGTACCGACTTGTGACAGTGCGCACTCATGGCGACTTTATTGTGCTGCCCCACTGGGAGATCAGGCCTCCAGCACCATGACCTGATATCCCACTCGATCACATTATCCTGACACTGAGCTAACCACTCCTTGCCCTATCCTAATAGTGGCGAACGCCTGGCTAGGAAGCGACAAGTATAAATTTTTAAGTCATTGGTTTGACTCAACCAGGGTTTGATCCCACGGTCTACCAACACGGGAGACGGAAGCTCTAACTCATTCGGCCATCCTGTCTGGTGGTGGTGGTGGTGGTGGGGGGGGGGGGCGGGGAGTGGCATGGGGTGGGGGCTGAAAAGGCGGAAGGGTGTGAATGGAGTGATATAGCACAATATGCACATGTAGTGATGGATATAGCACAATGTGCATAGTTTGCGGTGTAGTGGTGATGTAGTGTGGTAGTATGGTAGCAGTGTGTTTGTTTTTGGGGACTTTTCAGTCGCATTAGTGCACTGAAGGCTGCAAATCTGCAGCACTGTATGGGCACCGCTGAAAGCGGTCCCATGTGGTCGGGAGTTGCCTTCCGATGGGTAGTGGTCAGAGAAATTGGGGCGGGGGGGGGGGGGGTGAACAAGGAAAAGAGCCCAACCACAGTCCTCTTGAGAGGGATGGGGGAGGTTGGCTGGTTGGTGTAGTTTTACGCCCCAGTAAGACTCTAGTCCATACCAGGACGTGCAACGACTTGTGACAGCGCGCACTCATGGCGACTTTATAGTGCTGCCCCACTGGGAAATCAGACCACGACCTGATGTCCCACACAATCACATTATCCTGACACTGTGCGACAAGTCCCTGTCCTGACCTCATAACGCTAAGCGCCGAGCAGCAACAGGTACCCATTTTAGTCATTGGTTTGACTCGACCAGGATCCAAACTTCAGTTTCTCCAGATTCACCGGTATGCACAGTTAGTCCGGCCAAGGCCAGAGGAAGAAGTGAAGTGAGGATGGAATGAGTTAGGCAGTGGGTGGGGTTACCTGTTATTTTGTTAGTTGTTTGTAACAAATTAGTGGTTTGTTGGTAGTGGTGTCAAGTCAAGTATGGGGACGAGGTGGGGCCTGCTAGTCCTCGGTGTCAGGGTCTGGGCGACCCACAGTGTTGATGATATCTGCGTTCTGGCAGTAGAAGCGAGCAAGTGCGTTCCAGGATGACTTGGAAATCCTGGAGAGCATGGCCAGAGCGGCCTTATTGTCACTGAGTTGGAGGTCAGAGTCCTCCATGAAGTCACTGATGGCAGATCTGTCGACGGCACCACATGAGGTGAGTATGTGGGCCACATTGAAGATCTTAGTGCCACAGGGACAGCGCTGGAGGTTGGGGACATTAATCCAATGGCGGTAGCCAGTCCTGAAGCAGTTGATGGCAACTTGGGTAGAAGCAGGAAGGCCGACTGGATGGGGGATGTTCATTCTGACCAGGGTGTACCAGAGCCAGCTTATTGAATAAGGGTTCAGTACTTGTTCCTTCTGTGTGGCGCTTTCCCAGAGTATGGTAGTGGCTCGAGAAGCGGTGGCGGTCAGTTTGATGATGGAGGGAGGGATGGCTGTCTCCACGTCTGCTCGGTTGGCACCAGCTAGAGCAGCACAGTCGGCCTGGTCATTACCATAGCGTCCTATATGCAAGGGGACCCATAGCAGGACGGTGTTTAGGTGTGCCTGATGTCTGGTTGAGAATATAATCTGGATCACATTGGCAAGGGAGGTCGGGCATTTGGGTGGGTGATCTCTTTGATGGCATTCAGAGAGTCAGTAATGATGATGGCACTTGAGTTGTGGAGGTCTTCGAGGGCCAAGTGAATATCTAGGGTGGAAGCAAAGTCTGACACCCTGGTGGTGTTCTTTGTGTTGGAGAAGGGGATGAAGATTCTGGGTCCGGCTCTACCTGATGTTGGGTTAAGGGAGCCATCGGTGTAGACCGTCTTAGCGAGGGGGAAGGCCACCTTCGCCTGAGTTATGGCCTCGAGAGCCAGGGAGTGGAGTTCTGGGCTGGTTGGTGTAAACCACCTTGGCAGCAGCTAGGTTGGTGGTTTGGGTTTCCACTGGAATGGAAAACCATGGTGGCTTGTGAGGGCTCAGGGCGGAGTCTGCAATGTGGAGTCTGTGGGAGTCCTTGAGGATGGTGATGGCATCCTTGAGGCGGTAGATGTGAGGGTGACCGCGGGTCCCATCTCAGAGGTAGGCCGTGGCTCTGCGGATTGTTGATGAAAGGCCTGAGGTGGGTGGTGAGAAGTTGTTTGCCTCGGAGGTGGAGGGAGGGAGGGAGGACGGATTCAAGGAGGAGGATCTCAATCCTGGTGGCGCTGGGAACACGGAGGACAAGCCTGGCAGCCCCGGTGTTGGATGTTCTCAATTATTCGTCAACATTCACAACTGTTTGTGTGTATGTTGTCTACAGATATGTTCAAAGGTGCATATTTGTCCAAACCGATTATTAATCAATATTCGAGTGTTTTTTTTTTCAACCCGATGATTGATTATGGAGATACAACCCACTCCAATCACTAATATGCTCACACAACCACATACATACACAACCAGAGACACACAACCAGTCACACAACCAGGTACCAAAATAGACACACATAACCAGACACACAACCAGACATATAACCACATACACACAGCCACATACAGACAGTCATAGACACACACAACCACATATGCACAACCATGTATGCACAACAACGTACACACAACCATATACACAACCATACACACAACCACATCCACACATCCACATGCATGCATCCCCAGATACACAACCACACAGGCAATCAAGACAACCAACCACACATGCACCCACATACACAGCCACATACACACACAATCACAGAAACACGCAGCCACACACACAGCCACAGACACACAACCACATATACACACAGCCACAGGTACACAACCACACATACACAACCACACACAGCTACTCACAACTACACACATTCACCACAGGACACACACACACCCTCACACACCATCACACACACCCTCACACACCAACCTCACACATATACACACAACCACAGCCACACACAACCACAGATACACACAACCACACATGCACAGCCACACATACACACACATTCAGCTGCAGACACACCAACACACACACCCTCACACACACCAACACACACCAACACACACACAGCAACACACACACCAACACACACCAACACACACGCACACCCTCACACATACCCTCACACACCAACACACACACCATCAGACATACCCTCACACACACCAACACACACACCCTCAGATATACCCTCACACACACCAACACACACACACACCCTCACACAGATACACAAATCCACAGCCACACACAACCACAGGTACACACAACCACACACACATAACCACACACAACCACACACATGCACACACAACCAGACATTCACCTGTAGACACCCACACCCACACACAACCACCCTCACACACACCTAGATACACGACCGCCCGTCGGGCTGCCTCCACCCACCCTGCCTTTTAAGCCGGTTGCCATGGTTACGGCGAGACGTGCGGTGTGATCCACCTGGGAACACGGGCAGGGTGTGGTGCACTAACTAATTGTCGGTCACAGACCGAGTGTGGAGGGGGACGGGGGGGGGGGGTGTTGCCATGGTGATTACTGAAACCTTAGTCATAGTCAACGTCATGATCACAATAAATATAATATCCACAACATACATAATAATAATACCTCAATACTCATAGTTTTAATAAACATAATCTTCGTCATGATCACAATAAGCATAATATTAATATTCATAGCACACATAATAATCATAGTTATAATAATCATAATCATCGTCATGAACACAATAAGCATAATATTAATATTCATAGCATACATAATAATCATAGGTATAATAATCATAATCATCGTCATGAACACAATAAGCATACTATTAATATTCATAGCATACATAATACTCATAGTTATAATAATCATAATCATCGTCATGATCACATTTAAGCATAATATCCACAACATACATAATAATAATAGCCCAATACTCCTAGTTATAATAATAATGATAATAATAATCACAATAAACATAATGTTCAGAGGTATATAATAATAACTCAATATTCATAGTTATAATAATCATAATCATCATCATGATCACAATAGGCATAATATTAATATGAATAATAAGTGTAATATTCATAGCATGTATAATAATAACCCAACACTCCTCGATATAATAATAATAATAATAATAATAATCACAATAAACATAATATTCAAAGCGTATATAATAATAACTGAATGCAGTTATAATAATCACAATAAACATAATATTCATAGCGTATATAATAATAATTTAATGCAGTTATAATAATCACAATAAACATAATATTCATAGTGTATATAATAATAACTGAATGCAGTTATAATAATCATAATAAACATAATACTCATAGTGTATATAATAACTCATTATTCATAGTTATAATAATCATAATAATAATAATCACAATAAACATTGGTCGTAATGCTTGCATTGCATTTACCAAAGAAAATGGCAGGGGAGCACTACTGGGGCCAAATGTAAGAGCCACAATTTATCGGCAGCGGAGTTAAGGGCGGCCGGCGGGGTATCTATTGTCGGCGTTAATATATGTGTCACGGGGGATGTATCAGTCCAAAGCGCGCGTGGGTTAGCTAACGTTTCATTTATTTATAGATTTGGGAAATCCCTCTGCGTTTGTACCCATATATTAGGCTCAAATATATTAAACGCTATCATATTTAACAGAATTAGATACGCAATAAGTGAGATTTGAAGAAATTAACCCTAAATTCGAAGCAATATTAATGCTGCCGCTGTAACGGCGGCGATATTAATAGTTATATTTTCGAATCGACGAACGTAAAGTAAACAAATCGCCGCACCCGCCGCATCGACGTCGCTTTCCATACTGGTGGCGGCGGCGATTTGTTGACTGTACGATCGTCAATTCGAAAATATAACTATTAGTATCGCCGCCAATGCGGCGGTAGCCTTAATAACGCTTCGAATTTAGGATTAATTTAATGAAATTTCACGATTTGAGTATGTAATTCTGTTAAATATGGTCGCTTTGAATAGATTTGGCCCGAATCGGTCCCTAACCTGCACGTTAACCCAGGCTCAAGTGGGAGTTAGTGACGGCGACGTTAACCCTCGAGGTGGTAGCCTAACCCGCGCACATACATTGACACTTTGGCCGCTAACCCGGGAAATCCGCACGACGCGTGGGTTACGAGCCGTAACCCGGACTCTTACATTTGGCCCCTGGTGGCGGAATGACTGGAGGCAGTGGTAGGGCCCGGTTATAAGGGCTGAGGAATAACCCAACGATCAGCAGTGTGGTAGGCAGGAGGAGAGGGGGGGGGGGGCACTCCTCCTTCGCCACGAATCATATTCATAGCATATATAATAACTTAATTTTCAGTTATAATAAAAATACTAAACATATTATTCATAGTGTATATAATAACTCAATATTCATATTTATAATAATCATAATAATAATCACAATAAACATCATATTCATAGCGTATATATAATAACAACTCAATACTCATAGTTATGATTACCATAATAATCATTATATTCATAATAATAATAATATCAATCGCAACAATCATAGCAAGGGCAACAACCACAACAATCACAACGATAATTACATAATATGACTCAGATGGATATCAGGTCATGGTGCCGGGAGCCTGGTCTCCCAGTGGGATGGCACTATGAAGTCGCGATGAGTGGGCACTGTCACAGGTCGGTATCCATTATGATATGACCTTATACGGTGCCAGGATGTAAAACCCCAATAAACAAACTGGAGTTGAATTTGTTATCTGCATTTGACGGCACAACGACAACCTGCAGTCTTTGTTGTGTTTGTTTATTGCTGCTTTACGTCGTAGTCCTAGCAACATCTAAGGTCATACCAGACCAGATGGCCGAATGAGTTGGAGCGTCCATCTCTTGTGTTAGTAGACCATGGGATCATGGGATCGAACCCTGGTCGAGTCAAACCGATGACTTTAGAATTGATACTTGTCGCTTTCTAGCCAGGCGCTCGGCATTATTAGGATAGGGAAAGGACTGGTTGGTTCAATTTCAGGATAATGTGACTGAGTGGGATATCAGGTCATGGTGCTGGTGGCTGGTCTCCCAGTGGGGCAGCACTATAATGTCACCATGAGTGCGCACTGTCACAAGTCGGTACCCGTCCTGATATGACCTTAGATGTTCCTAGGACATAAAACAACAAACAAACAAAGCTCTAAGGTCATAGACGGGTACCGACTTCTGGCAGTGCACACTGAAGGCGACTTTAAAATGCAAGCCCATTGGGAGACCAACCAATGCCACTGGCATCTTTACCCGATACCCCACACAGTCACAATATCCTGACACTGAGCGAACCAGTCCTTGCCGTATTCTAATTATGCCGAGCGTCTGACTAGGTAGCAACAAGTATCAATTTGTATAAGTCATTGGTTTGACTCGGCTGGGATTCTAACTCCCGACCTTCCGCACGGGAAGCCTATGCTCTACCGACTCGGCCACTGCGTCCGGTAGAGGCAGGCCTGTGTGTGGTTGATCGTCTGCCATCCCCCTAAATGGCCAATTCCAAGCCGCCATTTTGAATAATTTAATGCGGATGGCAGGGGGTGGTGGGTGTGGGGGGGGGGGGACGGTTGTTTATATCATTATGGAATTATCATTTAGAGTGGCTTTCACTAACAGATCGGTAACCAAATGTAAAGTCGCCGTCTGGCAGCTGTAGTTGTGTAGGCAGGCTAAAATAGGAACTCGCTACAGGCAAGTAGAACAAAGGCAGAGTATAGAGTCAAAGTTAGAGAGAGCTTGCACCCTCAGGTTTATTATCATATAGTGGGTTTTAGAATCCAAGATGGCCTGTCACATGACCAGATCCTCCAATCAACAGTACGCATTCACATATCCACCAATCAACAGTAAGCATGCTTGTATCCATGCCTTGGTTGTTTTGGCCTACCTGCCCTGTTGTGTCTGGGTGTGCAGTGATCCGTATCTAACAGTTGGGGAGGGGGGGGGGGAGGGGGTTGTGAGCAGAGCTGCTAAGGCCCTATCACACTAACAGTAGTGCCCCTCTCACACTATCTATAGAATATACAATGTCTATTTAATCTAGGTAAAGGATCACCAGCGCTACACAATACCACATGCATCTGGTCACATTACATCATTTACCTTATATATAACATTTGTAATCCCCTATAGACCAGTTCACATTACCCGCCAATGTGTAATTATCGGAATATTTTACACAAAGTTGGTGTGTTTGTGTGTTGGTGTTTTACATCCTGGCAAACCCAAAGGTCATATCAGGATTGTGCTGGCTTGGGACAGTGCCCACTCCCTCATGGTGGTTTAATAGTGCTGTCCCACTGGGAGACCAGGCCACGAGCATCTTGACCCGATTTCCCACCCAGTCACATTATCCTGATATTTAGTTAACCAGTCCTTGTCCTATCCTATTAATGCCGAGCGCCAGGCTAGGTAGTGACAAAAATCAATATTGTAAGTCATTACAGTATAACCCCGTTAAACCAAACTTGAAGGGACCCTAGAAATTTGTTTGGATTAACCGATCATTGGTTTAACAAAGCTTTGACTTTGACTTTGACTTGGCTTTGGCAACAACTTTGGTGCATTATGAATGTAATATACAATGTGTGTGGACACTATGATTATTGCTTTTTATGTATATACAGTTTAACCCCATTAAACCAAGCTCGGTTAAATCAAGCGATCAGTTAATCCAAACTTTTTTCGGCGACCCGTCAAAATACTACCATTTATCATATAAAAAAAGTCTCAGATGACCTTAAAACCACATGGAGGTTTGGTTTAACTGTACCGGAAGTGGCCTGGGGCTGACAATTTTGTTTGGATTAGCCAATACTTTGGTTTAACCAACTTTTTTATATGATAAATGGTAGTATTTTGCCAGGCCGCTGAAAAAAGTTTGGATTAACCAATCGTTTGGTTTAACCGATCTTGGTTTAATGGGGTTGTACTGTACTTTAACTCCAACGGGAATCAAACTACCGACCTTCCGCACAGGAAGCATGCGCTCGCCTGTGACCTAATTGACTTTGCATATGCATGTTTAATAGTATTACACGTATAGTCCCGTCCTGATGTACCTTATATGTTGCTAGGACATTAAACAACAACAACAAAAATATCCCTTACTGCAACAGACGACAATGGACAAACGGTGTCAGATTTAGGCGGAGTTTTCCCGCCTTTTTCTTGTTCTCGTCTGGTCGTCATGGTTTCCACTGAAATAAAAGTGTACGTGAAATCCCCTTGTAACACACGGGACGCGGTGGCCGAATCGGTAGAGCGGAGGCTTCCCGTGCGGAAGGTCATGAGTTCGATTCCTTGTCCACTCAAACCAATGACTTATCACATTTATACTTGTCACTTCCTAGCCAGACCCTCGGCATTATTAGGATAGGGCAAGGACTGGTTGGCTCATTGTCAGGATAATGTGACTGAGTGGTATATCGGGTAATGGTGCTGGCAGTCCGGTGTCCCAGTGGGGCAGCACTATATAGTCGCCATGAGTGCGCACTGTCACAAGTTGGTACCTGTCCTGATATGACATTAAATGTTGCTAGGACGTAAAACAACAACAAACCTATTACCTAATATTTTCCTTGAAATTGACATAAAACCCATCAGATGTAGCTTGTAAGTCCCAACTGCAATCTCAGACTTCCGATCCCATCATTAGGCCACACAATACAAAACGCTTGTGATGGGATCCAACAATCGGCGGGTTTCTCACATTTGGTATTGGTGAGTGGATCCACTGATTTGCATATTTACACTATATATATGTGTGTATTGGAGATATGTTATATCTTTTTGAAAAAAGAAGAGAGAAAGACAAAGAAAGAAAGAAATGTTTTAAGGCAATTCTAGAATCATGCAATACCATGTGATGCATATTCACCAAATCCATAATACTTTTGTTGAACTGGAATTGTATGCAGTTACTATTACAACTAACAGTTCATTTATGTTATGTTTCTATTATCGAACAGGATTTTCATGTGGTTATTATTAGGTATGGAATACCTGCATACTTGCCGGTGTGCAGGTATTGCAGGTATAGCAATACCTCAGGGAGTTTGATGCCCCTGCCCTGCAGAGTTGTAAACCACTGCCTTGTGGTACAGGTTCGTGACAGAACCGAAGGCTAAGGGATCAAACCCTAAACAGAAAACCATGTTACTGTGGCAGCATTAAGGGCGGTTGATGTATGGAACTCCCAACATCTCCCGACCAGCCACTGCAGCTACAAAAAGTTTTGCGCCTGTCTTGACATGTTCTTGCCGGTGTGAGACCTCTATTTCCTCCCCGAGAGAGTGCCGTTGGTAACTTGCAAAAGCCAGCAGCACTTCAACACTTTTGCAGGCAGCTTTCATGAAATGTCGCTAAATGGAGAGCGGCAGTCAAGTAATGAAAGCAGTATTTGTCGCATCACGACTAACAGCATGATGATGATGATGATGATGATGATGATTGTACATACATACCAGGATACATATATACCTCTCACTCTCACTCGCCAAGCACAGTAGTCCGCGCATGCGCCGACAGCTGCCGCCGGCTGTATATAGGCTGTATGTAGGCTGTATGTAGGCTGTATGTAGTTTGTAGGCTGTGGAATGACTGAGCCGGCGGCGGCTAGAAATTGTCGTCTGTGGCCACTCTTACTTCCAAGTCGAACGTCGTCTGCCCGCCGTGAGCCTAATTCTTTCACCGTGGAAGAAAGCACTAAAAAGGGGGCGGTCCCGTGAGCGTAATTGCGTCCATGTGGAAGAAAGCACCAAAAAAACAAACACAAAAGTTGGGAGGCCGTGCCGGCGCGCGGAGAGTGACGGGCCGCTTATCGCGAAATGCGCCCAGAAGCCGTCAGGGGGCGCGTTTTGGTGATGAACAAAACGGTTCTCGTCTGCTGCTGCTTTACTTCTTTTCCTCATTTTTCTAATTTTTTTCTTTCTTTTTTTCTTTCATTCTTTCGTTCTTTCTTTCTTTCTTTCTTTCTTTCTTTCTTTCTTTCTTTCTTTCTTTCTTTCTTTCTTTATTTCGTTCTTTCTTTCGTTCTTTCTGTTGTTCTTTCTTTTGTTCTTTCTTTTGTTCTTTCCTTTGTTCTTTCTTTCGTTCTTTCTTTCATTCTTTCTTTCTTTCTCTTTGGTTGTTGTAATACCTCGCCCTCCCCTTCCTACTTCTTTCTACCCCTATCTATCCATGCGCTTCATCCGATTCGCTTCCCAAGATGCTTTGCTTCGCTTCGCATTCAGCTATTGGGATCCGAGGCAATGGGCACTTGACGCGGTGGCTGAATCGATTTAGAGTGCAGGCTTCCCCTGTAGAAGGTCGGGAGTTTGAATCCCGGTCGAATCAAACCAATGACTTTCACTAAATTGATACTTGTCGCTACCTAGCCATTGACATTAATAGGATAGGACAAGGACTGGTTAGCTCCATGGCAGGATAATGTGACTGAGTAGGATATCGAGTCATGGTGCTAGCAGCCTGGTCTCCCAGTGGCGCAGTGCTATAAAGTCACCATGAGTGCGCCCTGTCACAAGGATGGGTACCAACTTATGGCACTGACAGTGTGCACTCCTGGTGACATGGTGTAATTCAGTGGTACTTGTCACCCTGCCTGCTGACCCGTGGTTTGGGCGGCATGGTGGTGGTTGCTACCGATTGCTGGTTGCCAAATGAATAGAACTGTCTGCTGGTTGCCGGCTGGTTGGTGAGTGAATGTGGTGCCGGTTGATTCATTGAGTTGGCACTGAGGGGTGACGGGCTGGTTACTGGTAGCTGGTTGGTGAGTGAATGTGGTGCAGGTTGATTCATGGAGTTGGCGCTTGGGGGGGGGGGGGGGCTGGTTACTTGTAGCTGGTTACTGGTAGCTTGTGACGGGCTGGTTACTGGTAGCTGGTTGGTTGGGTACTGGTAGCTGGTGATGGGCTGGCTTACAGTATGCCTGCCTCACAGAGCTGGTAAATATCGACAGCAAAATCGATAGCCCCATCACTCACCGGTCACATACACACATGGTTACACTCACTCACACACTCACTCACACACTCACTCTCTCACTCACTCACACTGACACACACTCATACACACTCACTGACACACACACTCATACACACACTCATACACACACTCACTCACTCACATGCACTCATACACACTCACTGACACACACATGGTTACACTCACTCACTCACACACACTCACTCACTCACTCACTCACTCACTCACACACACACTCATACACACACTCACTCACATGTACTCATACACACTCACTGACACACACGCGGTTACACTCACTCACTCACTCACACACACTCACTCACTCACACACACTCATACACACTCATACACACTCACTGACACACACACTCATACACACACTCAGTCACACACTCACACACACTCATACACACTCACTGACACACACACTCATACACACACTCACTCACACACTCACATACACTGATACACGCACTCACTCACACACTCATACACACTCACCGACACACACACTCATACACACACTCACTCACACACTCACATGCACTCACTCACACACACTGATACACGCACGGTTACACTCACTCACTCATTCTCTCACAACCTCACATGCACTCATACACACTCCCTGACACACACATGGTTACACTCACTCATTCACTCACACACTCACACGCACTCATACACTCACTGACACACACACTGATACACACACTGATACACACACTCACGCACACGGTTACACTCACTCATTCACACACACACTCATACACACTCATACACACTCACTGACACACACACTCATACACACACTCACTCACACTCACACACACTCACTCACACACACTGATACACGCACTCACTCACACACTCACACCCACTCATACACACTCACTGACACACAGACTGATACACACACTCAGTCACACAATCACACACACACTCACACACACATTCACTGACACACACTCACTCATACACACTCACTGACACACATACTGATACACTCACTCACACACACACTCACACACACACTCATTCACTCACACACACTCACTCATACACACTCACTGACACACATACTCATTCACTCACACACACTCACACACACACTCACACGCACTCATACACACTCACACACACTCACTCGCACACACTGATACACACACTCACTCACACACTCACTCACACACTCACACACACACACACATACGATTTTCAGTAGCAGGAGCAAACGGGAACTAGCAGCCCCAGCCACTACACCAACCACCCAGCCTCCCCCGGTGTAGGACGTTGAAAACACTACCTCGTTGAAACCACTATGGTAGTGTTTTGAACTTAGGTTCAAAACACTACGGTAGCGTTTTGAACTTAAGTTAAAAACACTACGGTATTTTTAATGCAAGGCGCCCATTGGTGGTTGAACTGAGCCATCAGGGTGTGTGATTCACTGCAATCTGCCGCCATTAGGCTTAAGCTAAGATTCCATATACATAATATGCGGCATGCGCCATGCGAATGCGAATGTGGTATATGCAACATAGATATATGCCAACCCCCAATAGCCGATGTTTACTTTTTGTACTAGGGGATGGTTAAATGAACATACACACAAAGTTACCCATAACATCTTTTGGGGTTTTTCCTCCAAATTTGTAAAGGAAGATCAAAGTTACTATTGTTTTCTATGGCAAACGCAGCAGTATTCGCATTCGCACCGATCGGTCCATGGGTCGATCCATTTGCCGCATTCGCGTTCGCATTCGCATTCGGACGTATGAAAGCGCCACTATTCATTCACATGCTTTTTGATTTGTTGCCGCATTCACATTCGCATGCCGCATGCCACATACCGCGTATACGGAATCTTAGCTTCAGCGAGGTGTCTGTGGACCGAGTCGTAAGGAGCAGACGACCGGGGTTCAAACAGGGTCAAGGCCGCACCACAATCACATTATGGCGGGAAAGTGGGTTTGGATCGTTTGGGCGTGGGGGGGGGGGGCTTATGGTGTGAGGATGTTGGTTGGTTGTTGGGAGTTTTACGTCCTGGCAATATCTAAGGTCATATCAGGACGGGTAGCGACTTGGGACAGTGCGCACTGATGGTGACTTTATAGTGCTGCCCCACTGGGAGATCAGGCCGCCCAGACCATGACCCAATATCCCACTGAGTCACATTATCCTGACACGCAGCTAACCAGGCCTTGCCCTAATAATGCCAAGCTAGGAAGAGACAAGCATGAATTTTTATGTCATTGGTTTGACGCGATCAGATGGTACAGACGTAATGTTGCCATGCCCTGATATCTAATGACATGGAACAGACGTAATGTTGCCAATGCCTTGATATCTGATCACATGATACGGACCTAATGATGCCATGCCCTGATATCTAATGACATGGAACAGACCTAATGGTGCATGCCTGGATATCTGATCATGTGATGCAGACGTAATGTTGCCAATGCCTTGATATCTGATCACATGATACAGACCTAATGATGCCATGCCCTGATATCTAATGACATGGAACATACCTAATGGTGCCATGCCTGAATATCTGATCATGTGATGCAGACGTAATGTTGCCAATGCCTTGATATCTGATCACATGATATGGACCTAATGATGCCATGCCCTGATATCTAATAACATGGAACAGCCCTAATGGTGCATGCCTGGATATCTGATCATGTGATGCAGACGTAATGTTGCCAATGCCTTGATATCTGATCATGTGATGCGGACATAATGACGCCATGCCCTGATATCTAATGACATGGAACAGACGTAATGGTGCATGCCTGGATATCTGATCATGTGATGCAGATGTAATGTTGCAAATGCCTTGATATCTGATCACATGATACGGACCTAATGATGCCATGCCCTGATATCTAATGACATGGAACAGACCTAATGGTGGATTGCCTTGATATCTGATCACATGATACAGACCTAATGATGCCATGCCCTGATATATAATGACATGGAACATACCTAATGGTGCCATGCCTGGATATCTGATCATGTGATGCAGACGTAATGTTGCCAATTCCTTGATATCTGATCACATGATACGGACCTAATGATGCCATGCCCTGATATCTAATGACATGGAACAGACCTAATGGTGCCATGCCTGGATATCTGATCATCTGATGCAGACGTAATGTTGCCAATGCCTTGATATCTGATCACATGATACGGACCTAATGACGCCATGCCCTGATATCTAATGTCATGGAACAGACCTCATGGTGGATTGCCTGAATATCTGATCATGTGATGCAGACGTAATGTTGCCAATGCCTTGATATCTGATCACATGATACGGACCTAATGACGCCATGCCCTGATATCTAATGTCATGGAACAGACCTCATGGTGGATTGCCTGGATATCTGATCACGTGATGCAGACGTAATGTTGCCAATGCCTTGATATCTGATCACATGATACGGACCTAATGACGCCATGCCCTGATATCTAATGACATGGAACAGACCTAATGGTGGATTGCCTTGATATCTGATCACGTGATGCAGACGTAATGACACCATGCTCTGATCCCGGATCTGGTACCGACCAGACGCTGCCACTATGACGGGTCACGTGGTGTGGCCGGGGTTCACCCGGTGCATCAGGGTGCGCGCGCAGCCTGAACGCGCAGCATATAACATTCTGCTATTAACATGCAGCAGAATATGAATTATTATGGTATGAAAGGGCCACGAGGGGCCAGCGGCTACTGGATGTCGCGTCGGTCGAGCTCTTGCCATATTTTTGTAGTTTTACAATGCTGGTATACAGCTACCGTCCGATTCGTGTTGTAGCGGTACGTATATCGGCTCTCCGTGCGGGCTGTCTCTGCCTCTCGGCAAGTGGGATGGTGGTTTCTTTTTTTTTATATCTTCCTCATCCCGGTGGCTGCAAAGCACCGCCGTTCGGTCCACCCGCTCCGGGGGCCGGACCGGCCCGCCACCCTTGGCGCTGGTCAGTGGTGCGGTCAGACATCCAGCTCTTGCGATAGCTAATGCAAATGTGGCGAGAGCTCGACTGAATCGACATCCAGTAGTGGCTGGCCCTCGTGGCCTGATTACCATCATAATGCACACGTTTAGTAGCTTGGCCTGAAGTCCGCCATTACCACTACACCTCCCCTTGCTCCCCTCCTCCTCTCCCCCCTCTCCCTCCTTCTTCCCCCCTCACTCCCTCGCTTCCTCCCTCCTCCCTCCCCTCTCCCCCTATGTCCTCTCCCAGACTTCCCCTTCCCCCCCTCCCCTTCCCTCCCTCCCCTCCGACCTCTCTCCCCATCCACCCCCTCTCCGCCTCCGTCCATGCTCCCCCCTTCCCTCCTCGTCTCCCCCTCCTTCCCCCCTCCATACTCCCCCCCCCTCCTCTCCGCCTCCCTCAATGCTCCCTCCCTCCCTCCATCCTCCCGTCTTCCCCTCCTTTCCCCCTCCCTACTCCCTCCCTCCCTGCCCCTCCCTCCCTCACTGCTCCCTCCCTCCCTCCCGTCTCCCCCTGCTTCCTCCCTCCCTTCCCTCCCCCACCTGCTCTCCCCCTGTCCTTCCCCCCTTCCTACTCCCTCCCTCCCCCCCTCCCTCCCTCCCTTCCTCCCGGCTCCCGTCTCTCCCTGCCTCCCTTCCATGTCAGTGTGTGGTGGGAGTGTGTGGGTGTGTATGGGAGTAGACGTGTGCGTGTTGTGTTAGGGGGGGGGGGGTGTCGGTGCGCATGTGTGTATGTACATCCTCAGGGCGGGTTGGTCAGTTTGTGGTTGGAGTTTTATATCCTGGCAACATCTAAGGTTATATCAGGATGGGTACCGACTTGTGACAGTGTGCACGCAGGGTGACTTTATAATGCTGCCCCACTGGGAAAACAGGCTGCCGGCACCATGACCTGATATCCCACTCAGTCACATTATCCTGACACTGAGCTAACCAGTTCTTGCCCAATCCTATTAATGATGAGCACCAGGCTAGGAAGCGACAAGTATCAATTTTATAAGTCATTGGTTTGACTCGACCGGGAACTGAAATCCCGATCTCACGCACACGAGGCCTGCACTCTACCGATTCGGCCACCGCGCCTGATCCCGCCTCAGGCAGTAATTGTACTCATGAATGTTGCCTTAGTAGGTGACATGTAGACATAGGAAGTGTTGCTTTGCTTATAGCAGACGACATTTAGCTGTAGGAGACAGTATTGTTTTGTAGCAAATAAGACTTTTTGTTGGCATAGCAAGCGATATTTGACAATAGGGAGTGAGATTTTGTTCTAACAGACTAGTATTTTGTTGTAGCAGGTGACATTCTGTTGTAGCAGGCGGCATTTTATTGTAGCAGACAACATTTTGTTGTGGCAGGCGACATTTTGTTGTAGCAGCCGACATTTTGTAGTAACAGATGACATTTTGTTGTAGCAGATGACATTTTGTTGTAGCAGACGACATTTTGTTGCAGCAGATGACATTTTGTTGTAGCAGACACCATGTTGTAGCAGATGACATTTTGTTGTAGCAGATGACATTTTGTTGTAGCCGACACCATTTTGTTGTATCAGACGACATTTTGTTGTAGCAGGCGACATTTTGTTCTAGCAGGTGACATTTTGTTGTAGCAGACAAGATTTGGTTGTGGCAGGCTACATTTTGTTGTGGCAGGCGACATGTTGTAGCAGACAACATTTTGTTGTAGCAGACAACATTTTGTTGTAGCAGTCAACATTTCATTGTAGAAGATGACATTTTGTGATCAGCAATACTTAATTGTAACAGACGACAATTTGTCATAGACTGACTTCAACTCTTTGTTTTCTTTTTTCTTTTTTATAAATAGCAGACATTTTGTCAAAGCAGATGACATTTTATCATAGCGGAGGACATCTTGTCAGAGCAAACAACATTTTGTTAGAGCAGGCGACATTTTGTCAAAGCACATGACATTTTGTCAGAGTAGACAACATTTTGTCAGAGTGGACGACATTTTTTTAGAGCAGGCCACATTTTGTCAAAGCAGGTGACATTTTGTCAGAGTAGACAACATTTTGTCAGAGTGGACGACATTTTGTTAGAGCAGACGACATTTTGTCAAAGCACATAACAATTTGTCAGAGCAGACAATATTTTGTTACAGCAGACAACATCTTAGCAAAGCAGACAACATTTTGTCAAAACAGACAACATTTTGTCAAAACAGATGACATTTTGGCAAAACGGACAACATTTTGGCAGAACATACAACATTTTGGCAGAACAGACAACATTTTGGCAGAGCAAACCACGCATATCCTCATAGGAAGACTATACTTCGTCATAGGAGTTCAACAAGTAACCTCAAAATAATACAATTCCTGCTTTATATATAATTAACATTGTATATCCAAATTGTGTGAGATTCTCCAAAACCAATAGTGTTTTATCAGCTGGAATGAATTGGTGCCGTTTCCAAATTTTTCCTTTAAAAAATTATTTTAGCGCAGGATGGAGGTAACGGAATGGGGCAGCAAGGTATGTGCATTTGTCAAACTTGTTTACGGAGACAACAAACATAGGTATCGGTTCACGTAGCGGTTAAATCGAGGCACGGGAACGTGAGAGAGATTGGCATCATTGGGGGCTGAGGGTGGGGGTGAGGGGTGGGGTGGGTGGGCTGTAATGAATTGGTGCCGTTTCCAGATTTTTCCTTTAACAAATTATTTTAGCGCAGGATGGAGGTAACGGAATGGGGCAGCAAGGTACGTGCATTTGTCAAACTTGTTTACGGAGACAACAAACATAGGTATCGGTTCACGTAGCGGTTAAATCGAGGCACGGGAACGTGAGAGAGATTGGCATCATTGGGGGCTGAGCGGTGGGGGTGAGGGGTTGGGTGGGTGGGCAAAAATGTTTATGAAAGAAACAAAACTGAAGGTTGAATATACACCACTGCTTTTGTGTGTACCTAGGAGGATGGAGGTGTGGGGGGATGTGGGGATGGGGTTATTGGGTGGACGGTTGGTTGCTGGAGTTTTATGTCCTAGCACACTCATGGTGACTTTATAGTGCTGCCCTACTCAGGGATGAAAGATTTCCGCGATTTCCCGGATTTCCGCGATTGGTGATATTCACTGATTAACGTTCAGGAAATGTCAATATATTAGATATATATTATATATGACAGCAGTCCGATTGTCATTCTTATACAACCTTAGATGTTGCTAGATCATAAAACCCAAGAAAGAAAGAGTTAGACTAATATAGTCACAACGAGGAGAGTTGAAACCCGACTACCGGATTTTTTCTGCGATCCTCTGACAATGCTAATCCTATGGTGGGAATTCCGCGTTTTCGCGGAAATTCGCCATTGGTACCAAGGCTTCCGCATTTTTTGTTGGAGACCACTTTCATCCCTGCCTACTGGGACGCCAGGCCACCAGCACCATGACCTGATATCCCACTCGGTCACATTATCCAACCAGTCCTTGGCGTATTCTAATAATGGCGAGCGTCTGGCTAGAAAGTGACAAGTATCAATTTTGTCAGTCGTTGGTTTGACTCAACCTGGAATTGAACTCCCAACCTTCCACATGGGAGGCCTGCGCTCTACGGATTCGGCCACCGCGGCCGGTAATGGTTGGGGTGTGTGTGGGTGGAAGTAGCCAGGGGGGTAGTCAGGGAGGGGGGGGGTAGTTTCATCGCAAAACTAAGTCCATTTTGGTAGATCATTGGATTCGAACCCACAGGTTCGAACCCTGGTCGAGTCAAATCAATGACTTAAAAATCGATATTTGTCACTTCCTAGCTAGGTGTTCGGCATTATTAGGATAGGGCAAGCACTGGTTGGCTGTGTCAGGATAATGTGACTGAGTGGGATATCAGGTCATCGTACTGGCGGCCTGATATCCCAGTGGGGCAGCATGATAAAGTCACCATGAGTGTGCACTGTCACTAATCGGTACCCGTCCTGATATGACCTTAGATGTTGCTAGGATGTAAAACAACAACCTAAGTCCATTTCTGGTCAGACATCTTTGTTTGTTCTCGGGGCTTGATTGAGGGAGTTAAAGCTTATTTAAAGCTGCATAGTCTGAAAACATCAAATCGTCAAAACCAAAACAATTATCTAGATTTGATCCTACAAATCTACCTTTGATAGTGGTGCACTTCTTAAGCATTTGTCGCCACACAGAAGGGAATGCTGAGACAATTTAAGAGAACAGGTTTGAACCCTATGGTGTCCGAGTTTTGGCGTGCTTACCAAAATGAATTTGGAATGTTTGCACTTCAAATATCTCCAAAGTTAGCCATTTAAAATAAAAGTTCCTTCAAACTAAAATAACATAGATCACAACCATCAACCTAATTCACACTATTCATGTGTGACCTGATTCGGCATCAGAATGAGTCTGAGTACGCGTCGGTATTGGAAATGGCCATAAGACACTCCTGTGTGCCGATGTGTATGAACTACTACAGAAATTAAAGGAATACAATTTGAAGATATTCACTTTTGAAACTATTGTCGTGGGGGTGATGAAAATGGGAAATACTGTGCCTAGAGCGGGACTCGAACCCACATCTCTTTGCATTCCGGGCCAGTGTGCTAACCATTACACCACCTAGGCTCCCTGATATCAATACACTTCCCACACGCCTACCTGTCTATGTGGTTACTTGCCTGAGAGGTCAGTGCAGACCACTACACTCGTCCCCCTGGTATTGTAAGTCTTGTAATGCTTACAATTACATACATACAGGCAATGCACTAACACATACATACACAGGGTAGGTTCAACAACCATACAGCGCAAAGCTTGTACAGGATCCTGATCACGGCAACCAGTGTCATGGGGGTGATGAAAATGGGAAATACTGTGCCTAGAGCGGGACTCGAACCCACATCTCTTTGCATTCCGGGCCAGTGTGCTAACCATTACACCACCTAGGCTCCCTGATATCAATACACTCCCCACGCCTACCTGTCTATGTGGTTACTTGCCTGAGAGGTCAGTGCAGACCACTACACTATCATATTCATTTTTGCATACCTTTTTTCTATTTATTGGTCAATTTTCTTAAATTCAAAATTGCATAACTTTCTTAATATATATATATTTTAAGACTATATTTTAACCCTTTTAAAGCTTTTATTAATTTGTAATTACTAAGACTAGTTGTTTAACTGTGTTACACATATAACTACGCTGACAGTGCTGCATTACATGATACCACCATCACTATGCAGACTTGAAGTTGACAGTCACATTGTAGTTAAAGAATGGGAAAATCACCATGCAAGGGTCACCCAATCTTCGTGAAAATTGGTCAATAGATATAAAACAGGTATGCAAAGATGAATATCGTAGTTTAAAAAATGAATACCCTCAAATTTGAGTGATTTCGAGAGGTATTGGTCAATGAAAAAGTATTCACATTACTTTTCATACAGTAGCACCTCGCAGACGCGTACGTGGCCTCGGTCTGGTTTCAACATGGCCACCGCGTGAATAGTGTGAATATATTTTATTTATTTATCTCAGAAAAATGACGGAAACACGAAACCATCGGACTATGCAACTTTAATTAAATTCCAGATAAATAAATGAATGCTGAATAAATACATGATGGCTGATTGTGGCGGTAAAATGCACAGCTTCCCCAAAACATTCGAAAGTGGAGCCACCTGTTGGGTTAGGTTACAACTGCTTTCTTCCGGCGGAAGCCATTACATTTTTTTCTCCCCAGTTAATTCATTTCATTCTGGAGAGGTTTCAGTGCAATTGGTGTCAGGTGCACGTGACATTCATTCTACCGTATTTACTCCAAATAACACCTGTTGTATTATTATTACTAATACCTTAATAGGCATCCGATAACGGTAGTAGTATTCACAATCTCACACATTTTACTTACTTTGCGTCATATTTACCCCAGTCACTCTATCTATGCCTGTTTTCGCTTGCGATCATTTCGCGACCATTTTGCGACCACCATACGACCAGTGGGTGATTTTGGGTGATTTTGGGTGATTTTGGTCGTAACGCCTCTGTCACACCTACCCTGATCAGGGGCCAGACGAGCCCCGACCCTTGATACCGACATGGTCCGTGGCGATCTGGCGTAATCCGTGTCTCATCCTTGGCTGGTCCTTGGTGGTCCATGGTGATCCGTGGCTGATCCTTGGTGATCCGGCATCATCCGGGGTCAGCCCGGATGTTTTAAAATGCTTAAAACATCTGGAGTGATCCGGGGAATATTGCAATCCATGGTTAACCGGCATCATCCGCGTGTGATCCGTGACTCATCCGGGTTGTCCGGGGGTCGTCCATGTCTCGTCCGGGGCAGTCAAGGTCATTTCATACTCTGGGAGTAGTCCGGGGGTTGTCCGGGGCCGATTCGTGGCTGATCCGGTGTGGCGTGCTCAGCCGTGTCCCGTGCTCAGCTGTGTACCTATACTCAAACTCAAGGCATTGTCAATGGTCGTGAGTAATTTTCATACAGAAAATACAGAACAAGTGAAATATCTCTAAAACCACACCACCTATTAACAAATCGCTTGGTACACATATAGAAAACATCTTCACCGAAAAGATTATATTAAATTTATATGGTTAGGGTTCTTGATTTCTATTAATTTTGATTAAAACTAATGTTTTGCACTGCACATACCGTCAAACTCAAGGCATTGTCAATGGTGGTGAGCAATCTTCATACAGAAAATCCAGGAAAAGTGAAATATCTCTAAAACCACACCACCTAGAAACAAATCGCTTGGTACACATATAGAAAACATCTTTACCAAAAACATTATATTAAATTTATAAGGTTAGTGACTTACGACCATTGACAATGCATTGAGTTTGAGTATAGGTACACGGCTGAGCACGGGACACGGCCGAGCGCGCCACACCAGGACTAATCCGTGGATGTGGACCGTGGCTCATCCGGGTAGGTGTGAGAGCGAGGCAAAAACAACCAAAAATAGGGGAGTGGTCCAGGGGTGGACCGGCTTAAAATCTGGGGCTCGTCCGGGTAAGTCTGACTTGGGCTTGAGGAGGTTGCAGCTGCTGCCCTTGCAACCTCCTTGTAACAAGTGCAGTCGGCGAGTGGTTGCCGACCACTCGCCGACTGGTCGGCTACTGCCCAATGAACGCCAATCCAAAGATTCCATTAAAATAACCGATTTTTTCCTGAAGGTAATTTAAATTCCAACTAATTCCATTTTTCTTGTGATGAAATGATTATGGAGGAATAACAAAAAAAATAGCAACATAAACAAATGAAATTTGTTGGAAGGTTTGATTCCAATGTTTATCTAAAAAAATTATAATCGGCGTTTACAAGGCTTTTGCGTCTGAATTCCTCGTATATATGAGTTTTGAAAGTGAGCAGTATTTAAAGTTGCGTAGTCCGATGGGTTTTGAGTTTCTGTCATTTTCTGAGATAAACATATTAGGGTGATCGTTATATTCTACCCTACTTTCACTTGAAGTAACTTTTATTTTAAATAGCTAACTTTTGAGATAGTTGAAGTGCAAACAAGCAAAATTAGTTTTGGCAAGCACGCCAAAACTCTGACACCATGGCCGTAATCGATTAACACGACCCGGGCGACTCGGGTCACCCGAGTCGTCTGAATTTCAAATCGAACACCGCGAGTGGAGTCGACAAAAACACGTGCCGTGTGCAAAACGACCCGACGCCAGTAACCCACCTCTTGGCTGGGGTTTGCTAGGAACGATGACGTCACACCTGAGCTGGTACCTGTAGCTACCACTACAAGTCCTATTCGTTGTTTTAATGCTTTTTTTAAAATAACCCAGATTGTCAGCTTATACGATCCTAAAATACTTTTAATCCTATTTTGCTTTACTTATATTGGTTATTAAAACAAATAATTAGGTTTTAGATTAAACCACCATTTTTTCCACCCTGAGCGTGCAGAAACTTATTCGGTTATTCGACCCGAGTCTGCAGGATGTGCGCATGCACCAAAAAGTGGCTCGGGTGACCAGAGTCGATTAATCAATTACGCCCATTAGGTTTCTGCAGTAATAGGTTCTATTCAATTGCCTCAGTATTCCCTTCTATGTGGTGACACATGTTTAACAAGTGCGCCAGTATTTAAGTTAGATACGTATAATCAAATTGAGATACTTGTTTTGGTTTTGAAAATTTGATGCTTCATCGGACTATGCAGCTTTAAGAGTATGTGTTTAAATAAATGCGAATAAATAAAAGAGTAGGTGTCTAAATAAATGCGAATAAATAAAAGAGTAGGTGTCTAAATAAATGCTTTCTGGCACAAATAATGGGGGGGGGGGGCTGGGCTGTTGGGCCAGGGACGGGTGAATAGGTCCGGTCAGCGCCAGGCATAAGAACCAACCAGCAGGCCCTCTGGCGGCAGTGTCAGTTACTAACCTGTCTTGGCCCCGGCACTCAGCAGGTATCAGCTTTTCACTGCCCTGGAACTTGGTTACTAGTACTACAGATTCCCCCAGACGGGATGGCCGAATGAGTTGAGCGTCTGTCTCATGTTTTGGGAGATCGGGGGGGATCCGAACTCATGAGTTTGTCGGCTCGAACCCTGGTCGAGTCAGCCTAATGACTTTAAAATTGATACTTGTCGCTTCCTAGCTAGGCGCTCGGCATTATTAGGATAGGGCAAGGAATGGTTGGCTCAGTGTCAGTGGGTTATCAGTTCATGGTGCTGGTGGCCTGGTTTCCAAGTGGGGCAACACTATAAAGTCACCATGAGTGTGTACTGTCACAAGTCGGTACCCATCCTGATATGACCATAGATGTTGCTCGGATGTAAGACAACAACAAACTAACCGTGTTCTGTGTGCTCTGTTGACTATGTAAAAAAACCTCTCTAACCGACCACCTCCACAGATCGACCACTCCCCTATATCGATCACTTTGTTTGGGTCCCCAACAATGGCCCGTACAATACCAGTGTAATGATATAAAAAACACTTCCCTAAATGGGATATTTAAAGTGGCTGCTATGGTCAGTCAATATAGATTGGTATTTACTGTATTTGTGTCATGGGATCAGGCTGAAAGGGATATCAGGTCATGGTGCTGATGGCCTGGTCTCCCAGTGAGGCAACACTATAAAGTCACCATGAGTGCGCACTGTCACAAGTCGGTACCAATCCTTTTCCAAGATGGCGGCAGGGACCGGATCCAGCAATGGAAGGTAGGGTACTGAGCAGCAGACTATTGAAGATTTGCGTGTGATGTAGACATCACACTACTCCTGCATCGTGGTTGGTTAGAAGCAGTTTATTCTGCTATCAAGTGTATGTAAATAAAACAGAAAGTACAAATGTATTCACTGCTACGATCTACTTCTCTTATTTAGAACCATGAATATGCAATTGGGGGTTGAAATAAGGTTATTTATGAGAATAGCTTACTCAAGAAATGAAATTTGGTCAAATTAAACCCAAAATCCAAGTGATATTAATGCCGCTGCTGCATCGGCAGTGTTATGCTGTACTTTCTATCCAACCATGATGGCCGATGAGACACTGATCACATGATGCTAATCGTTTGACGCAAATCCTCAATCGCAGTCCGGTGATGCAGCAACGCGCTATCCCGCTACCGGAATGCGGTCTTGATATGACCTTAGATGTTGCCAGGACATAAAAGTCCAATAACCAACTAACCATTTACTGGAACGTAATACAGGTGTGCATGTGTCGGAATGTCGTATGCCGTCAGTGATAAATGTCGTCTGATTTAAAGCTGCATAGCCCACTGAAAACATCAAATTTTCATAACCAAAACACGTATCTAGATTTGATTCTACATATCTAACTTAGATACTATACCACCTCATATAGTTCATTAAACCAATTTTTATCAATTAATTTTTCTTTCATCCATTTGATTTAATTATATGATTGTGAGCTTTTAAAAATTCATAGGTGTCTATTCACACATAATTGATTGTATGCTTTTATATTATATGTAAAGGCGATGGTTGAATAAAAAACAAACAATTCTGGCCGTGAATATGGCCGATGCTGCCCGACATAGCGTAAAGAAACCACCAATCAATCAATCAATTATATACTGGTGTACTTATTAAACATTTGTCACCAAGCAGAAGGGAACACTGAGGCAATTTAATGAAACCTGTCACTGCTCAAGTCAGCACCAGTCAGTATTTCTTTACCTCACGATAGTAATTCTTTGCAATTTTCAACTACTGTATGGTCAGTAAAACTGCTGTTGCGAGATATATAATACAAATAGATAAGATTTCTTGCCCTTGCATTTGATTTAACGCTGCATAATCCGATGAAGCATCACATTTTCATAACCAAAGCAAGTATCTAAATTTTATTCTACATATCTAACTTAAATACTGGTGCACTTGTTAAACATTTGTCACCACATAGAAGGGAATACTGAGGCAATCTAATAGAACCTGTTACTGCATATTGATTGATTGATTGATTGGTGGTTACTTTACGCCGTGTCGGCAGCATAGGCCATATTCACGGTGAGAAATGTTTGTTTTTTGTTCAAACCATCGCTTTTACATGTAAAATCAGACAATGAATTATGTGCCAATAGACACTAATTAAATTAGAAAGCTCACAACATATATTGTGGTCAAGGGAAACAAAATTCCATAGAAAAAGAAAAGTTTCATTAATAATTAATAGAATCCATTTAGTAAACTATATGAGGTGTACAGTCCAGCTGCCCTCAAAAGGCTAAAATGTTTTCTGTTTTACCTTAGTAAAAAGGCATGCATACTGTCTGCAGTGTAGAACCGTTGGCGCAGGGCCAAAAAATCAACGCAACTTAGTAAAATGTGTTTGAGTGTCAGTGGGGACTGACACCCAATACATTCAGGGGGAGGTTCCCCCTTGAGCAGAAGCCTATGGTGTCAGAGTTTTGGCAAGCTTGCCCAAAATAATTTTGCACGTTTGCACTTCAAATATCTCAAAAGGTAGCCATTTAAGATAAAAGCTACCTCAAATTAAAGTAACGTAGATTATTACGATCAACCTACTATATTTATCTCAGAAAATGACAGAAACTAATAACTATCGGACTATGCAAATTTAAGAGAAAAAAATGGCTGAAAAGTGTTTTCATTGTGGTGTTTGGGTGGGGTGGGGGGGGGGCGTAGGGAGATGTATGCGCGAAGATGTGTTGTTAAATGTAGACAATAATAACACTACAGAAGACTACAGTAGAAATCATAACAGAAGACTAGAGTAAAAAGCATAGCAGAAGACTACAGTAAAAATCATAACAGAAGACTACAGTAAAAATCATAACAGAAGACTACAGTAAAAATCATAACAGAAGACTACAGTAAAAATCATAACACAAGACTACAGTAAAAAGCATAACAGAGGACTACAGTAAAAATCATAACAGAGGACTACAGTAAAACTCATAACACAAGACTCATAACACAAGACTCATAACACAAGACTACAGTCACACTCATAACACAAGACTACAGTAAAAATCATAACAGAGAACTGCAGTAAAAATCATAACACAAGACTACAGTAAACCTCATAACACAAGACTACAGTAAAACTCATAACACAAGACTACAGTAAAACTCATAACACAAGACTACAGTAAACTCATAACACAAGACTACAGTAAAACTCATAACACAAGACTACAGTAAAAATCATAATGCAAGACTACAGTAAACTCCTAACACAAGAATACAGTAAAACTCATAGCACAAGACTACAGTAAACTCATAACACAAGACTACAGTAAAACTCATAACACAAGACTACAGTAAACTCATAACACAAGACTACAGTAAAACTCATAACACGAGACTACAGTAAACTCATAACACAAGACTACAGTCAAACTCAACACAAGACTACAGTAAACCTCATAACACAAGACTACAGTACAAATCATAACACAAAACTACAGTAAACTCATAACACAAGACTACAGTAAAACTCATAACACAAGACTACGGTAAAACTCATAACACAAGACTACGGTAAAAGGGTTTGTGGAATGAGGATATCGAGGGTTTAGTAAATTGAGATTGATGCTCCACCCGCATGGCGTGACCATGGTAACTGCACTATCTCCGTTATCAACGGGTCATACTTTAGTCATGTTGATATGACTAAATGTTACCAGCTGGTTGGAGATTCTCTGTGCTGACTAACCAGTTGCGGTGGCCTAATCCATAGAGCGCGGTCCTCGCGTGCGGAAGGGCGAGAGTTTGGGAGTTCGGTTCTCGGTCGAGTCGAACCAATGACTTATAAAAATTGCTACTTTTCGCTACCTAGCCTGGCGCTCGGCATTAATAGGATAGGGCAAGGACTGGTTAGTTCAGTGTCCGGGTAATGTGACTTGAGTGGGATATCGGGTCATGGTCACAACGGTGCCAGCACCTTGATTTCCCAGTGGGGTAGCACTATAAAGTCTACCATGAGTGTGCACTGAGTGGGTACCCATCCTGATATGACCTTATATGTTGCCAGGACGTCAAACTTCAACAACCAACCTCTGGGCTGACTAAGAACATATCGTCTGCCCCTACACTTACAGCCCTGCTCGTTGTGTGAGAAAAGTAAAAAGGCAGCTGTGGGGGGTGGGGGTGGGGGTGGGGGGCAGAATTGTATATCGTGACCTAGTTTTTGTGTAGAACTGAAATGCACATCCTGGCCTAGTTTATGGGTAAAACTTACATATACATCATGACCTAGTTTATGGGTAAAACTTACATATACATCATGACCTAGTTTATGGGTAAAACTTACATATACATCATGACCTAGTTTATGGGTAAAACTTACATATACATCATGACCTAGTTTATGGGTAAAACTTACATATACATCATGACCTAGTTTATGGGTAAAACTTACATATACATCATGACCTAGTTTATGGGTAAAACTGAAAATGTACATCGTGATCTAGTTTCTATGTAAACCTAGAACTGGCATAGTGACCTAGCTTGTGGGTAAGACTAAAATGCACTGGTGACCTAGATTTATTTTTAGGTAAAACTAGAACGGGTTCGATCACTGGCTGAGTTAAAAGCCAGCTGGGGAAACGGCATAACTAGGGTTGGGCAAGGCCTGGTTGTCCCGTGACTGAAACTGACTGACTAACTCACTCACACTCAGTCACTAACTCACTCACTCACTCACTCACTCGCTCGCTCGCTCGCTACTCACCCACTCACTCACTCACTCACCCACCCACTCACCCACCCACTCACTCACACACTCACTCACATACTCACTCACACACTCACACACTCAGTCACTGACATACTCACACACTCACTCACTCAGTCACTGATATACTCACACACTCACACACACTCACTAACACACTCACTCACTCACACACTCACTCAATCACTCACTCACCCACTCAATCACATACTCACTCACTCACTCACCCACTCACCCACTCACTCAGTCACTCACTCACACTCACTCACACCCACTCACATACTCACTCACACACACTCACTCACTCACACTCACTCACACACTCACTCACTCACTCACTCACACACACACTCACTCACTTGCCCACTCGCACACTCACTCACCCATTCACACCCTCATTCCCCACCAACCCACTCATTCGCCCACCCACTCACTCACTCCCTCACCCACCCACCCACTCACTCCCTCGCCCCCACTTTCAGTCCCTCCCTCACCCACTCACTCTCCCCCCCACTCACTCCCCCCCCCCTCCGCCCATCCCGCCTGTAAAAAGGCCCGCGTCGCCCAGTTCATGTGAGTCCACGGTCACGTGATGACGAGCGGGACAGGTCACGTGGTCCCATCTATCAAGTCCCCTCAGGGCAGTGTCCTAACCCTGCACCCTTACACATGTAACTAAGTAGAAAAACCCCACCAAACTCAACAATAACCCGACAATAGTACATCCACCAAGTCCACTGTTCTAACGCTGTCTGTCACACATTTAACTAAGTAGAAAAACCCCACCAAACTAAAAGATAACCCAACAATAATACATCCATCAAGTCCACTGTACTAACCCTGCTCTGTCCCTCATTTAACTAAGTAGAAAAAACCCATCAAACTCAACAATAACCCCACAATAATACATCCACCAAGTCCACTGTCCTAACCCTGCTCAGTCACTCATGTAATTAAGTAGAAAAACCCCACCAAATTCAACAATAACCCCACAATAATATATCCACCAAGTCCACTGTCCTAACCCTGCTCTGTCACTCATGTAATTAAGTAGAAAAACCCCACCAAACTCAACAATAACCCGACAATAGTACATCCATCAAGTCCACTGTCCTAACCCTGTCTGTTACACATGTAACTAAGTAGAAAAAAACCACCAAACCCAGCCAACCTATGGCTGGGTTTGGTGGGGTCAGTATATATATATATATATATATATATATACATATATATATAATATATAATATATATATATATATATATATATGTATATATTGACACTGGTCAACATCCAGAGGAGGTGAGGTGGGCGAGATGGCACCACCTGTAAAGTGTTGTATCTTATGGAGGATAACAATAATAATAATAATAAGTAATATTCCCTTATGTATCTTTATACTCGCATAATACATTATACATCACATATATATATACATATATAAATATATATATTTATAATATATATATATATATATATATATTTATATATATATATGTGTTTGTGTGATATGGATATAATATGCAATATATATTATTATATATTATATCTTTATATCACACTGGTCTACATCCGGTGGAGGCGAAGAGGGAAGGTGGGAGCCACCAGTACAGTGTTGTTCTTACGGAGTATAACAAATAATAATAATATTAATTAACCCTTACTTATCTTTATACTCGCATAATTCATTATACATCACGTATAACGAATTATGTGTTATACGTGATGTATAACGCATAATTCGTTATACATCACGAATGTATGTATAACGCATAATAATATGCGGATAATGCAATATGATTATGCATTATCCGCATATGATATGGCATGGATTTCATATCATATGCGGAATATGCCATATCCGGTATGTGGATATGGCATATTCCGCATATGCACACTCACCATATGTGGTATGTGGCATAGATACCCATGCCAACCTCCAATAGTCGATTTCTACTTTGTGTGCTGAGCGGGGGGGGGGGGGGAGGTCAATACAAAAATTAAAAAAGAAGAAAAAAAAAAGATAGCCATCCCCATTTTGGGGTGTTTTTTTTTCTCCAAATTTTTGAAGGAAAGTAAAAGTTGCTGTTGTTCATTCGCACTGATTGGTCCATGGGTCGATCCATTTGCTGCATTTGCATTTGCATTCGTATTCGCATTTGCATTTGCATTTGCATTCGTGTTTGCATTCGCATTCGAGTTTGCAGTCGCATTCACATTCACATTCGGATATATGGTTGTTGTTTGTTGTTGTTTTACGTCCTAGCAACATCTAAGGTCATATCAGGACGGGTCGGATATATGGAAGCACCCATGTTTATTTATATGCTTTTCCATTTTTTTGCCACATTCGGATTTGCATTCGCATTCATATTTGCATATATGGGATCTTAGCTTTACTCTAAGATGTGCTCTCGAGGCATCGTTAACCAGACAGGATGGCCGAATGAGTTAGAGCGTCCGTCTCCCGTGTTGGTAGGTCGTGGGGTCGAACCCCGGTCGAGTCAAACCAATGACTTAAAAATTGATACTTGTTGCTTCCTAGCCTGGCGCTCGGCATTAATAGGATAGGGCAAGGACTGGTTGGCTCAGTGTCAGGATAATGTGACTGAGTGGGATATCAGGTCAGGGTGCTGGTGGCCTGGTCTTCCAGTGGGGCAGCACTATAAAGTCGCCATGAGTGCGCACTGGCACAAGTCAGTACCCGTCCTGATATGACCTTAGATGTTGCTAGGACGTAAAACAAACAAACAAACAAACAAGAGGCAGCACTATAAAGTCGCCATGAGTGCGCACTGGCACAAGTCAGTACCCGTCCTGATATGACCTTAGATGTTGCTAGGACGTAAAACAACAAACAAACAAACAAACAAGAGGCATCGTTAGATAAAACAAGCTTTACTAACTTCTATGATGTCGCTTACTTTGTAGCGCAGCGCCCCCCCCCCCCCCGGGGGGGGGGTTATCAAACTCTCGTCTTGGTCGCGGGACAATGTGAGTTGGTGAGAGACAAGGCCCCGGCGTACAGACGTATAAATATGTATTTAAACGCGCCGGGCTGTCCACACAGACAATTACCTGCGGCCATCTGTATCCAACATGGCTGCCAGGTGTAGGTAGGCATGCTGCCACCAGGGGGCTGAAGGGGGGGGGGGGGCATTATGGTTGTCTTTTGTCGTGTGTGTTTGTTTGTTTGTTGCTTTATATCCAAGCAACATCTAAGGTCATATACCAGGCATGGTGGCCTAATTAATCGGTAGAACGTGGGCCTCGTGTGGGAGAAACAGCGTTTGGTTCCCGGTCGAACATTAATAGGATAGGGCATGGACTGGTTGGCTCAGTGTCAGGATAATGTGACTGAGTGGGATATTGGGTCATCGTGCCAGCGGCCTGATTTCCCAATGGAGAAGCACTATACAGTTGCCACGAGTGTGCATTGTCACAAGTCGATACATGTCCTGATATGACCTTAGATTTTGTTTGTTTGTTGTTTTACGTCCTGGCAACATCTAAGGTCATATCAGGACGGGTACCGACTTGTGACAGTGTGCACTCATGGTGACTTTATAGTGCTGTCCCACTGGGAAACCAGGCCGCCGGCACCATGACCTGATATCCCACTCAGTCACATTATCCTGACACTGAGCCAACCAGTCCTTGCCCTATGCTAATAATGCCAAGCGCCAGGCTAGGAAGTGACAAGTATAAATTTTTATGTCATTGGTTTGACTCGACCAGGTTTCGAACCCACGATCTACCAGCATGGGAGACGGACGCTCTAACTCATTCAGCCATCCCATCTGGTCCCTTATGACCTTAGATGTTTCCAGAATGTGAGACTCTTGTGAAGTGCACACTCATGGCGATGTTATCGTGCTGCCCCACTGGGAGACCAGGCCACCAGCACCATGACCTGATATCCTACTCAGTCACATTATCCTGACATTGAGCTAAACCAGTCCATGCCCTATCCTATTAATGCCGAGCGCCAGACCAGGTAGCAAAAAGTATCAATTTTATCCAAGGGGTGATATTCCAGCCGAGCAACCAGTTGTCCGCACATGACAGGGTTTGACCTCATGCTCCTAGGACCTCAAACCCCAATTCTGGGATCCATTAATTTGATTTATTTATTGAAACCCTTTCATCATGGCTGAGTGGGCCGAGTTTACCCCCTTCCCCCCACTCCCCTCCCGCCCCCCCCCCCCCCTCCAACACACACAAACAGCGCCGCCACCGCCCGACCACGCCACCTAGTGGCGGGTAATTGATTCTCGATTTAGGGGCGGCGCATGCGCGGTGTCGACCGGAAGTGAGGTGATACACGGCAGGGACGCCGGCTAGACGGAGACGTGCCAGGGACGCGGCGTGACGAGGGGCCGACACGGGTGTGGGGGTGGGGGTGGCTGTGTATCAAATATATGTGTGCGTGTGTGTGTGAGTGTGTGTGTCACTGTATGTGTGCGTGTGGTGCGTGCTGAGTGTGTGCGCGTGTGTTGTATCTGTGTGAGTGAGGTGTGTGTGATTGGTGTGTGTGAGTGTGTGTGTCACTGTATGTGTGCGTGTGATGTGTGCGCGTGTTGTATGTGTGTGAGTGTGTGGAAGTGTGTGTGATTGGTGTGTGTGGATGTGAGTGTATCATATAGATGTGTGTGTGAGTGTGTGTGGTATGTGTGCTCTGTGTAGTGTGTGTGAGTGAGTGTGGGTGTGTGAGTGTGGTGTGTGTGGTGTGTGTGTATATATATATATATATATATATATATATATATGATGTGTGTCTGTGTGAGTGAGTGGGTGTGTGAGTGTGGCGTGTGTCATGTGTGTGGTGTGTATATATATATATATATATATATATATATATATATATATATATGTGATGTTTGTGTGTCTAAGTTGATTGATTGCTTGATTGGTTGGTGGTTTCTTTCTACTGTGTCAACAGCATAGGCCACATTCATGTCGAGACTTTTAATTTTTTATATTTGATTCAACCATCGCTTTTACTTGAGTAGAAAGGTTGTGCATGCTGTTTGCAGTGTAAAATCGTTGGTGCAGATAGAGTGCAGGCTTCCTGTGTGGAAGGTAGGGAGTTTTAAACCCACCCAAGTCAAACCAATGACTTTAAAAATCTATACTCGTCGCTACCTAGCCTGACGCTCGGCATTAATAGGATAGGGCAAGGACTGGTTAGCACCGTATTGGGATAATATGACATTAATGGGAAATCAGTTCATGGTCATGGTGCTGTTGACCTGGACTCCCAATGGGGCATCACTCTAAAGGGGCTGTCAGGTTATGACGCATCACGCTGACGTATGTGATTTTTGCCAGCTATGTCAGGATACGTCGTTATGCATGCGTTAGGCGCTCATTGGTATATGTCAATGTACGTCAACGTTCGTCGAGATACGGCGTTGCGCGTCAGGGGATCAGCAAAGTTTTGTGCATGCACAAAACTTTCGACGTACGACAACGTTCAACAATGTGTGGATTTTACGTCGGCCATACGTTATGTATACGTTAGATGTATGTTGATGTACGTTAGACGTACGTTAGACAAACGTTCACTACGTTGCACCACGTTGACCTAGATTAAAGGCAGTGGGAATGTACAGTCCGCTTACTGACACCGTATGGATAACATACGTCTAACATATGTCTAACATACGTCTAACAGTAACATAGTCTAACATACTTTTACCATTTCTCCAGCGTGTCTTGACATATGTAATGTATGAGGCGTAGTTCTGGCGATCGAATAACGTATATAACGTTCACCTGTATTCAGTTTTTCGCCCGGAAGCACGTTAGCCATTTGTTGGTCATACGTTGGCCATACGCTATGTATCCGGTATGCATACGTCCAACTTTGCCCCCTGCGCCAAAAAGTGTGGTCGGGAGTTGGCTTCCGATGGGTAGTGGTCAGAGAAATTGGGGGACGGAGGATGGAAAAAGGCAGCCTAAGGAGCCCAACCACAGACCTCTGAGAGGGCCGGGGGGGAGGCTGGGTGGTTGGTGTAGTTTTACACCCTAGTAAGACCCGAGGCCATACCAGTACGTGCACTGACTTGTGACAGCGCGCACTCATGGAGACTTTATGAGTTTTTGTGTATATTGGTGAGTCCACACCCCACACCCGAACCCCCCTCCCTCTCCACCCACCTTACCGGTGTAACATGCCCTGCGTCCAGTTGACCTACTTGTGCCGGCGTCTCTCTTGTGTGCTGATTGTGTCGGTGGTGACGGGTCATACCCGAGACCGCCTCAGACCGTCTGTATTCTAGCCGCAGGTCGTCAAGTCTCTGTCCGAGCAATGACTCACGCCCCCCCCCCCCCTCACCCATATCCCTCCCCCCCCCCCCCCCCACCTGAGCCCCCTCCCATACTCCGCCCCCCATTACCTCCCCTCCTCCCTCCCACGTTTCTCCTCTCCCCTCCTCCTTCTCCTCACCACCTTCCCCCTCCCCCCCCCCCCTTTCTCCTTTACACCTTCCTCCCCGCCCCTCTCCATTCCCCTCCTCCCTCTCCCCTCCCTCCCCCTCGCCATTCCCCTCCTCCCTCCCCCTCTCGATTCCCCTCCTCCCTCCCCCTCTCGATTCCCCTCCTCCCACCCCCTCTCCATTCCCGTCCTCCCTCTCCCCTCTCCATTCTCCCTCCTCCCTCCCCCTCTCGATTCCCCTCCTCCCTCCCCCTCTCGATTCCCCTCCTCCCACCCCCTCTCCATTCCCCCTCCTCCCACACACTCTCCATTCCCCTCCTCCCTCCCCCCTCTCCATTCCCCTCCTCCCTCCCCCTCTCGATTCCCCTCCTCCCCCCCCGCTCCGATTCCCCTCCTCCCTCCCCCTCTCCATTCCCCTCCTCCCTCCCCCTCTCGATTCCCCTCCCCCCCCCGCTCGATTCCCCTCCTCCCTCCCCCTCTCCATTCCCCTCCTCCCACCCCTCCTCTCCATTCCCCTCCTCCCTCCCCCCTCTCCATTCCCCTCCTCCCTCCCCCTCTCGATTCCCCTCCTCCCTCCCCCTCTCCATTCCCCTCCTCCCACCCCCTCTCCTTCCCCTCCTCCCTCTCCCCTCTCCATTCCCCTCCTCCCACCCCCTCTCGATTCCCCTCCTCCCTCAGAGATGAAAGACCTCCGCGGTTTCGCGGATTTCCGGATTTCTTATATCCACCGATCAATGTTAAACAAAATTCCAAAAGATCGGATGTATATATGACAACAGTTCGGTGGTTCGAATCACGTTCTTATATGACCTAGATGTAGTTAGAACATAAAACCTAAGCAAGAAATTGTTAGATATGGGTGATAATTCAGTCACAACAAGGCTTAGTTCAGACCTGACTTCCGGTATTTTTCCGCGATTCCCTGACAATGCTAAACCTATGGGAGAATATCAGCATTTCCGCTTTTTTTCCCGGAGACCACTTTCATCCCTGCTCCCTCCCCCTCTCGATTCCCCTCCTCCCTCCCACTCTCCATTCCCCTCCTCCCACCCCCTCTCCATTCCCCTCCTCCCTCCCCCTCTCCATTCCCCTCCTCCCTCCCCCTCTCGATTCCCCTCCTCCCTCCCCCTCTCGATTCCCCTCCTCCCTCCCCCTCTCCATTCCCCTCCTCCCTCCCCCTCTCGATTCCCCTCCTCCCTCCCCCTCTCGATTCCCCTCTTCCTCCCCCTCTCCATTCCCCTCCTCCCCCTCTCCATTCCCCTCCTCCCTCCCCCTCTCCATTCCCCTCCTCCCTCCCCCTCTCCATTCCCCTCCTCCCCGCCCCTCTCCATTCCCCCCTCCCTCCCCCTCTCCATTCCCCCTCCCTCCCCCTCTCCATTCCCCTCCTCCCCCCTCTCGATTCCCCTCCTCCCTCCCCCACTCCATTGCCCTCCTCCCTCTCCCTCTCCATTCCCCTCCTCCCACCCCCTCTCCATTCCCCTCCTCCCCCCTCTCCATTCCCCACCGCTCTCCCCCCTCCCTTCCCTCCTCCCCCCCCTCTCATTCCCCTCCTCCCCTCCGCTTCCCCTCCTCCCTCCCCCTCCGTTCCCCTCCTCCCTCCCCCTCTCCATTCCCCTCCTCCCCCCCTCTCCTCCCCTCCCCCTCCCCTCTCCTCCCCTCCTCCCTCCCCCCTCCATTCCCTCCTCCCTCCCCCTCTCCATCCCCTCCTCCCCCCCCTCTCCATCCCCTCCTCCCTCCCCCTCTCCATTCCCTCCTCCCCCCTCTCATTCCCCCCTCCCTCCCCCTCTCCATTCCCCTCCTCCCTCCCTCCCATTCCCCCTCCCTCCCCCTCTCCTTCCCCTCCTCCCTCCCCCCTCCTTCCCCTCCTCCCCCTCTCCATTCCCCTCCTCCCTCCCCCTCTCCTTCCCCTCCCCTCCCCCCTCCCTCTCCCTCTCCATTCCCCTCCCTCCCCTCTCCATTCCCCTCCTCCCCTCTCCATTCCCCTCCTCCCTCCCCCTCTCCATCCCCTCCTCCCTCCCCTCTCCATTCCCCTCCTCCCCCTCTCCATTCCCCTCCTCCCTCCCCCTCTCCCCCCTCCTCCCTCCCTCTCCCATCCCCCCTCCCTCCCCCTCTCCATCCCCTCCCCCCTCTCCCCTCTCCATTCCCTCCTCCCCTGCTCCTCACCTCCTCCCTCCTCCTTCCCCTCTCCTCCCTCTCCCTTACACCATTACACCCCATTCCCCCTCCTCTCCCCTTCCCTCTCCCCTCCCTCCCATCCCCCCTCCTCTCCCCTTCCGCTTACCTCCCTTTCCCACTCGCCCCTCCTCCCTGCCTCTCCCCCCCCCTCCCCCTCCCCTACCCTCCCCTGCTCCACCCCCCTCCCCTTCCCCCTCCATCCTCCCTCCCCCTCACCCCCTCCGCCTCCCCCTCCCTCACCCTTCCCCCCCCCCCCCCCCTCCCCCCGCGCCCACCTTGACCGCCAGTGTCGCAGTTTGAGCGCCCTGCCAGTTTGAGCTGACTGTCAGTTTCATGCGCATGCATCAAAATCTGACAGCACCGTCACTAACGTTATGAATTTAATATAATGTTTTTGGTAAAGATGTTTTCTATATGTGTACCAAGCGATTTGTTTCTAGGTGGTGTGCTTTTAGAGATATTTCACTTCTTCTGTATTTTCTGTATGAAGATTGCTCACGGCCATTGACAATGCCCTGAGTTTGAATGTATGCGGTCAGCTGAAACTGGCGGGGCGCTCAAACTGCGACACCGGTACAGATTCAGCCCTGAACAGTCTGTTTGTTTTTGGAGAGTTTTCAGTGGCATTGGTGCGCTGAAGGCTGAAAATCTGCAGCACTGTATGGGCACCGCTAAAAGCGGTCCCATGTGGATTAGGTGTTGGCTTCTGATGGATAGCCGTCAGAGAAATTGGCGGGGGGGGGGTGAGGAAAAAGGCAGCCTAATGCCAAGTACACACCTACCGTATAGGATTCGCGCACTAAAACTCGCGATGACCTTATGACTGAAAATGGGCCGATTCATTTTTCGAATCGCGAATCGTAATCGCAAGCAAGTAGTTTTAGCCCTGAAACTGAGTTTTAAGTTGTGAATCGCAATCGGTAGATGTGCTAGGGTATTGCACACCTACCAACTTTTGGGCAGTTTTAGATCATAAACGGTAGGTGGGTGCGGATAAACGGGAGGTGTGTATCTGGCATAAGAGCCCAACCAAAGTCCTCTGAGAGGGCCGGGGGAGGCTGGGTGGTTGGTGTAGTTTTACGCACCAGCAAGACCCTAGGCCATACCAGAACGGGCACCGACTTGTGACAGCGCACACTCGTGTCAACAGGTACCTATTTTATAAGTCATTGGTTTGATTCGACCAGGATCCAAACTTCAGTCCCTCCAGATCCACCGTCTGGTGCTCGCCCAACCTGCTCGCAGCGACAACTTGTGACAGCGCACACTCGTGTCAACAGGTACCTATTTTATAAGTCATTGGTTTGACTCGACCAGGATCCAAACTTCAGTCCCTCCAGATTCACCGTCTGGTGCTCGCCCAACCTGCCCGCAGCGACAACTGGCAAGTGACGCACGAAGCAAACATGGAGCATACAACAGTGCATTCATTACCCAGTAGTGCTGACTGATTAAAGTTGCACAGTCCGATAGTTTTGGGTTTCTACCATTTTCTGGGATAACTATATTAGGTTGATCATTATAATCTACCGTACTCTATTTTGAAGTAACTTTTATTTTAAATGGCTAACCGTTGACATATTTGAAGGGCAACCATGCAAAATTAATTTTGGCAAGCACACCAAAACTCTGACACCATAGGCTTCTGCAGTAACAGGTTCTGTTAAATTGCCTCAGTGTTCCATTCCATGTTGTGATAACTGTTTAATAAGTACATCAGTGGCTCAGTTAGGTCTGTGGAATAAAAACTAGATAATTGTTTTCGTTTTGAAAATTTGATGTTTTCATCGGACTATGCAACTTCAATGATAATATCAGTCTGTCCAATCTCAGGGCCGAATGAGTTGAGCATCCGTCTCCCGTTTTGGTAGATCGTGGGTTTCGAACCTTGGTCGAGTCAAACCAATGGTGACTTTATAGTGGTGCCCCACTGGGAAATCAGGCCGCTGATACCATGACCTGATATCCCACTCAGTCACATTATCCTGACACTGAGCTAAACCAGTCCTTGCCCTATCCCATTAATGCCGAGCGCCAGGCTAGGAAGTGACAAGTATCAATTTTACAAGTCATCGGTTTAACTCGACTGGGAATTGAACTCCCGATCTCCTGCATGGGAGGCCTGCGCTCTATGGATTCTGCCACCGATATCCCCAATAGCCGATGTCTACTTTTTGTGCTGGGAGGGAGGGGGGTGGGTCGTTAAACAAACAAAGGTTGCCCATTTACGAGAAAATCTTTCTGCCGAAGCCTAGAGATGATGTCAGAATTTTTGTACGTGCTTGCCGTCATTCATTTTGCCTGTTCTCGCTTAAATTTTTATTTTTTAAATGTCACTTTAAGCTGAAGCAAAGCAGTTTATGACAATCAACCGAAAGCATTTCATCTCAGAAAATGGCAGAAACTACAAACCATCGGACTCTGCAACTTAAAACTTCAGTTTGCTGACGTCATATCACGTGACTTGCACGGCGGTGCGTCTTGCCATGTGGGCAGTGATGACGTCATGAGCTTTTATCGCTGCCAGGTCACAAGCCAGTGAAGTGGTGACAAAAAGATATGTGCTAGGTTGGTTGGTTGTTGGAGTTTTACGTCCTGGCAACATCTAAGGTCATATCAAGGCAGGTACCGACTTGTGACAGCGCACATTCATGGCGACTTTATAGCGTTGCCCCACTGGGAAATCAGGCTGCCGGCACCATGACCTGATATCCCACTCAGTCACATTATCCTGACACTGAGCTAAACAGTCCTTGTCCTATCCTATTAATGCCGAGCGCCTGGCTAGGGAGTGACAAGTAGCAATTTTTAAGTCATTGGTTTGACTCGACCAGGGTTCGAACCCACGACCACATGGTCTACCAGCACGGGAGACATCCGCTCTAACATTAGGTTGGTTGGTTGTTGGAGTTTTGCGTCCTGGCAACATTTAAGGTCATATCAAGGCGGGTACCAACTTGTGACAGTGTGCATTCATGGCAACTTTATAGTGCTGCCCAACTGGGAAATCAGATACCCTACTCAATCACATTATCCTGGCATTGAGCTAACCAGTCCTTGACATACCCTATTAATGCCGAGCGCCAGTGTAGGAAGCGACAAGTATCAGTTGTTAAAATCACTGGTTTGACTCAACCAGGGTTCGAACCCGTGGGTTCGAATCCCGTGATCTACCAAAACGGGAGAAGGAAGCTCAACTCATTCGGCCATCCTGTCTGGTCAGGGCTTGTGAGGTGGCGACAGAAAACTATGTGTTACTCTGAGAGTTGGTAACAAGGTCTGACACTGTTGATGTGACGTCACCACGTCTGTCAATGTCATTATGGCTCTTCTTGCTGGTTCCACTTAGGGGTGTTGATCTGATCCGACCTCGTGGCCTTGACCCTGGTCCCCAGGATAGGCTTTGTGGCGCCGTCTGGTGGTGGCAGTGAGAAACGGCGATCTGGCTGGGGACCAGTTGGTCATAGTTTGGGGATTGGGAGAGAGTGGGCAGAGTGATAAGAGGCAAAGCTGAGAAAGAGGCTCTGCTACCACCGGACCGGAGAGATTCGGGGCCGCCCCCAACGATGCGTCGTTTGATTGTTGTAAAGACATCCCCAGCTTCTACAACTGTCCCACCTGAAGATTAATCTTCAACCAAAGATTGGACCGATTTATCGGTGCCTCTCTATATTGCTGCAGTTCTGCAGCCAGTAACCGTTGTAAGGTTGCGAACCTCCTATAAGCTAAGAGGCAGGCCATTAAAGAGAGAGGCGGAGTAGTGTGTGGGGTAGTTGGTGGTGGTGGTGGGTGGTGGTGATGCTGGGTGGTGGTGATGTTGTGGGGGTGGGGGCAGTGTGCATTATTATGAGGCAGCCAGAGAAAGGTGTGAGAAAATGAGAGATAGTGGTGTGATTACTGTAAAATAAAGAGTCAGTGAGTGGTGTGATTACTGTAAAATAAAGAGTCAGTGAGTGGTGTGATTACTGTAAAATAAAGATTCAGTGAGTGGTGTGATTACTGTAAAATATAGAGTCAGTGAGTGGTGTGATTACTGTAAAATAGTGACTGGTGTGATTACTGTAAAATAAAGAGTCAGTGAGTGGTGTGATTACTGTAAAATAAAGAGTCAGTGAGTGGTGTGATTACTGTAAAATAAAGAATCAGTGAGTGGTGTGATTACTGTAAAATAGTGACGATGATTATGTAAAATAAAGAGTCAGTGAGTGGTGTAATTACTGTAAAATAAAGAGTCAGTGAGTGGTGTGATTACTGTAAAATAAAGAGTCAGTGAGTGGTGTGATTACTGTAAAATAAAGAGTCAGTGAGTGGTGTGATTACTGTAAAATAAAGAGTCAGTGAGTGGTGTGATTACTGTAAAATAAAGAGTCAGTGAGTGGTGTGATTACTGTAAAATATAGAGTCAGTGAGTGGTGTGATTACTGTAAAATAAAGAGTCAGTGAGTGGTGTGATTACTGTAAAATAAAGATTCAGTGAGTGGTGATTACTGTAAAATATAGAGTCAGTGAGTGGTGTGATTACTGTAAAATAAAGTGTCAGTGAGTGGTGTGATTACTGTAAAATAAAGAATCAGTGAGTGGTGTGATTACTGTAAAATAGTGACTGGTGTGATTACTGTAAAATAAAGAGTCAGTGAGTGGTGTGATTACTGTAAAATAAAGAGTCAGTGAGTGGTGTGATTACTGTAAAATAAAGAATCAGTGAGTGGTGTGATTACTGTAAAATAGTGACTGGTGTGATTACTGTAAAATAAAGAGTCAGTGAGTGGTGTGATTACTGTAAAATAACGAGTCAGTGAGTGGTGTGATTACTGTAAAATAAAGAGCCAATGAGTGGTGTGATTACTGTAAACTAAAGAGTCAGTGAGTGGTGTAATGACTGTAAAATAAAGAGTCAGTGAGTGGTGTGATTACTGTAAAATAAAGAGTCAATGAGTGGTGTAATTACTGTAAAATAAAGAGTCAGTGAGTAGTGTGATTACTGTAAAATAAAGAGTCAGTGAGTGGAGTAGTTACTGTAAAATAAAGAGTCAGTGAGTGGTGTGATTACTGTAAAATAAAGAGTCAATGAGTGGTGTAATGTCTAAAACAAAGAGTCAATGAGTGGTGTAATGACTGTAAAATAAAGAGTCAATGAGTGGTGTAATGACTCAAATAAAGAGTCAGTGAGTGGTGTAATGACTCAAATAAAGAGTCAATGAGTGGTGTAATGACTGTAAAATAAAGAGTCAATGAGTGGTGTAATGACTCAAATAAAGAGTCAGTGAGTGGTGTAATGACTCAAATAAAGAGTCAATGAGTGGTGTAATGCCTCAAATAAAGAGTCAATGAGTGGTGTAATGACTCAAATAAAGAGTCAATGAGTGGTGTAATGACTAAAATAAAGAGTCAATGAGTGGTGTAATGCCTCAAATAAAGAGTCAATGAGTGGTGTAATGACCAAAATAAAGAGTCAATGAGTGGGGGAGTTACTGTAAAATAAAGAATCAGTGAGTGGTGTAATGACTGTAAAATAAAGTTGGTTGCTTGGTTGGTGGAGATTTATGTCCTGGCAACATCTAAGATTATATCAGAATGGGGACCGACTTGTTACAGTGCATACTCATGGCGACTTTATAGTGCTGACCCATTAGGAGACCAGCCCGCCAGCTCCGTCACATTATCCTGACAATGAGCCATTCACTGTCAGGATAATGTGGGGAATTCAGGTCATGGTACTGGCGGCCTGATTTTCCAGTGGGGCAGCACTGTAAAGTCGCCATGAGTGCACAGTCACATGTCGGTGCCCGTCCTCATATGACCGAAGATGTTGCCAGGACATTAAACTCCAACAAGCAACCACCCGGTAGTACCTACCCTCATTAGAACTGCCAAATCAACAGACAATCCACTAAAGGCCCTGTCACACTTTACCGGATTGAGGAAACGGATAGACACGGACAAAAATATTCTAATCTGGTGTGATTCAGCCTTGAAATGTATCGATTATGTAACAGACGGTAATGGACGGGTAACAGACGGTAACGGTTGATAGCGTATCTAATGTTCAACGGACAATTCAGTATACAAAAAGAAATATAATGAACGGCAATGGACATGTAATGGATATGTAATGGACGGGAAAAGATGGGGAATGGACGGGGAACAGACGGTAATGGATAATAACCGCATCCGTCAGTCCGACGCAATCCATTACAAGTTTTGTACATGCTCAAAACTTGTAACGGATCGGGCCGGTTATCAACGGATATCAATGGATATGCAATGGACACAAATCGGACTTGGCCGGATATCATCGGACTTTGCTCCGTTTCAATCCATTTCCTCAATCCGGTATGGTGTGACAGGGCCTTAGGGAGCATCAAATCTAGAAAACAAAACAACGCTGTGACGTCATCAAATTAGACCGGTGGAACAAGACTGGCACTTTTAGTTGCACCAGTAAATAACTCTTAAGAACAGCGAACAGCAACAAGAATTGAGGTCAGATCCTCACGATTCCCTAATTTGGTTGAGTCTTTATTTCCTTTGAAAAGATATAATTCACCCTAAAAAAAAGAATTGAACGCAGGAAGGAACACTAGGTCTAAAAGAATATCAGTCTTCGCAAAGAAGTCATAGATCAATGTGGTTAGCTGCATTATTTTTCAGGGTTTTTGGGTATCTGGCGATCCTGACCCAATTCCTGTCGAGTTTGACCTAATTACCGAGTTTGACCTTCAAAGGCTCATGGTGGTTTTGATCTTGTCGCTGTGAGCTGCGTCTATCATGATTGATTGATTGATTGGTGGTTGCTTTGTCAGCAGCATAGGCCATATTCACGGCGAGAAATGTTTGTTTTTTGTTCAAACCATCGCTTTTACATGTAAAAGCAGACAATCAATTATGTCTATCACGAGTCAGTGTTAGAAGAAGCTGGAATTTTTCTTTGCATGGATTTTTAGATAATGTGTGATGTGTTCCAGGGATTGTAGTTTTGACAATCCAGTGAAAGATGTTCTGAACCAGATGGGATGTCCGAATGAGGTGAGTGTCCATCTCCGATTTGGATTCAAACCCTGGTCGAGTCAAACCAATGACTTAAAACGTGATAATTGTCGCTTCCTATACAGGTGCTCAGCATTAATAGGATAGGGCAAGGACTGGTTGGCTCAGTCTCAGGATGTGTCTGATTGGGATATCAGTTCATGGTGCTGATGGTCTCGTCTCCCAGTAGGGCAGCACTATAAAGTCACCATGAGTGCGCACTGTCACAAGTCGGTACCCGTCCTGATATGACATTAGATGTTGCTAGGATGTAAAACAATAAGAAACAAACAAAGGTTTCGGGGGTTGTAGTTTTCGCAATCCAGCGAAAGATGCGTTTGGCTTCCTTGTTCTGGAGCAGGCGGGATGTCCGAATAAATTTAGCGTCCATCCCGGGTTTGGGTAGATCGTGGGGTTTGAAGCCATGGGTTCCAACCTTGGTTGAGCAAACCAATGACTTAAACATTGATAATTGTCGCTTCCTTTCCAGGCGCTCGGCATTATTAGGATAGGGCAAGGACTGGTTGGCTCAGTGTCAGGATAATGTGACTGCCATGCCAACCAGTCCTTGCCCTATCCTAGTACTTTAGTAGTGAATGAAACCTAAATTTTGGGAATTTTCTGCGATTCACAGACAGTGCTAAGCTTACAGAAGAATATCCGCATTTTTTCCAGAACTTTGGTGATATTGGACAATGTCAGCCACTAGGCTAAGGACACTATTTTTGAAGCAACATTCTGTTTTCAGTGTTCTCGTTTATTTATGGATACCTCGCCACAAATTTCCGCTTTTTTGGTTGTTGCCAGATACCACTTTCACCCATGTTCTAAATAAAATAAAAGAGTCAGAGGTGAATTACAACCCTATGCAGAGATGAAAGATCTGTGGGATTTTGTGGATTCCCTGGATTCCCCCTCCCCCCCCCCCCATACCTACTGCAATCCCGCAGCACGATCAAGATATAGGCACTAGTAGTACGTTGTTTTATCCTGCAGCACTATCAGTGTATAATAATATGTGGTGCAGATGCCGCAGCACTATCAGCATATACCAATATATATGAAACCTGACTTCCGGGAATTTTCAGCGATTCCCTGACAATGTTAAACTTCTGAGAGAATATCCGCATTTCCGCTTTTTTTCCCAGAGACTAGTTTCATCCCTGTATAGGTAAATGTTGGAGAAAATTGTTCTCACCGTTGATGGTCTTACTCTTAGTTTGGCATTCATACCTCATGTTGATTCAAATCCAATAGTTACAATCCGATCGTATATATTTTCCCTCAACATGTTCTCTCCAGAGTGTTCAAATCACATAATATCAAGGCATAATGACACTAAATCAGTTTGAAGTGATTGAGTCCATGAAGTAAATCCTCTCCGTTTGAATGAACTGCTTATACCGCCTGACTAACTCAAGCAATGAAAACGACTGCTTCCTGACCTAGATTGGATTATTACCCAGGAACCTCTCAATTTCCTGCCAATGGCTGACACGTTGACATGTGGGCGCTGTCAATTCAAACTTTAAAGTTAATTGACGTACTGGACTAATCTACTAATCAATTCAAAAGTTGCGGGTAAATATATCAAGGTATGTGAAGAATATATTTTGCTTTTTAGATTACAAATTGATGTACTCATTTCATTTACCCGCATTTTCTCCACTTTTTATATACAGGGATGAAAGATCTCCGCGATTTCGCGGATTTCCGGGATTTTTCCTGTAGAGCTATAAGTGTATACTAATACTTTGCGCCAGTCCTGATATGACCTTAGATGTTGCCAGGGCGTAAAACTCCAACAACCAACCAACCAATACGTTGTTTCACGCTGCAGCACCATCAGCGTATATTAACATGTGTTGCAAACGCCACAACACTAGCAGCGTATACCAATATGTATGAAACCCAACTTCCGGGAATTTTCCGCGATTCCCTGACAATGGGAGAATATCAGCATTTCCGCTTTTTTTCCCAGAGACCACTTTCACTGTATATAGGGTTGTTCTTCACTCCTACCCAGGCTACTGTCCTACGGGGTGAATCTTTGATCTATCTCTGATCATATGTCATGTCATGTGCATCCGCTGTCATACTTAAGTGACATGTCTGTATCAATAGCAATCTGTGTGACAATTAACCTTGACCTAATCACCTCAATTGAGCATGACCTACTTTTGGGGGGGGGGGCATGGTTGATTTACCCTGTCCATAATGAGTAAGTCGCATCGCGGCTTGTTTTCATCGCCGAACAGCAATAGTCTAGATTTGGCAGCAGCCTTGTCATCTTAGCTGTTCGTCGATATGTTAGTTTTTGTGTTTTTTTTGTTGTTGTGGGGTTCCCATTTTTTAAATATTTTTGATGCCACATTTGCAACATTTTGGTCTATCCCTACCTACTTATTTATAAATTGGTCCTAATGGTGTTTTATTTCCTATTTTTCTCCGCCAGGAACGCTGTGTCGACCATGAGGCGGCGGAAGTCGTGATCGGCGTCTGACTTCACCACGGCTGGTCACGTGGTAGGTCACGTGGTACAAGATGGCCGCTTGGGGCGCCCGCGCGCTCGCGTTGTTGTGGATTCTCATACTGGATGTTTCCTGCTCAGAAGGTAAGGGACCCGTCAAAACAATTAATCTTTTTCTTCCATTTTTGTTTTAGTTTTTTGTTGTTTATTGTTTCTAATAAAAATAGTTATTTTTTACAGCCTCCAAATATGGCAGAGTTTGAGTGTATTACCAAAGACAATGTATGATAAGATGCGCCACTAAGCACTTTCATATGCAAAATTCTGAAATAACCATGCAGTGGCGCCATCCCATGGCAAACAAGGCGCATTGTCTTGGATTAGGTGTAGTAGTAGTTTTCTTACTCAGACATAATCACAAATTTGATTAATGTATGGCACAGATTAAAGTGCTTAAAATATGTTTGAAATTTACTATATTATAATATTATTTTCATTATTAATATTAGCAGATAATACACTATGAATATCATTGTTGTACACTGTCTTTGATGGTACAGCTGTCAGAGTGGGCTAGGGACCTGTCCCCTTGTTTCAATGGTACAGCAGTCAGGCTGGGCTAGGGAACCTGTCCCCTTGTTTCAATGGTACAGCAGTCAGGTTGGGCTAGGGAACCTGTCCCCTTGTTTCAATGGTACAGCTGTCAGAGTGGGCTAGGGAACCTGTCCCCTTGTTTCAATGGTATAGGAGTCAGGCTGGGCTAAGGGACCTGTCCCCTTGTTTCAATGGTACAGCAGTCAGGCTGGGCTAAGGGACCTGTCCAATTGCTGTATTTCACGGGAAAGTGCTAAGTGGTGCATGTTATCGTACATTGTCTTTTGTATTACTATTAATTAGAGCGTTAAACTTCAAATCTTGGATGGAAATAAGGTCGGACCGGATGCGGTGGCTGAATGGATAGGGTGCAGGCTTCCCGTGTGGAAGGTAGGGGGTTTGAACCCCAGACGAGTCAAACAAGCGACGCGTATAAATTCTTATGTCAAAAATAGGAGGCAGACACTTAACTGATTCAACCAAATCGTCTGGAGCTCCAAAAGGATGTATTTGGAGATAGTTCAGGTCAATCCCACACACCACATACCACATACCACATACCACATACCACATAACACATACCACATACCACACACCACATACCACACACCACACACATCACTGACCACAAACACACATCACTGACCACACACTCATCACACATCACCCCACACACATCACACATCACTGACCACATACATCACTGATCACACACATCACTGTGACCACACACACACCACTGACCACACACATATCACACCCCACACACCAAACATCACTGACTACAGACTCATCACACGCCACCCACACACATCACACAACACACATCACTGACCACCACATAACTGACTATCCACACACACCATGACCACACACAGATCACACCCCACACACCAAACATCACTGAATACATACTCATCACACGCCACCCCACACACATCACACAACACACATCACTGACCACACACATAACTGACCACACGCATAACTGACCACACACATCACTGACCACACACACACACCACTGACCACACACAGATCACACCCCACACACCAAACGTCACTGACTACAGACATCACTTCCAACCCACACACATCCACAACCACATCACTGACCACACACATAACGACTATCCACACACACCACTGACCACACACCAAACATCACTGAATACATACTCATCACACGCCACCCCACACACATCACACAACACACATCACTGACCACACACATAACTGACCACACACATAACTGACCACCCACACACACCACTGACCACACACAGATCACACCCCACACACCAAACATCACTGAATACCATACTCATCACACGCCACCCCACACATCATCACACAACACACATCACTGACCACACACATAACTGACCACACACATCACTGACCACCCACATAACTGACCACCCACACACACCACTGACCACACACAGATCACACCCCACACACCAAACATCACTGACTACAGACTCATCACACGCCACCCCACACACATCACACAACACACATCACTGACCACACACATAACTGACCACCCACACACACCACTGACCACACACAGATCACACCCCACACACCAAACATCACTGAATACATACTCATCACACGCCACCCCACACACATCACACAACACACATCACTGACCACACACATAACTGACCACAGCATAACTGACCACACACATAACTGACCACCCACACACACCACTGACCACACACAGATCACACCCCACACACCAAACATCACTGACTACAGACTCATCACACGCCACCCCACACACATTACACAACACACATCACTGACCACCCACACACACCACTGACCACACACAGATCAAACCCCACACACCAAACATCACTGACTACAGACTCATCACACACCAACCCACACACATTACACAACACACATCACTGACCACACACATAACTGACCACCCACACACATCACTGACCACACACTCATCATACACCACCCCACACGCATTACACAACACACATAACTGACCACCCACACACACCACTGACCACACACAGATCACACTCCACACCAAACATCACTGACCACACACTCATCATACACCACCCCACACGCATCACACAACACACATCACTGACCACACACACCACACCCAAGTCCCAGACATCCCGGCGACCATGCTGGCCGCCAGGGCCTATTAAGCCCTATTTAGTCAGCCTATTTATGCCTAACGCGCAGCCTTATCTCGACATTGGCCGCTGGGTGGCGCGATGTCCCGTATCTCTGAGCAGGGGGCCACCTGATACCGGTGCCACCTAGCGGCAACTCTGGCAATTAGCACGGCGTGGTTCACTAAGTGGACACAGGTGGCGCTTTGGGTGTCCAGAGCAAGGGGTGGGAAGATCTGGTGGTGGGGGTGGAGGTGGTGGTGGGGTGGGGGCGGGGTGGGGGTGGGGGTGGGGGGTTTAGAAAGTTTAGTTTTGTTTAACACGCCTCTAGAGCGCATTGATTTTTATCATCGGATATTGGACGTCAAACATTCACACCGGCAAGAACATGTCAAGACAGGCGCAAAACTATTTGTCCCTGCAGTGGCTGGTCGGGAGATGTTGGGAGTTCTATACATCAACCGCCCTTAATGCTGCCACAGTGACATGGTTTTCTGTTTAGTGTTTGCTCCCTTAGCCTTCTGTTCTGTCAAGAACCTGTACCACAAGGCAGTGGTTTACAACGCTGCAGGGCAGGGGCGTCAAACTCCCTGAGGTATTGATATACCTGCAATACCTGCATACCACATTAGTATACTTATTAATTATTAGTGTACTATTAGTATACTTATTAATAATAATTAATTAGTTCTATTAGTTGGTTGGATGGTTTTACTTCCAGGCAACATCTAAGGTCATATCAGGATGGGTACGTACCGACTTGTGACAGTGCACACTCATCGCAACTTTACAGTGCTGTCCCACTGGGAGACCAGGTCTCCAGCAGCATGACCTCATAGTGATACCCCCACACAGTCACGTTATCCTGATACTTTGCTAACCAGTCATTGCCATATCCTAATAATGCCGAGTGCTAGGCTAGGTAGCGACCAGTATTCATTTTGTAAGTCATTAATTTGACTCGATCAGGTATCGTAAAACCGCACAGGAAGCCAGCCTTCTACCAATTTGGCCATGGCGCCCAGACAAGTTTCAGAGAATGACCCATATATGGAGAAGGTCAACTTGGTCGGGTTCGGCTTGTTTAAATCTGGAGAATTCAGCCCCCAATATACAATGCGCCACTTTATGCAGCTGACCATTTCCATCTCAGCGTAGGACAAAAAGTTTGTTTTGTTTGTTTGTTGTTGTTTTACGTTGTGACAGTGTGAACTCATTGTGAACTCATTGCGGCTTTATAGTGCTGCCCTATTGGGACATCTTGCTGGTGATACCGCCAGTCCACCCGGTGAGCCGTTTGTATGATTTGTTTATTGCTGTTTTACATCTAAGGTCAGATCAGGATGGGTACCGACTTGTGACAGTGCACACTCATTGCGACTTTATAGTGCTGCCCCACTGGAAGACCAGGCCGACAGCACCATGACCTGATATCCCGCTCAGTCCCATTATCGTGACACTGAGCCAATGATTCCTTGCCCCATCCTAATAATGCCGAGCGCCAGGCTAGGAAGCGACAAGTATACATTTTTAAGTCATTGGTTTGACTCGACCAGGGTTTAACCCCACGATCCCATGGTCTACCAACACGGGAGACGGACACTCTAACTCATTCGGCCATCCCATCTGGCTAGAACAATAAGGAACGCCCGGGATGCCCAGGGCACCTAGTTTACTTAGTTGGGCAGGTGACGTTCTCGGTGACCTGCCCAAACAGGCAAGTCGTTATTTTTCTGATCTGCAGTAGCAGATTTCACTTTCAATTGGCTGACTTGGACTCGGGCTTGGGAAAGTAGTTTTTGCCGCTCAGGGAAGTAGAAAATCGATTCACTTGCCCTTACGGGGGAACAAATTATTGTCCTACCCTGCTCCGACAGTTAGCTTAAGCTAAAATTCCATATAGGTTGTACATGGTATGCGGCATGCGAAAGCTTATGCAACAATTTTCAATCTTTCTTGCTCCAAATTTGTGAAGGAAACGCTAAAGTCAATGTTTACTCTATGCCAAATGCAGCAACATTCGTGTTCGCATTCGCACCGGTCGGTAAATGGAGTGATCCACTTGCCACATTTGCATTTGCATTTGCATTTGCATTTGCATTTGCATTCACATTTGCATTCGCATTCGTATCCGGACATATGGAAGCACTACTGTGCATTTACATGCTTTTCCATTTTTTGTCACATTCGCGTACTGCATACCGTGTATATGGAATCTTAGCGTAAGTTGGCTCAGTCGGCTCAATCGGCTCAATCGGCCTAGTCGAGCACATGCATTGAGCGTCTGACCCGCACAAAGTCCGTTTGTATTGTATGGGGTGTTCGTAACCTTACGACGGTTACCGGTTGCAGGACTGCAACATTTGTAGAGAGGCACCGATAAATCGGCCCAGTCTTTGGTTAAGACATGTCTTCTGCGGTGAAGTGGTCTCAGAGGAAGTGTTGTGAAGGCTGGGGACATCCTTCAAGACGTGGTGACGACGGGGCGTCGGGTGGCAGCGGATCTCTCCGTGCCGTCTGTTTGTAGTGATCTGTATGGTGTCTGTAGGGGAGCACTTGTATCCGGTCAGCAGGGGTGTGAGGAAGGCGGGCAAAGGTGGTAGCAGCGGTCGTTCCAGCAACAAGAACCAGTCAGAGAAAAGGAAAAAAGGTCAAGAGCCCCCCCCAAGAACACAACAACCCTGGTTAGGGGAAGAAGTGAGCCTGGGAGAAATCGAGTGGGCAGATCTAGGAAAGAGAAATGAGGAGAGTTGAGTCAAAGGCCCGTGCCTATCTGCCCTATGGTAACCAACCGGCGAGCCATAGGCACGGACAGAGTAAGGGTAGAAAGTGAAAATGCCGGCAGGCACCCCCTCCTGGAACTCTTTTCAGACATATCAAGGAGGTGTCCGGCCGGCGGAGAGGTGATAGAGAGAGGTGTGGACGAGGTGCGGTCCGGATAGCAAGTGCACAAAGTCCATCGATCGGTCCCGTTTTATACCAGTAAGGGGTCACTTGTATGGGTGCACTGCTGGTCATTCCCCCTGGTGGTGGTGGTTCCTCACCAATGGCGCCCCCTGGCGGACGGCGTCTCAGAAGGCAACTGGCTAATGACGCGGGAAGGAAATGTCACGTGGTGCGTCATGCAGTCCACTGGGTGGTGGTGAGGCTGCATTGTAGTATAGTAGTCTGCACTGACCTCTCAGGCAAGTAACCACATAGACAGGTAGGCGTGGGTAGTGTGGTGATATCAGGGAGCCTAGGTGGTGTAATGGTTAGCACACTGGCCTGGAATGCAAAGAGATGTGGGTTCGAGTCCCACTCTAGGCGCAATAATTCCCCCACGACAGTAGTATGGAATAGACTACATTGCCATTCCAGCCGCGCGGTGCATTGTGGGATGCGTAAAAGCACAACAAACCCATGAGAAGCACATGGCACATGCTGATACACTGGGTGCAGCTATGAAATGTGCTCGTTTCAGCTCATCTCAGCTCTTGTTTGAAACATAGAAGACCAACTAACAAATATATATATATATATAATAAATTAAGATGTTAATCTATTATCTGGCATTGCATTTACATCAATCTAATCAGCATATCTTATGCCATGTGCGTTTAGATCTAGGCAAATCTGGTAACTCAGATCTGGGCACAGATGGCATACAACTTACAAGTGTCAAAGCCTGTGACTAGTGGCTCCGCTGTGGCCGAATCTGGAACTACATGCAACATGCAGTAGAGCCTAGATATATGGTATACATAAATAAGGCAAACTGAAGAGAGTTAGTGTCCTTATTTATATTCCCATAATAGATTATATAGCACATATATATATTTATATCGAGCGCTAGAGGTATAGAGACAGGTCAGTTTGTTTTATTTAACGACGCCTCTAGAGCACATTGATTTTGATCTTCGGCTATTGGATGTCAAACATATGGTCATTCGGCATATTTCTTTGGAGGAAACCCTCAACCACCACATAGGCTACTCTTTCCAATATGCAGCAATGGGTCTTTTATATGCACCTTCCCACAGACAGGACAGCACATACCACAACCTTTTGATGAACCAGTTGTGGTTGGAACAGAAAATAGCCCAAACGGCAAAGGGGTCCAGGATTGATTGGATGACCCACATCTTCACAGGTGGACACTCTACCGCCTGAGCTAGGTCCCGCTCACCTAGAGACAAATAGACAGAGATAGGAATAGAGAGCCATATAGACCGACAGAACGAGGGACAGAGAGATAAACCGACAGTAAAGACGGACAGATGGAGTGAGACGTCACCAGAGAAACAGGGGACACTGCCTTGTGTGTGTGTGGGGGGGGGGGGGGCGGGGGGTGCTGAGGGGTATGGGTGAGTATACAAATCTATAGACCCCTTTCAATGTTTACAAACATCATGTATGCACGCATAGCTTGGCTGCAGAACGAAGGCACGCTGCCATTGAGTTTGTCGATATGCGCAGTGCAAAACGTTAGTTTTATTCAAAATTAATAGAAATCCAGAACCCAAACCTTATAAATTTAATATAATCTGTTTGTTAAGCATGTTATCTGTTTGTGTGCCAAGCGGTTTGTTTCTAGGTGGTGTGGTTTTAGAGATATTTCACTTTTTCTGTATGAAGATTGCTCATTGACAATGCACTAAGTTTGCCGATATGCACAGTGCAAAACGTCAGTTTTATTCAAAATTAATAGAAATGGTGAACCCTAACCTTATAAATTTAATATAATCTGTTTGTTAAGCATGTTATCTGTTTGTGTGCCAAGCTGTTTGTTTCTAGGTGGTGTGCTTTTAGAGATATTTCACTTTTTCTGTATGAAGATTTCTCATCGCCATTGAGTTTGCAGTGTAACTGTGTGCCATCCTGCAACCAAGCAGCGTGTGCACTGACCTAAATACCCGTGCATTGATTTTTTATTGTGGGCTATTGAACGTCAAACATATGGTCATTCTGACATATCTCTTAGGAGGAAACCCGCTGCCGCCACATAGGCTACTCTTTCCGATAAGCAGAAAGGGGGTATTTTATATGCACTTTCCCACAAGACATGAGATCATATACCGCAGCCTTTGATGAACCAGTTGTGGACCACTGGTTGTGTGCATGCTTGTGGGCATGCGTGTGTGTGGGGGTGGGGGTGGGGGTGGGGGTTAGGGTAAACAAAATGAAGATTAATGATAAACAACTTGTGAGTGCAGTATGCTCCAATTACTGTCGGCATCGAATTCCACTCCACGCGTGGTAATAGACTACATCACGGTTCCCGCGGCGCGTTGCATTGTGGGATGCATCAGAGCAAAACAAACCAGCGAGAAGAACATGGCACATGCTAATGCACTTGGTGCAGCTGAAATGTGCTAGTTTCAGCTCATCTCAGCTCTTGTTTCAAACATACAACACTAACTAAAAAAATATATATAATAAATTAAGATATTCATCTTTTATTCAGCATTGCATTTACATCAATATAATCAGCACATTGTATGCCATGTGCATTTAGATTTAGACAAATCTGGGCCCTCAGATTAGTGTTAGAGCCATAGCCATAGCCAGTTTTACTTATTTTATTCATGTTTTTATTTATATCCTATGGTTAATGACATATGTAGAAATAGAAAATGAGTAGGGTTAATTAGATATTGGTTATATATTTCTTTGAAACAAGTTTTGTTGACACATTTGACATTTTAATATTTAGAACCAGAATTACTTATGTGTAATCAATGGTGATGTAAACATCAGCCTGTAAAGTGACTGAAATTGTATGTTTCTTAGCTCAAAATGCTTAATTATGGAGAGTTGTGTCTTAAACATATTCATTATATTATTATATTGCATCCTTCCATCCATGTTTGTGCCAAATTGTTATGTATTTCTATTAATTTGGAATAAAATGGCAGTTTTGCCTTACGCGTATCGGCAAACTCAATGGCCGTACCTTTGCTTTGCTCCCAACACCGTTTTAAGCGCATGCGCACTCGGAACCATGATCTCGTCTATTAATCCAGGCAGCTTACGGAAAGGCAGTTAAATTATATATAAATTATATATATATATAATTTGTGTATATATATACACACACACACATAGTAAAACCTCTCTACCGACCCCTCCACAGATGGACCACTCCCCTATATCGATCGCTTTATTTGGTTCCCAACAATACAATTGTAACCATATTCTAACTCCCTAAACCGACCACCTCCCTAAATGGACCACTTAAAGTCGGTCCCATGGTCGGTCGATTTAGAGAGGTTTTACTGTGTATATATATATACATATATATATATATATATATATATATATATATATATATATATATATATATATATATATATATATATATATATATATATACCTTGGGACCGACTTTAGGGTGGTCCATTTAGGGAGGTGGTCGGTCCTGAATTGAACCAAACAAAATGGCTGTCACAAGCATAAGACTTCGACGCTGACAACAGAAACCTATTCGGCAGGATAACACATCCTACCCCCAATACAAGAAAATAAAATTGAAGATAAAAATACAAATGGAAGCTGACCCCAGCCGTGTGGTCAGTCTACGCCGCGGTGCACCCTGGGAGAGGGGGGGGGGGAGCTCTGAGACGCCGGAGGGGTCAGCGAGGGGTCATGCGCAATGTCGCTCTCCGGTCAGGGAGGAAAGGAACCGCGCCGCCCTCAGACCGGAAGTGCGGACCTGGCGTGCACTCTGCACTCTGCAGTCTTCACTCTGCAGTCTTCACTCTCCACTCTCCACTCTCCCCTCCTACACTATCCACTTTCCACTCTCCAAGTCCGACTCTGCACTCTGTGCTCTGTAATCTTCACTCTCCAGTCTTCACTCTCCACTCTCCGCTCTCCCCTCTCCACTCTCCATTCTGAGCTATAAACTATATACTCTCCACTCTCCACTCTACAAGCCCCCTTATCCATGCTCCACTCTCCACTCTGAGCTCTGAACTATATACTCTCCACTCTCCACTCTACAAGTCCCACTCTCCATGCCCCACTCTCCATGCCCCACTCTCCAATCTCCACTCTGAACTCTGAACTATATACTCTCCACTCTCCACTCTACAATCCCCACTCTCCATGCTCCACTCTCCACTCTGAACTCTGAACTATATACTCTCCACTCTCCACTCTCCACTCTACAAGTCCCCACTCTCCATGCTCCACTCTCCAATCTCCACTCTGAGCTCTGAACTATATACTCTCCACTCTCCACTGTACAAGCCCCCACTCTCCATGCTCCACTCTCAAATCTCTACTCTGAGCTCTGAACGATATACTCTCCACTCTACAAGCCCCCACTCTCCATGCTCCACTCTCCAGTCTCCACTCTGAGCTCTAAACTATATACTCTCCACTCTACAAGCCCCATTTTCCATGCTCCACTCTCCACTCTCCACTCTGAGCTCTGAACCCCTTTCCTCTCCACTCTCCACTCTACAAGTCCCACTCTCCATTCTCCACTCTCCACTCTGAACTCTGAACTATATACTCTCCACTCTCCACTCTACAAGCCCCACTCTCCATGCTCCACTCTCCACTCTGAGCTCTGAACTATATACTCTCCACTCTCCACTCTACAAGCCCCCACTCTCCATGCTCCACTCTCCAATCTCCACTCTCAAATATCCACTCTGAACTCTTCACGCCCCAATCTCCCACTCTGCGCTCTCAACTCTCCACGCCTCGCTCTCAGCACTAGCTACTCTCCAAGCCGAGCTTTGTTTGCTCGCTGTGTGTGGTGGTGTTCTAGGCGGGGATGAGAGGGTGGTGTGCGGGTGTGTGGGTGTGGCGGAGTGGGTGGGTGGGTGGGTGGGTGGGGACAAACTGGACGACAGAGGCCAAATCGGTAGAACTAGAAGCGGGAGATTGGGAGTTCAGTTTTTCGGTCGAGTGTAAACCGATGACTTATAATATTATAAGTTATAGAATTGATACTGGTTGCCTCCTAGCCTGGCGCTCGGCATTAAATAGGATAGGGCAAGAACTGGTTAGCTCAGTGTCAGGATAATGTGACTGACTGGGATATCAGGTCATGGTGCTGGTGGCCTAATTTCCCAGTGGGGAGCAATATAAAGTTGCCATGAGTGCACACTGTCACAAGTCGGTATTAATCCTGATATGACCCCTCCACTAACCCACCCACCCTCTTCTGACCCTTCCCCCCTCCACAGTCTCCCATCTCCCCTCCCCTCCACTCTCCTCCACCACCCCCCCTCCCCTCCCCTCCCCCTCCTCTCTCCCCTCCCTTCCCCTCCTCCACCTCCACCCCCTCTCCCTCCTGACCCCTCCACAATCTCCCCTCTCACCACCCCTTCCTTCCTGCCCTGCCCTGCCCTGCCCTGCCCCCCCTCCCTGCCCTCCCTCCCCCTCCCTCCCCTCCCTCCCCTTCCCCCCCTTCCACCCCTCCCCTCCTCCACCCTCCCTCCTCTGCCCCTCCACAATCTCCCTCCCACCACCCACTTCCCTCCCTTCCCCTCCCATCCCTGCCCCACCCCTCTCCTCCCATCACTTCCCCCTCGCCTCCCCTCTCCCCTCCCCTCTCCCACCCTCCCCCTCCTCCGACCCCCCACCATCCCCCCCTCTCACCACCCCTTCCCCCCTCCCCTCCCCCTCCCCTCCCTCCCCTCCCCTCCCCCCCCCTCCCCTCCCCTCCCCTCCCTTCCCTCCCTCCCCTCCTCCCCTCCCTCCCCCTCTCCCTTCCCCTCCCTTCCCTCCCCTCCCTCCCCTCCCCTCCCCTCCCTCCCCTCCCCTCCCCTCCCCTCCCCTCCCCTCCTCCCTCCCCTCCCCTCCCCTCCCCTCCCCTCCCTCCCCTCCCCTCCCCTCCCCTCCCCTCCCCTCCCCCTCCCCTCCTCCCTCCCCCTCCCTCCCACTCCTCCCCTCCCCTCCCCACCCTCCTCCCCTCCCCTCCCCTCCCCACTCTCCCTCCCTCCCTCCCCTCCCCTCCCCACTCCTCCCCTCCCCTCCATTCCACTCCTCCCCTCCCCTCCCCTCCCCTCCCCTCCCCACTACTCCCCACCCCTCCCCTCCCCTCCCCTCCCCGCTCCTCCCTCCCCTCCCCTCCCCTCCCCTCCCCTCCCCTCCCTCCCCTCCCTCCCCTCCCCTCCCTCCCCTCCCCTCCCCTCCCCTCCTCTGACCCCTCCACAATCATCTCTCTCACCACCCTTCCTTCCTCACCCCGCCCCGTCCCGCCCTCACCACGCCCTCTACCGGAAGTAGGCCGCAGTACCGGCGCAGGCGCAGTCCTCAGCCGCCGCTCGACGCGCCCCTGGCGGCGGAGGAGGGAGGCTGTGTAGGAAGACGGTGTAGTCACATGACCTTTGAGCAATGTAATAGAGCACATAAATTGTTAAGATTCCGCACACGTAATGAAGCTGAAAGCGCACTTTTGGTTTTTACACAAACATACATATCGTACACTCGCATTATGCTGAACACGCATTTGCACAAATGTACTACGGTAGTTGTGTACCAGGAGACTGCGTGTATATATATGTGAAATTTGCTACTGTAGTTGTGTAACCGGAGAAAGCGTGTATATATACTGCATATGTCCCAATAGACGTGCACTACGGGAGTGCAGACACATGAATGCGCATCTATTTATTTCCTGTGGGCGCAAAGTAATTGTTTGCGATGGTTTGTTTCAAATTAGCACGTACTATGATTACATATGTAGATATTGTGAAACATTCAGCATGGTTTATTATTTCATGGATTTGTTTTTGTCGTTCCTCTGAAATAAAGTGGTATTGTCTTATTTTATGTGCATTCAGTCTGAATATGATCGTAAATTTGTGCATGTTTTCGATCTTGAAATGGGGTGTGTGCTTCTCTTGGGTAGCATGCTTCTATTGGTACATATACGGTAGTGATAAAGCACACAAATTCTTAAGAATCCACACACGTAATGAAGCCAAAGGGGCATTGTTGGTTTTTACACACGCATACGTCTCCCGCACTCGCATTATGCCACACACGTATCTGCACAAACTACGGTAGTTGTGTAACAAGAGAATGTCTGTGTGTGTGTATATATGTGAAATGTGCTACTCTAGTTGTGTAACAGGAGAAAGCATGTGTGTATATGCGACTGGTTGTGTAATAGAGTGCAGAAGTTGTTAAGAATCCAAACACGTAATGAAGCTAAAGGCGCATTGTTGGTTTTTACACATGCAGACATCTCCCGCACTCGCATTATGCCACACACGTATCTGCACAAACTATGGTAGTTGTGTAACCAGAGAATGTGTGTATATATATATGTGAAATGTGCTACTGTAGTTGTGTAACAGGAGAAAGCGTGTGTGTGTATATGCAACTGTGGTTGTGTAATAGAGCACAGAAGTTTTTACACTCACATAGCCGTCTCCCTCACTCGCATTATGTTGCACACGTATCTGCAAAAATGTACTACGGTAGTTGTGTAATAGGGATATATGGGGTTTGTCTTATTTTCTATGCATTCAGTCTGAATATCATCGTAAATTTGTGCATCCTTTCAATCTTGAAATGTGAGGTGTGCTTCTATTGGCACATATATATAAAGTCACTGCCACAGAAAGGTAGACAAATCAGAGTTGGGCTGAGTTCTATTTTATTAGTTCTCTGGCAGGGACTATAAATATGCTCACCTATAAAAAATAAAAAATAAAAAATAAAAAATAAAAAAAGAATTATAACAGGAGTGATACAATCCTGGCACTGTACAGGTGGCGCCCCCGTTCGCGCACCCCACTGGGATTGGTGCGCGACTCATCATCATCATCATGCTGTCTGTCGCGATGCGACAAAGACTGCTTTCATTACTTGACTGCTGCTCTCCGGTTGTACATTTCATGAAAGCTGCCTGCAAAAGTGTTGAAGTGCTGCTGGCTTTTGCAAGTTACCAGCGGCACTCTCTCAGGGAGCAAATAGAGGTTTCACACTGGCAAGAACATGTCAAGACAGGCACAAAACTATTTGTCCCTACAGTGGCTGGTCGGGAGATGTTGGGAGTTCCATACATCAACCGCCCTTAATGCTGCCACAGGGACATGGTTTTCTGTTCAGGGTTTGCTCCCTTAGCCTTCGGTTCTGTCAAGAACCTGTACCACAAGGCAGTGGTTTACAACTCTGCAGGGCAGGGGTATCAAACTCCCTGAGGTATAGACTACATCACGGTTCCGACTGCGCATGCGCTGAAAACGGTGTTGGGAGCAAAGCAAAGACGTAGGCCCATTGAGTTTGCCGATACGCATAGGGCAAAACTGGCATTTTATTCAAAATAACTAGACATACATAACAATTTGGCATAAACATGGACAGATGGATGCAATATAATAATATAATGAATATGTTTAAGACACAACTCTCCATAAACCATAGAATATAAATAAAAACATGAATAAAATAAATAAAACTGACTCTGGCTATGGCTCTAACAATAGCCTGAGTGCCTAGATTTGTCTAAATCTAAATTCACATAGCATAAGATGTGCTGGTTATATTGATGTAAATGCAATGCTGGATAAAAGATTAATATCGTAATTTATTATATATATTTTTTTAGTTGGTATTCTATGTTTCAAACAAGAGCTAGGATCAGCTGAAACTAGCACATTTCATAGCTGCACTCAGTGTATTGGAATGTGCCGTATGCTTCTCGTGGCTTTGTTTTGCTCTGATGCATCCCACAATGCACCACGCCACTGGAACCGTGATGTAGTCTATTGCTACACCTGCAATACCTGCATACCAAAGCGCGACTCCTAGCACATAATAATAAGTACAACAGTAATAATAAATATAATTAAACCTTGTATCTGCTCCGTTATTTATATTATTATAATCAATTATAATTCAGGTTTTCAATCTTGAAATGGGGGGTGCTTATATTGGGATATACATATACGGTAGTAATAGAGTGCAGAAATTGTTAAGAATTCACGCACGTAATGAAGCCGAAAGCGGACTGTTGGTTTGTACATGCGCAGACATCTCGCACACTCGCATTATGCCACACACATATCTGCACAAATGTACTGTGGTAGTTGTGTAACAAGAGAATGCGCGTATATATATGTGAAATGTGCTACTCTAGTTGTGTAATACCGAATAGAGCACAGAAGTTGATAATAATCCCAACACGGAATGAAGTTTGTTGTTATTTTATGTCCTAGCAACATCTAAGGTCAGTGCGTACTCATAGCGACTATGTAGTGCTGCCTCACTGGGAGACCCAGCCACCAGCACCATGACCTGATATCCCACTCAGTCATATTAATATTATCCTGACACTGAGCCAACTGATCCTTGCCCTATCCTAATAATGCCGAGCGCCTGGCTATGAAGCGACAAGTATCAATTTTTAAGTCATAGGTTTGACTTGACCAGGGTTCGAACCCACGATCCCATGGTCTACCAACACGGGAGACAGACGCTCTCACTCACTCATCCATGAAGCCAACCTCCAACAAGTTGGAGGTTGTTGGAGTGATCTGTTAAAATATATTAAAGCAGCACAGTCCGATCAAAACATCAAATTTTCAAAACGAAAACAATTATCTAGATTTGATTCTACTTTGTTCTTGAAGATTTATACTGCCTATCATGGATAAGTCTGAATAGACTTGTTTTCACCATTAGAGAGTTTGTCGATAGAAAGCCCGAGCCTACACTTTTACCGACCCAAGGGATTTTTAACCTCCCACACCACATAGACATGGTATGAGCGCAACCAGCCTTTGATGACGCTGGAAGTTATACACAGCGGTGGACATGCAAATTGGCATAGGTGGAGGCACGGGGAATCGAACCACCAACCTTCAGATTAGGAGTCTGACCTAGAAAAAAGTCAGACACTCTAACCACTCCGCCACAGAGAAGACCAGAAACTTAGATACTGATGTAGTTATTAAACATTTGTGATTACATATAAAGGAATATTTAGTCAATTTAATAGAACCTGTTGCTGCGTAAGCCTATGGTGTCAGAGTTTTGGTATGCTTGCCAAAATTACTTTCGCACATTTGCACTTCAAATATCTCGAAAGTTAGCCATTTAAGATAAAAGTTACTTCAATCTAATGTAAGGTAGATTATAATGATCAACCTAATATCTTTATCTGAGGAAATAACCGAAACTCAAAACCATCGGACTACGCAACTTTATTTTACTTACTTTCATGCCCCTGCTTTAAAGCTGCACAGTCCGATGAAGCATCAAATTAAAAAAACACATTTGGTTCTACTTATCGAACTTAGATCATCATCATGCTGTCGGTCGCAATGCGACAACGACTGCCTTTATTTCTTAACCGCCGCTATTTCATGCGGTTGTGCATTTCATAAAAGCTGCTTGCAAAGTGTTGAAGTTCTGCTGGCTTTTGCAAGTTACTAGCAGCACTCTCTCGGGGAGCAAATAGAGGTCTCACACCGGCAAGATACGGATACTGATGCATTTATTAAGCATTTGTCACACACAGAAGGGAACGCCGAGTCAATTTAATAGAACCTGTTACTGCATAATCCTATGGTGTCAGAATTTTGGTGTGCATGCCAAAACTAATTTGACATGTTTACTCCTGAAATATCTCAAAAGTTAGCCATTTAAAATAAGTTAATTCAAACTAAAGTAAGGTAGATTATCACAGTCAAATTAATATATTAATCTCAGAAAAATGACAGAAACTCAAAACAATCGGAGTCTGCAACTTTAAGCCTACGGTATCCCTCCCCCCCCACTCCCACCTCCCACCTCCCACCTCCCACTCACACAGAGTGGCGCCCTCTCTCGGATCTCCCGCGTCCTACCTACCGACACGCCCCCTGGTGCCTCACACACTGACTAACCTCGTTTTGGATCTGCATTCTCAGTTGGGATCCAATCCCTTAGAATTAAATGGCCTTCCATTGAGCCCTTGCCCTAGGTGTGGCAGTGTGGGTGGGTGGGTGGTGGAGGGAGGGGTGGGGTGGATTTAAGATGGAGTTAGTGAGATGCTCGGTCAGGAGAGTGGGTGTGTATGGCAGGGCAATGTCGTAGGAACTCAAAGTAGACGGTCTATAGCCGTGTTTACACGGGAGAGTTAAATCGCTTCATATAAATCGCCTTGCCTAGTTCGCCTCACATTCGCCGTGTAAACGCGACTCTGAGGCGGATTAGGGCTGATTCGCTTCATATGATTCACTTTATGTAAACCACCTTGCGAGGTGGTTTATATGAAGCGATTCAGCTGGTTCCCGAGCGGCGATAGTGTAAAATAGCGGTGCTCGCAGGCTACAAGCTCAGGTGTAACTTTCGCTGGTGCCCGGCAGTGTTAGGGACCGATTAGGCCGAAATCTATTGAATGCGATCATATTTAACAGAATTACATACTCAAATAATGAAATTTAATTAAATTAACCTTAAATTCCAAGCGATATTAACGTAGAAGCTACATCGGCGTCGAATCGACGAGTGTAAACTAAACCAATAGCAGTGCTCGCCGGCTACAGGCGCACCACTAAGGCTGCTGGTTCCCGGTCGCCGACACACTTTCAAACTAGCTCGTGTAAACGCGCCACTACTCTGCTTCATATAAATCGCTTTGCCTAATTCGCTTCACAATTCCCCGTGTAAACACGGCTTATAAATTAACCGGATGGGATCGCTGAAGGAGTACGGCCCCGCCCCCACCGTGCGGAACATTTGGAGCGATCACTAGCCGAAATCAAACTCAGACTTATACAAAAAATGTGGACTTGACGCTCGATTGTCTGGTGCTTGGTTTTATTAGGACAGGACATGGAGCAGTGGAATGCGGAGGACTATTTACCAATTGATGAAATTTTGCGGGTTTCGTCAACAAAGGTATATAAATAATATTTGTTATTAAAGAAGAAGAAAAAAAATGGGCCCTGCTTAGAAGTGTAGTAGTCTGCATTGACCTCTCAGGCAAGTAACCGCATAGACAGGTAGGCGTGGGTAGTGTGGTGATATCAGGGAGCCTTGGTGGTGTAATGGTTAACACACTGGCCCGGAGTGCAAAGAGATGTGGGTTCGAGTCCCGCTCTAGGCGCAATATTTCCCATTTTCATCACCCCCACGACACTGGTTGGCGTGATCAGGATCCTGTACAAGCTTTGCGCTGTATGGTTGTTGAACCTACCCTGTGTATGTATGTGTTAGTGCATTGCCTGTATGTATGTAAGTGTAAGTATTTAAAGACTTACATTTCCAGGTCGACGAGTGTAGTGGTCTGCACTGACCTCTCAGGCAAGTAACCACATAGACAGGTAGGCGTGGGCAGTATGGTGATATCAGGGAGCCTTGGTGGTGTAATGGTTAGCACACTGGCCCGGAGTGCAAAGAGATGTGGGTTCGAGTCCCGCTCTAGGCGCAATATTTCCCATTTTCATCACCCCCACGACACAAGTAATTATAAATAATTCTCACGGAGTGAATGAGAAAAGGAAATATGTCAAGTCAAAGCGTCACATTTATATTTTTTTTAAAAAGATCCTGAAATATTTGGGTATCGCACAAGGAACTGGTTACCAGCAAATTCAGATTTATGCTATTGAACCTTATTCGGGGCACCGTAACCCCCGCCACCCGCCACCCGCCACCCGCCACCCGCCACCCGCCACCCGCCACCCGCCACCCGCCACCCGCCACCCACCACCCGCCACTCAACAGAATGCACTCCCAGCAACCTCCACCGCTCGCCGAAAGAGGGCACTCCAATCGAGTCACGTGACCCATTCCAAGATGGCCGGTGTGGGCGATAATTGAGTTTTCTGCCGGTGTAATCACATCAAGGTCGGACCCAGGCTCCTCGTGCTCCCGTCCAGCCTCCCCTCCTCTTGCCCTCCTCCTGTCCTCCTCCTGCCCTCCTTCTGCCCTCCGTCTCCAGCCCCTCCTCCTGCCCCCCCCTCCTGCCCTCCTTATGCCCTCCTTCTGCCTACTCTCCTCCCCCTGCCCTCTCTGCCCTCCTTCTGCCCTCCTCCTACCCTCCTCCTACCCTCATTATGCCCTCCTCATGCCTCCTCTCCTCCTCCTGCCCTTTATCTGCCCTCCTCCTGCCCCCCTCCTGCCCTCCTTATGCCCTCCTTTTGCCCTCATTCTGCCTACTCTCATCCCCCTGCCCTCTATCTGCCCTCCTTCTGCCCTCCTCATGCCCTCCTTATGCCCTCCCCATGCTTCCTCTCCTCCTGCCCTCTATCTGCCCTCCTTCTGCCCTCCTCCTGCCCCCCTCCTGCACTCCTTCTGCCCTCCTTCTGCCTACTCTCCTCCCCTGCCCTCCTGCCCTATATCTGCCCTCCTTATGCCCTCCTCATGCTTCCTCTCCTCTATCTGCCCTCTATCTGCCCTCTATCTGCCCTCCTTATGCCCTCCTTATGCCCTCCTCATGCCTCCTCTCCTCCTCCTGCCCTTTATAAGCCCTCCTTCTGCCCTCCTTCTGCCCTCATGCCCTCCTCTAGGCTGCCCTCCTCATGCCCCCTCTCCTCCTCCTGCCCTTTATCTGCCATCCTTCTGCCCTCATGCCTTCCTCTAGGCTGCCCTCTTCTAGCCCCCTCTCATCCTCCTGTCCTCCTCCTGCCCTTCTTCTGCGACAAGTATCAATTTGATAAGTCATTGTTGTTTGAGTTGAGTGGTCACCCCCAATAGCCGATGCAGTAAATTATAGACATCATAGCGTATAGACGATGACACTGCCTCCTTTAATTTTTTTTTTTATCAATTCCATTTCAGTGAAGAAAAAAAATAACTTAGTAAATGTATGAGCCTCAGAAGTGGGGTTTTTTTCTGGATGTTTTTTTTCTTTCACTTGCTGCTTTGGGGGCGTGCCTGTCCGAGTGGCTCTCAAGTGCTCAATGAAATTCTTCCGGTGGGAAATCAGAAAGCTATATGAAGGGTGTGTGTGTGTGTGTGTGTTGGTCTGTGTGTGTGTGTTGGTGTGTTGGTGTGTTGGTGTGTTGGTGTGTATTTGAGGGAGTGGGGCGTAGCTCAGGCAGTAGAGTGTCCACCTGTGATGGTGTGGGTCATCCGATTGATCCCGCTCGGTGGCCCCATTTGCAGTCTGGGCTATTTTCCGTTCCAACCAGTGGTCCATAACTGGTAAACAGGAGACCCAATAAACCTTATACCCCAGTCACACTACAGCCTACGACCACTTTGCGACCACCTTAGACCAAAGAACCCACACTCACCAGTGACACCCAGACATCGGCAACCATTGTTTTGGTAGCAAGGACGTCATGGGTGAGTGTGGGTTCTTTGGTCTCAGGTGGTCGCAAAGTGGTTGCAAGCTGTAGTGTGACTGGGGTCTTACTTGCCAACCTGAGCTGCTGCCGTCAGCATCTTGTTACTTCTATGGATCTTACACCCAGTGGACCCTTTTGCAGTTTGGGCTATTTTCCATTCCAACCAGTGGTCCACAACTGGTTCATCAAAGGCCTTGGTATTTGCTGTCCTATTTGTGGGAAAGTGCATATAAAAGACCCCTTGCTGCTTATCGGAAAGAGTAGCCTATGTGGCGGCAATGGCTTTTCCATTCCAACCAGTTGTCCACAACTGGTTCATCAAAGGATGTGGTATGTGCTGTCCTGTTTGTGGGAAAGTGCATATAAAAGACCCCTTGCTGCTTATCGGAAGAAGTAGCCTACGTGGCGGCAGTGGGGTTCTTCCTCCAAAGAAATATGTCAGAATGACCATATTTTTTACGTCCAATAGCCGATGATAAGAATCAATGTGCTCTAGAGGTGTCGTTAGATGATAAAAATCAATGTGCTCTAAAGGTGTCGTTACATATTTAACGACACCTCTAGAGCACATTGATTTTTATCATCGGCTATTATATATTTAACGACACACAGAGAGGGCATTGATTTTTATCATCGGCTATTGGATGTCAAGCATATGGTCATTCTGACATATTTCTTATATATATATGTATGAAGAGTTCCAGCACAAAAACCCGTAAACACCAATCCAAAATCTTATTAAAATAACAGATTTGTACCTGAAAATAAATTTAATTCTAACTAATTCCACTTTTGTTGTGATGACATGATTGTGGAGAAATGAGCACAAAAAAGTAGGATTGTAAAAAATATGTAGTGGAAGCAGATAACCAAACGACAAAGGGCGGATACAGGTATTTATTCGTAACACAACCGTTACCTAACTGAATTGACCGTATCTGGCTGGGCGAGATGCCCTACCGAGTTAATATTCAAGCGTTAATGTTCAGAATCAAATAACAAATAATAACCATAAATAGTATATAAAAAAAAATTAGGAAGCAGCGAGGCAGCAGTAGCACGGGCCAGGTCCGGAGCGTGAGTGGGACTGGGCAGGGCCGGGAGGTAGGGACGAGGCAGCTTGGGGCGCCCCCTAGTGGATTCGAACCCAACTACCTATCAACCAATGCCTTGAGAACGAACTAGGGGGAGGCACTGCATTTCCACTACACCGTCATATCCAGATATACGCAAGTATAATTTTTGAAGGTTTGATTCCAATGTTTATCCAAATTTTTTGATCAGCGTTTACGGGGTTTTGCGACTGAACTCTTAACGCACACATACACATACACACACACATATATAAATATATTTATATAGTGAGTATATTCCTATACGTGTATAAATCCTCGGCTGGAGGTATTTTATTATTATTATTATATATCATTATATATCAGCTAGGATTTTGCCCGAGCCTATGGGGTGATGGTGGCGCCGCCACCGAGGTAATTCTGGTACTTATGTTCCATCTACGCTGATTCACTCGCTCGAAAAAGTATATATCAGGGATGAAAGAAATGCGCGATTTTGCGGATTTCTGGGATTTTTCCTGTAGCTATAAAATAAGTGTATACTAATATGTTGTTCAAAAGCCGCAGCATTATAAGTGTATACTAATACGTTGTTTTATGCTGCAGCACTATCAGCGCATAGTAATAGGTGGTGCAGACGCCGCAGCACTATCACTAGTATCAGTGTATACTACTAATAAATGCTTCAAACGCCGCAGCACTATCAGCTTATACTACTAATATCTGTTTCAAACGGTGCAGCACTATCAGCTTATACCAATATGTATGAAACCCGCATTCGGGAATTTTCAGCGATTCCCTGACAATGTTAAAGCTATTGGAGAATATAAGCATTTCCGCTTTTTTCCACGTAGACCAATTTCATCCCTGATATATATATATGATATATATATGATATATATATATATATATGTATGAAGCATAATAATGAAGTTCAGTACGAGGGTGCATGGAGGGTATTGACCGGGATGAGAGGGCGATAATAAGGTGCCCCATGGGAGGTGTGTGTGTGTGTGTGTGTGTGTGTGGAGAAGGGGGATAGGGGGCGGGCGGGAGGAGCTCTCCAGGGTGGAGGTAATTAAAGGGCCTGGTGCAGGAGGAATGTGAAGGTGTGTGTGGGGGAAGGGGAGAGGGAAGGGGAGAGGAGGGGAGGGGAGAGGAAGGAGAGGATTGGGAGGTAGGAGGAGAGGAGGGTGAGGAGGGAGGTGGAGGGGAGGAGGGGAGAGGAAGGAGGGGAGAGGAAGGAGGGGGGATGGGCGTCATGAGTTGAACCCGGCGCAGGAGGTGTTCGGCGGGGGGGGGGGGGGATGCCGGGTTGTGTGTGTGTGGGGAGGGGGGGGGGGCAGGGCGGGGGGTGCACCACGGGCCGAGGAACGTGTAGAGGATGGCGCCACCGACAAACTTGGCACTCGCCCCCGCCGTCGCCCCCTTCTGCCCCACGCCCCACCTTCTTGGCTTGCCTGCCTAGTCGCGCGGCAGATCTTTTGGGGGTATTTTTAAAAAATATTTCATTTTATTTGAGAAGCTCCCTCTCCCTCTTCCTCTCCCTCTCCCTGTCCCTCTCCCACTCCCTCTCCATCCCTCTCCTTCTCCCCCCCCCTCTCCCTCTCCCTCTCCACCACTCCCTCTCCCCCTCGCTCTCCCTCTCTCACTCCCTCTCCCTCCCCCACCTCTGGCTCTCGCTCTCCCTCCCCCTCTCCCACTCCCTCCCCACACTCCCTCCCCCACTCCCTCTCCCGCTTCCTCTCCCACTTCCTCTCCCACTCCCTCCCCTCGCCGCCTCTCCCTCACCCTCTCCCTCACCCTCTCTCTCTCCCTCTCCCTCCCCCTCTCCCTCTCCCTCTCCCTCTCACTTTCCCCCTCCCTCTCCCTCTCTCCCTCCCTCACCCTCACTCTCACCCTCACCCTCACCCCCACCCCTCCTCCACAGCGCCGTCGGGGCGGTTCCTACCTAACTACCACGTAGTACCCCCGGTGCTCGCCAGGGGGCGCCACCGTTATAAAGAGGCGCGTCGGGATTCGTCGGGGTCGTTCGGAAAGTTAAACCTTTTTTAAAGCTGTACCTAGTTCGATGAAGCATCAAATTTTCAAAAGCGAAATAATTATCTAAAATTGATTGTACATATCTAACTTTGATAATGTTGCACTTATTAAAGCTGCATAGTCCGATGAAAACAAAGCAATTATCTAGATTTGATTCTACATATCTAACTTAGATGGTGGTGCACTTATTAAACATTTGTCGTCACATATGAGGGAATACTGAGTCAATTAATATAACCTGTTACTGCAGAAGCCTGTGGTGATAGAGTTTTGGCAAACTTGCCAAAATTAATTTAGCATGTTTCCATTTCAAATATCTCAAAAGTTAGCGATTTAAAATAAAGGTTACTTCAAACTAAATTAAGGTAGATTGTAATGAACAAGCTAATATGTTTATCTCCGAAAATGAGAGAAACTCAAAACCATCGTATTACGCAACTTTAAGCATTTGTTGCCACAAAGAAGGGAACACCGAGTAAATTTAGCACAACCTGGTACACACCTACCGTATACGATTCGCGGAATAAAACTCGGGACTCGACCCGACCCGCTTAAAACTGAAAACGGGCCGATTCATTTTTCGAATCACGAATCGCAATCGTAATCGGCCCATTTTAGCCCTAAAACTGAGTTTTTAGTCGCGAATCGCAATCGCTAGGTATGCGCGGGGAGCGCACACCTCGCGATTTTTGTGCACGAAACAGGCAGTTTTAGATCGTATACGGTAGGTGGGTGCGCACAAACGGTAGGTGTGTACTAGGCATTACTGCTGAAGTCTATGGTGTCAGAGTTTTGACGTGCTTGCCAAAACTAATTTGACATATTTGCACTTCAAATATCTCAAAAGTTAGCCATTTAAAATGAAAGTCACTTCAAACTGAAGTAAGGTAGGCTAGGCGCCAATTTAATATATTCATCTCAGAAAAATGGCAGAAACTCAAAACCATCGGACGAAGCATCCGGGCAATTTAATGGCGCCCCGACCTGCCGAAAAGTCGATTTGATGCAATGTATCGGCCGGACACTTGCCTGCTGGCGCCATTTAATGTTTTTATATTTTTTAAATTTGTTGTTGCGTAATTGTTATGCCACATTGCCTGACGGGGCTAGGTGGTTGAATCGGTAGAGCGTGGGGGCCTCGCGTGTGGATCAGGAGTTTGGTTCCCTGTTGAGTCAAACCAATGACTTATCAAATTGATACTTGTCGCTTCCTAGCCTGGCGCTGAGCATTAATAGGATAGGCCCAGGACTGGGTAGCTCACTGTCAGGATAATGTGACTGAGTGGGATATCGGGTCATGGTGCCGGTGACCTGATTTGCCAGTGGGGCAGCACTATAATGGTGCCATGAGTGTGCACTGTCACAAGTTGGTACCCACTCTGATATAACCTAAGGTGTTGCCATGATGTAAAACCCCAACAACCAAACATCCATGTCACTGACACTTCACGCACACCTCACACACCTCACATACCGCACTCCTCACAGACACATTATACATACATACCTCACACACACACCACATACACCTCACACACCTCACAGTCACACACACTCACATACCCCACACATCACACTCCTCACACACACTTATACAGACCTCACACACCACATACACCTTACACCATACACACTTCACACACCCCTCACATACACCTCACATACCACACACCTCACACTCCTCACACACACCTTATACAGACCTCACACACACACCACATATGCCTTAGACCTGAGGCACCTCACACACACCTTATACATACATCACACACACCTCACACACCTCACATACCACACACCTCACACTCCTCAGACATCGTATACAGACCTTGCACACACCACATACACCTTACACCATACATACCTGAGACACCTCACCCGTACCTCATGCACACCTCACATACCACACACCTCTTACTCCTCACACACACCTTATACAGACCTCACACACACCACATACACCTTACACCATACACACTTCACACACACCTCACATGTCACACACATCACACTCCTCACATAAACCTTATACATACCTCACACACCACACACCTTACACCATACACCCTTCACACACCCCTCACATACCACACACCTCACACTCCTCACACACTGATATGACCTTAGATGTTGCTAGGACGTAAAACAACAACAAACAAACAAACAAACCTCACACACACCTTATACAGACCTCACACACCACATTCACCTTGCACCATACACACCTGAGACACCACACACACACACCTTACACACACCTCAAACACACCTCACACACACCTCACACATTTCACACCTCAACTCTTGCACTGGTTTCACACCCTCCCCACGCCCCACGCCCCACGCCCCCCGACCCACGCACCACCCACCACGCCCAACGCACCACGCCCAACGCACCACGCACCACGCCCAACGCCCAACGCCCCCTGTCCGAGTCTACATCACCTGCTCGACAGGATGTAATTTCATGGTGAATTTAGCGCAGGCTGAGTCATTACCAGGTGCGCGTGCGCGTGCGTGTGCGCGTGCGCGTGCGTGTGCGGGTGCGTGTGCGTGTGCGTGTGCGCGTGCGGGTGCGGGTGCGTGTGCGTGTGCGTGTGCGGGTGCGCGGGGAGGGGTGGGAGCTGGCATCCTGTGTGTGTAATCCCGGTGCATGAGTCAGGGATGGGCCTCTCATCCCTCCTGGATGTCGGGAGGCACCTGACCGTGCGTTGTGGCCGAATCGGTAGAGCGCAGGCTTCCCGTGCGGAAGGGGGTGACCGGAAGTGGTGGCTGAATAGACGAGATCACCGTTCCGACTGCGCATGCGTTGATTACGGCGTTGGCAGCAAAGCAAAGGAGTACGGCCATTGAGTTTGCCGATACGCGTAGGGCAAAACTTCGATTTGATTCAAAATTAATCAAAATACATAAAAATTTGGCATACACATGGATAGATGGATGCAATATAATAAATAATATAATGAATATGTTTAAGACACAACTCTCCGTAATTAATCATTTTGAGCTAAGAAACATATAATTTCCGTCACTTTACAGGCTGATGTTTACATCACCATTGATTAGCCATAAGTAATTCTTGTTCTAAATATTAAAATGTCAAATATATGACCAATGTCTGATTAACCCTACCCATTTCCTAGCCCAACAAATGTTATTATATTAAACATAGGATATGAATAAAAACATGAATAAAATAAGTAAAACTCACTCTGGCTATGGCTCTAACACTAGTCTGAGTGCCCATATTTATCTAAATCTAAATGCACATGGCATAAGATGTGCTGATTAAATTGATCTAAATGCACTGCTGGATAAAACATTAACATCTTAATTTATTATGGGATTTTAATATTTAGAACAAGAATGAATGATGTCGAGTCAATGGCGATGTAAATATCAGCCTGTAAAGTGACTGAAATTGTAGGGTTCTTCGCTCAAAATGCTTAATAATGGAGAATTGTGTCTTAAACATATTCATTATATTATTATATTGCATCCTTCCATCCATGTTTGTGCCAAATTGTTATGTATTTTTATTAATTTTGAATAAAATCAAAGTTTTTCCCTATGCGTATCGGCAAACTCAATGGCCGTATTGCTTTGCTTTGCTGCCAGCGCCATTTTTAACGCATGCACAGTCGGAACGGTGATCTCGTCTATAGGTGGCGCCCCGTGCGGCGTGCCGCTGGTCTCCGGTGACACTGCTGGTAGCTGTAGTGAAATCGATATGTGTGTGTGGCGGGTACCAGCGAACACCCCCCCCCCCCAGACCCACCCACCCACATCCATAGGCTGCCTACCCCAGTTCTCAGCACTTCAACAAATTTACCGCAGCGAAGGAAAAAACCTTCATTATAAAAAACAATTATATATATACATATATATATATATATATTATATATATATATATATATATATACATATATTATATATTACCTCCATAAAAAACACCAAAAATGCCACCTTTTTGGGACCGTTTATATCTACATATCGATATATAGGTATGTAGATAGATATATAGCTATGTAGATATATAGATAGTTGTATATATATATAGATGGATATATAGATGTATATTGATATATATAGATAGATATATTGATATATATAGCTATATATGGAGATAGATATGGATATATATCTATAGGTAGTTATATATATAGATATACATATAGAGATTTAGAGGTATATGTGTATATATATATTGATATATATATATTATATATATATATATCAATATATATAATATATCAATATATATATATATATATATATATATATATATATATATATATATATATATATATATATAACTGGCTATGGTGGAGAAGAGAAAGAGAGAGAGTCGAAGCGAGGAGATGGTGGGAACCTATAGCGCTACCTATACAAAGCTAAAAATGTGTAGTAGTACTAGCAGCGAGCTGAGCGCCAGCGCAAATGAATGAAAAGCGGCGACAGTTCCGTTGCAGCGGAGCAAAATGCTAGGACCGCAGAATATATAGAATAATCGAGAATAATAATGAATAATTAAAATAAGGTAGGAGAACTCCGCCTATTTATGTGCTCTATAATCTATTATGGGAATATAAACAAGGACACTACCACCGAGCAGTTCTTCCCCTCTATTTACTCTACACCTGAATGTCATGTGACTTAGCTAGTACCCACTCCTATTCATTGAGTTAGTACTACCCAACCTCCTATGCCTAGCTTAGTTCCTGCATCCACCACTGCACTGCCACCTGTGAGTGGCTCATGACTGCATGATACCAGCTGCGCCTGGTCACTACCACTGCCGCTCCCGCTCAGCAGGACGGTTTTTAAATAATACATTATATTTTACATATATATCAGGCTGTGGGATTTCAGATTTCATGGCAAACACTTTTTGCGTTCCGTGCCTGGTACTCATGGGAACCCACGGGTAACTGTTTTTCGGGTCCGTAAAATTGGTGATGGGTACCCATTCTTGAAACAGTTAATTAAATTTAGTAGGAGTATATTTTGAAAATACCTGTGCAGAAATTTTACATATACCTTTAATCATCTACAATGTAACGAAAACAACCGTCTGTAGCATTTAATTTTGCTTAAATTGCCTTGCGTTTTATTAATATTTACGGGAAATACAATTTCGGTTCCGTAGTTTCCCCAGCACGGTAACAACATGTTACCGGCAACGATTGTTACCGTGAAATCCTACAGCCTGATATATTGTTATAGATAGATAGATATATAGGTATATAGATATATTGGTAGACATATAGATAGATATATATGTCTATATCTATATGGACAAATTCCTCCTGTGTGTGAGGTGCGAGGGGGGGGGGGGGGCATCGACTATATTACCCCGTCAGATTGGGTGTGGGGGGTGGGGGGGGGGGGGCACTCCACCACAGCGCTTATGGAGGAATAATAATAATAAAGTTCATGTCCCCCTACAATTTATGCTCGTATAAACCACTCCGGCAAATCAGGATAAAGACAGAGTTGGGATGAGTCTATTTATTAATAGTTCTCTGGCAGTGGAACTATACGCCCTACCTACATAAAATAAAATTACAGACGAAGTGACAGACACACGGTCACGTTTTGCTACACTTATATGACCTTATATGTTGCTAGGACGTAAACCAACAACACACAAACAAATTATTTGCTTCACTGTCGATCAATAAAATCATGCTGGTAAAAAATGCATGTAATCATGCATGTAAAAAAACAAATCAGTTTATCCTGAGCAAATGCATAAGTAGATAGTATGTTGATCGTTACAATGGACAAAGTTGTGTTCCATTTTGCTTAGCACCTTTTGAGACAGTCTCATATATGTATGTATGCATATATGTATGTATATATGTATGTATATATGTATGTATGCATATATGTATATATGTATGCATGTATATATGTATATTTTACCGCAGGCTAGGGATATACTAATCTATATATATGTATGTATGTATATATGTATGTGTGTATGTATGTATGTATGTATGTATGTATGTATGTATGTATGTATGTATGTATGTATGTGTATGTATGTATGTATGTATGTATGTATGTATGTATGTATACATGTATATATATATATGATAACATTATACTTCAAAAATGTGAAGATCTGTAGTAGTACAGCATGTGCCCATTAAATAGGACAACGGATTATTTCTGTGTGTGTAGGCCTATTTATGTAGCCAGACCGGAAGTGAGGATTGCTGTGGTGCGCATGCGCAAGGTGGTCTCTGTCTGCCTGTATACTCACCATCTTTGGGGAGTAGTACCGAGGGAGACGATGGCAATCTCTATAGGGGGTGTGCTGGAGGGCGATAGGGCGTACTATATATATATATATATATATATATATACTATATATATATATATATATATATATATATATATATATATATATATGTTGTAAACAAAAGGATCAGTGCACCTGGAGCAGGATTCGAACCCACACTTCGTGCCATTCCGGGGCCAAGGTCCTACACATGAGTCTATCTACACTTCCTGATATAATCACCCTATCCATGCCTACCTGTCTATGTGGCTCCTTGCCTGAGGTCAGTGCAGACTCCTACACTTGGATGATTGTCAAAATCAGGTTGGTTGGTTGTTGGAGTTTCACGTCCTGGCAGCATTTAGATCATATCAGGACGGGTACAGACTTGTGACAGTGCACACTCATGGTGACTTGATAGTGCTGCCCCACTGGGAAATCAGGCCTACTGCCAGCATCATGACCCGATATCCCATTCACTCACATTATTGGAGGTCGGCAAGGGTATCTATGCCGCATACCACATTCGCATTCGCATGCCACATGTAATGAAAACAATCTTAGCTTTAACCTTAACCATAACCTGTTAACCTTTAAGTTAAAGGCCCAGTCAGACCTTACCATACTGAGTACCGGACACCAGTCCGGTGGTGTCCGGAGTCAAACTGTTGCAACAGCTGCCAGACAAAACGGATGCTAAACGGACAAGAAACGTACATTAATGAATAGCCAACGGACGAGAACCAGACGAGAACCGGATTGCAAACGAGTGTCAAACGGACGGACCGGACACCAACCGGACACCTACTGGACACCTACCAGACTGTTCACGGATGCGCCAAGAACTGATGGACTGAATTCCTGCAGCACCATCAACGGACTCTTCAGGATACAAACCGGACACCTAACGGCTGAGTAACGGACATGAAACGGACTATATGGACTTAAGACGGACACCAACCATACACTTCAGACCGGTGGTGTCCGGTACAAGTTTTGTGCATGTTCAAAACTTGTACCGGACACCGCCAGACACCACCGGACAGATAAGGGACACGCCGGATGCCAGCCATATATAAACTGTACATTGCCGTATTTAACTGGACAGTGTCCGTTTTCTATCCAGTTCCTCAATCCGGCGAGGTCTATTCCCAACCCTATTCCCAACCCTATTCCCAGCCCTATCCCAATCCATTCCCAATTAAACCCTATCCAACCATATTCCTCCGACCAAAACCGACCTAACCGGACTTAACAACCGGACACCAACCGTACACTTCCAGAACCGTAGTGTCCGGTACAAGTTTTGTGCATGTTCAAAACTTGTACCAGACCCTCCCAACCTAGATAAGGGACACGCCGGATGCCATCCGTATATAAACCATACATTGCCGTATTTATCTGGACAGTGTCCGTTTTCTATCCAGTTCCTCAATCCGGTGAGGTCTGACTGGGGCTTAACACTAGCCTAAACCCCAACCCTATTCCCAACCCTATTCCCAACCCTATTCCCAACCCTATTCCCAACCCTATCCCTAACCCTATTCCCAACCCTATTCCCAACCCTATTCCCAACCCTATTCCCAACCCTATTCCCAACCCTATTCCCAACCCTATTCCCAACCCTATCCCAACCCTATTCCCAACCCTATTCCCAACCCTATTCCCAATCCTATTCCCAATCCTATTCCCAACCCTATCCCTAACCCTATCCCTAACCCTATCCCTAACCCATCCATTAACCATCACCATAACCTCGGGCGACTAGACGGGGATATGAAGTGATAAAGGAGTTCCGTACGAACAAGCGCTCTGGCTATTCCTATGGTCCCGTACGAATAACCACTTCCTTAAAAATATGGTTATATGATTTTGTACTAACATGGAAATGTAAAAATATACATATTTGAGCCTGTCTCAAAAGGTAATAACTCTTTTTTTTTTGTCCATTGTAACGATTGACACAAAACAGCACAGAAACGGTTACACTGAAAACACAAGGACACTTGCTTCAAATCAATATGTATTCTATTGGGATTATGAAAGACCATGTAAAAAACAAATCAGTTTATCCTGAGCAAATGCATAAGCAGATAGTATGCTGATCGTTACAATGGACAAAGTTTTGTCCCATATTGCTTAGCGCCTTTTGAGACAGTCTCATTTACAAATTTACAACAAAATTCAGACACATTTTTTTTCCAACTTTTTTCTTGTAGGATATAGTTTTATTTGCTTGCTTCACATGACTTGAAAATTGATACTTGTTGCTTCCTAGCGTGGCGCTCGGCATTGTTAGGATAGGGCAAGGACTGGTTGGCTCAGTGTCAGGATAGTGTGAGTGAATGGGATATTGGGTCATGATGCTGGCAGTAGGCCTGATTTCCCAGTGGGGCAGCACTATCAAGTCGCCATGAATGTGCACTGTCACAAGTCTGTTCCCGTCCTGATATGACCTTAGATGTTGCTAGGACATAAAACAACAACAAACACATTATTTGCTTCACTGTCGATCAATAAAATCATGCTTTTCTTTGTTCTGTATGTTAAAATGATGTTCTGCCTGTGTTTAATTTCCATGTTACACCTGCCAGTTTAGCGTAATCTGTAATTTGCATAAGATCAAAATCAAAAAGTGAAATAGATTTTTTTTCCAACTCTGCCATATCGACAATATGTGTAAACCTTCGTATGAACATGGATTCTGCTATTATTTGGAATGTTTTCACTTTTAGCTCACATAAGTGGTACCCAGTTTCAGAGAATGACCCATATACCATTAAATATACTGGATGCAGTGGCCTAGTTGGTACAGCGCAGACTTCCTGTGCAGAAGGTTGGGAGTTCCAATCCGAGCCGCGTCAAACAAGTGACTTATAAAATTGATACTTGTCACTATCTACCCTGGCCCTCGGCATTATTAGGATAGTGCAATGACTGGTTGGCTTAGTGTCACTGTCAGGATAATGTGACTGAGTGGGATATCAGGTCATGGTGCTGGTGGCCTGGTGTCTTAATGGGGAACCACTGAAAGTCGCCATGAGTGTGCACTGTCACAAGTCTGTAGGTACCCATCCTGATATGACCTTAGATGTTGCCAGGACGTAACATTCCAAAAACCAACCAATGGGCTGGAACTCAGAATCATCGGACTATGTCAACTTTGATGAAAACCAACCGAGGAGCCTGCTCCAAACCGACATTTTGTGGAGTGAAGTACTACTTACAGGGAAGCAAATAATGTGCCACTACTAGTACTAAAGCAGACCAGAAGCCAAATAAAAGCTCACGAGAGAAGCACGCTGGAAATGGCTGCCAAGGTGTGGAATGCTCAAACGGTAAAGGAACGACAAATTCCTGACCTAAAAACATACAAAAAATATCTGTGCAAAATAAGGCTAGGAAACCCCCAATAAGCTGCACTGCAAAGGGGCATGTGATATGTCAAGGCCCACCAGCGGGACGCCCAATGGAAGGTAACCATGCCAAAAGTAGCCAGATAACACACCACACAGCTAGGTACAAGCCTATGATATGTAAATAGGAGTAGGCTAGTCTAGTAATAAGAGTAGAAAAAATAAAATACATATATTCCAAGAAAATAAAAAAAAACTAACATAGGCTACTATAACCATACCAACCAACTATCTACTGCTACTGAAATGCAGGCAATCAAATTACTTATCAGCAGCTACTGTGTGGTAAGATAACACCAACACTACAACGTAACATGGACACCAAATATGTAGTACCCAGCTTCAGAGAACGACACATGCGCAACATTATATATGAGGGATATGAAGAGTTCAAACGCAACTCCCTGTAAACGCCAATCCAAAATTTGATCTAAGCGTTAGACTAAAACCTTCAAAATTCTTCCTTTAAAACAAAAAATTCCTACTATTTTGTTCATTGCTCCATAATCATGTGATCATAAGAAAAGTGGCAATGAAAACAAGCCTGGGTACCCGGGCTTATATGCTATGGACAGTATAAATACAGCCTCAATAAATAATTTTTAAATTAAAAAAGAAGTAGGTCATCGCGCACCGGCGTCTTCCGGTAGGGAGAAGGAGGCGTGAATCAGGACTGGCCTATAAATATTGTCACACGCATTTGATTGTTGGTTGGTTGTTGGGGTTTTGCATCCTGGCAACATCTATGGTCATATCAGGATGGGTACCGACTTGTGACAGTGCACATTCATGGCGACCTTATATTATAGTGCTGCCCTACTGGGAGACCATGCCACCGGCACCATGACCTGATATCCGACTCAGTCACTTTATACTGACACGGAGCCAACCAGTCCTTACCCTATGCTAATAATGCCGAGCGCCTGACTAGGAAGCGACAAGTATCAATATTATAAGTCACTGGTTTGACTCGGCTGGGATTAGAACTCCCGACCTTCTTCACAGGAAGCCTGTGCTCTACTGATTTGGCCACAGTGTCCGGTGGCAAGGACTGATTTGCTCAGTATCACAATCATGTGACTCAGTGGGATATTGGGGCAGGGCGCCGTCAGCACAATCCTCCCTGTGGGGTTAACGGGCCCAGTGGCCGAATCGGTTGACAGTGGGCCTCGCATGTGGAAGGTCGGGGGTTTGAGTCCTGGAGAATTCAAGCCAATGACTTATAGAATTGATACTTGTTGCTTCCTAGGCTGGCGCTCGGCATTAATAGGATAGGGCAAGCACTGGTTAGCCATGTAACCCTGTGGGATATTGCGTCATGGTACTGGTTGCCTGATTTCCCAGTAGGGCAGCATTATAAAATTGCCATGAGTGTGCACTGTCACAAGTCGGTACCCGTCCCGATATGACCTTAGATGTTGCCAGGACATAAAACCAACCACCGAACCCATTGGGGAAGCACGATGGCAATGAAGGCATCATGAGTGGACACTGTCATAAAGTCAGTCTGATATGGCTTTAGCTGTTGCTAGGCGGTAAAACCCCAACAAACAAGCACGCAAATGGAATGGAGGCTGCCCCCTGGTGGCGGACAAGCCGCTTCAGCCCGTATGGCTCTGTGCGAAGCCAATAACTCCGGCACCGACCAATCAGACAATGTCGCCAGGGGATGTCACCGGCCCAGCATGCACCGTATCCAACATCCGGTACACTAACCCCCACCCACACTCCACACCCACCATCCCACCCCACACCCCACACCCCACCACACACCCCACACCCCACCACACACCACACACCCCACCCCCACACCCACAACCCCCACCCCACCACACACCACACACCCCACCCCCACATCACACCCCACACCCACACCCCACACCACCCACCCCCCACACCACACCCCCACCACACCCCCACCCCCCACACCCCACCCCACACACACCCCCCACAACCCCACCCCCACCCCCACCACCCACCCCACCCCACACACCCCCACACACCCCCACCCCCACACCACACACCACACACCCCACACCCACCCCACCACAACCCACACCACACCCCACCCCCCCACCCCCACAACCCCACCCCCCACAACCCCACCCCACAACTCCCACCACCACACCCCACACCCCACACCAAACACCCCACCACCAGCCCTATTTCAATCCTGGTCCCCATACCCATATGTACTCCCACATCTCCACCACACCCCTACACCCCATCCCCACCTTTACCTAGGTCCTGTCCCCACACCCACACCCACCGCAGCTGCAACCGCATCCCAACCCCAACCAATCCCCCCCAACCAAACCCCACCCCACCCCAACCAAACACCCACCCCAACCAAACACCCACCCCCCATCCGTACCTGGACCCCGATCCCCACCTCCATCCCCATCACCACCCCCCCACACTCCACCCCACCCCACCCCCTCCCCCCAACCCTAACCCCATCCCTCCCCCACCCCCATCCGTACCTGGAACCCTCACCCCCCCCTCACCCCACCTCCATCGCCATCGCCACCCCCCCCCCCACACTCCACCCCCAACCCCCTCCCCCCAACCCTAACCCCATCCCTACCCCAACCAAGCCCCCACCCCTCATCCGTACCTCGACCTCGACCCCGACCCACACCCCCACACCCCACACCCCACAACCCCACACCCACACCCACACCCACATCCTGCCCCCTTCAGCTCAGCACACGGTGCTCAGCATTAACATTTATATTGGTTGAAACCCCGAGCGGTGACCAAATTCCCAACACTGCACCTACTACTTCAGGGATGAAAGATCTCCACCATTTCGCGGATATCCGCGATTAAAAAAAATATTAACTGAATAAGGTTAAACACTACAGTTGCATGAAATGACATCATTGCATCATGACGTCATGACGTCACGGCATAGTCCGGTGTAGGACGTTCAAAACACTACACTTACTACACCAGGCACGGTGGACGAATGCCAGTGGTATATGACAAAATTGGTTAATTCGAATCCCGTTCTTATATGACCCTATGATGTTGCTAGAATATGAAACCCAAGCGAGAAATAGTTACACATGGGCGATAATCCAGTCACAACAAGGACAGTTGAAACCTGACTTCAGGCATTTTTATTGGGTTGACTGACTGCTAATACAGTATAACCCCATTAAACCAAACTTGAAGGGACCCTAGAAATTTGTTTGGATTAACCGATCATTGGTTTAACCAAGTTTTGGCTTCGACTTTGACCTAGCTTTGGCAAAAACGTGGGTGCATTATGAATGTAATATACAATGTATGTGGACACTTTGATTATTGTTTTTTTATGTATATACAGTATAAGCCTGTTAAACCAAGCTTGGTTAACCTTAACGATTGGTTAATCCAAACGTATTTCGGCGGCACGGCAAAATACTACTATTTATCATATAAAAAGGTTGGTGGGGTCTCAGATGACCTTATAACCACATGAAAGTTTGGTTTATCTGTACTGGAAGTGGCCTGGGGTCCAAACATTTTGTTTGGATTAACCGATAGTTTGGATTGACCGACTTTGGTTTAACCAATTTTTGATATGATAAATGGTAGTATTTTGCCAGGCCGACAAAAAAAGTTTGGATTAACCGATCGTTTGGTTTAACCGAGCTTGGTTTCATGGGGTTATACTCTACTATGGGGGAAGATTTGTGTTATCGCGGAAATTTACCATAACATTCGACATTATGTGACATTCAACCAAACTAAGTTACAGATCTGATTGTGACAAGAACAAGCGATTGCGACCTTCTGATGGATTGTTTGTTTGTTTGTTGTTGTTTTACATCCTAGCAACATCTAAGGTCATATCAGGACGGGTCCCGACTTGTGACAGTGCGCACTCATGGCGACTTTATAGGGCTGTCCCACTGGGAAACCAGGCCGCCGGCACCATGACCTGGTATCCCACTCAGTCACATTATCCTGACACTGAGCACACCAGTCCTTGCCCTGTCCTAATAATGCCGAGCGCCTGGCTAGGAAGCAACAAGTATCAATTTTTAAGTCATTGGTTTGACTCGACTAGGGTTCGAACCCACGATCTACCAGCACGGGAGACGGACGCTCTAACTAATTCGGCCATCCCGTGTGGTTGCCTTCTGATGGAAGTATTGGCATGCAATCTGTCATGACATCATTGCATCATGACGTCATGACGTCACGGCATAGTCCGGTGTAAGACGTTCAAAACACTACACTTACTACACCAGACACGGTGGACGAATCTGTAGAGCGCGGGCCTTGTGTGCGGGAGATCGGGAGTTCGTTTCCCGGTCGAGTCAAACCAATGACTTATAAAATTGATACTTGTCGCCTCCGAGCCTGGCACTCGGCATTAACAGGATAGGGCATGAACTGGTGAAATATCGACCCACCAAGAAGTCCGAACAGGCGAGATTTAAATATAAGCAGACAGCATTTCTGAATCCATCCGAAACCATGCGAAATGACACCCGAAGAGTGACGGGGTTGCCATGGTTCCCTCCTCTCGCAGATCCACTCGTGATCCAATGCAATTCGCATTCGCACCACGGCCGAGATCTCGTTACAAACGAGACAGGCGGAGATGGGATGAACACTAGTGCTGGCCCCTCGCGGTGGGATTATGCACTAGGGGCGGGCGATGATAGGGGTGTGGGGGATAATGATAACACGCGCCAAGGGCGCACTGACACCTCCGGCGTGCCTCTACCCGGCGTGCCTCTCCCCGGATATTCTCGTGGAACCTCGCGCAGTGATCACGTGATTTCTAGAGTAGAAAGCATGGTCATGGTTTTACAATTTGCAGACAGAGTATAGTATGATTAGAATAGTAACCATTTTTATATCGATATAATAGATTACATTACGTGATATTTATTTGAGAAATTGTATATTTATAGACAGTAAAACCTCACTAGCCGACCACCTCCACATATCGACCACTCGCCTATGTCGATCGCTTTATTTGGGTCCCAAACGATTCCCCCATACAAAATTGTAACGATATAAAAATTCCCTAAGCCGACCACCTCCCTAAATGGACCATTTAAAGTCGGTCCCATGGTGGGTCGAGTTAAAGAGGTTTTACTCTATTTGTTTGTTTGTTGGAGTTTTATGTCCTGGTAACATCTAAGTTCATATCAGGAAGGGTACCGCTTTGTGACTGCACACTGATGGTGACTTTTTAGTGCTGCCCCATTGGGAGACCAGGCCACCGGCATCCCAGTCGGTCACATTATCCTGACACTGAGCCAACCAGTCTTTGCCCTATCCTAATAATGCTGAGCGCCAGGCTAGGAAGCGACAAGTATCAATGTTGTACGTCATTGGTTTGACTCAACCGGGAATTGAACTCCCGATCTGCCATACAGGAAGCCTGCGCTCTACCTATCCGTCCACCGGGTCCATTGTATATTTGACACATTTAGACAGTTTTCAATCAGAATCTTTGCAGGTATGCAAATTGTATGCACTCCTGACGATATATAGTAACATATTTTATGCAGGCAGACGATTTTCAGTGAGATTATTGCTTAGTAAGCGTATTGTATTCACTCCTGACGACATCCACTAACATGTATTATGCTAGGAGACGATTTTCAGTGAAATCTTTACCAAATAAGCAAATTCGATGCACTGCTGATGACATTTAGTAAAAATGTATTATGCTAGCAGACGATTTTCAGTCAAATTCTTTTTTGTTCCACTCCTCACAACATTTACTAACATGTCTGATTCTAGCAGCAGCAGACGATTTTCAGTGATTTTAACAAATAATAAAAATAAGGAAATTATATCCACTCCTGACGACATTTATGATTTAGTATCATGTATTAATTATGCTAGCAGACGATTTTCAGTGAAATGTTTGACCAAATAAGCAAATTGTATGCAATCATGATGATATTTAGTAAAATATTTAGTATAAACAGACGATTTTCAGTGAAATTGTTATCACGTAAGTCTACTCACGTAAGAAACTTATATTCACAGCTGACGACATCTATTAGCATTAAATATGCAAGCAGACGATTTCCAGTGAAATATCCCAGTGACTTTAATGAATTATCCTCCATTATGGCGGTGTTTTAAGCGACAGCCGACATTTTTGTTTAGACGGCAGCAGACGACAACTATAAAAGCGCGCCATTGCTCGCGCATGCGCTCTGCAAAGTGAGTGACTAATCGCCAACGTCCCCTGGCGGCACCACATCAATCCCAGGGATCAGCGTGCGTCGGGGCCGACCCACTGACTCACCCGCCACTAGGTGGCAGCACCGAGTCCATCTAGTTAATTGTTGGAAATGGTTGGTTGTTGGGAGTTTAACGTCCTGGCAACATCTACGGTCAAATCAGGATGGTTACCTATATACTTTTTTCTTGAAGATTTATACCGCCTATCATGGATAAGTCTGAATAGACTTCTTTTCACCGTTAGACAGTTTATCGATAGAAAGCCTGAGCCTACACTTTTACCGACCCAAGGGATTTTTAACCTCCCACACCACATAGACATGGTATGAGAGCAACTGGCCTTTGATGATGCTGTAAGTTATCCACAGCGGTGGAAATCCAAATTGGCAGAGGTGGGGGCACAGGGAATCGAACCACCGACCTTCAGATTAGGAGCCGACCTAGAAAAAAGTCAGACACTCTAACCACTCTGCCACAGAGAACACCACTTGTGACAGTGTGTGCATACTTATGGCGAGTTCATTGTGTTGTCTCACTGGGTTTGATTGGTTGTTGGAGTTTTATGTCCTGGCAACATTTAAGGTCACATCGTGAGGGGTGCCTACATACTTGTGACAGTGCATGTATACTCATGGTAAGTTTATTGTGCTGTCTCACTGGGAGTCCAGGCCATCAGCACCATGACCTGATATCTCATTCAGTCACATTATCCTGACACTGAGCCAACCAGTCCTTGCCCTATCCTAATAATGCCGAGTGCCTGGCTAGGAAGTGAAAAGTATAAATTGTTAAGTTATTGATTTGACTTGACCACGGTTCGAATCCCACGACCTACCAAAACGGGAGACGGAGGCTCAACTCATTCGGCCATCCCGTCTGGTCAATTATTGTAGATGAATTTCTGTTCAGTTTGCTTATTTTTACCATCTTCAAATCCCCCCCCCCCCTTCCCCCTAAGACCCCGCTGCAAAATATATATACATGTATATATAAATATATATATATATATATATATGTGATGTATAACGCATTATACAAGTATAAATGCAAGGGGAACGTATACTGTATATATCTATTACTCCTTGGCGCATTGGGGGTGCCCCCCCCCCATCCCCAGCTATCGGGGTAATTGGTGAGAAGGGGCCCCCCTCCCCGCGCCACACACAGTGAGAATATCCTACAATAACATGTAATGTGAATAAAATAGGCGAAGAATGATGAATGTTTGGTAAATGGGAGTGAATTGGACGGTGTTTTGTTTGTGAAACAGACGGGCGGTCGGTGATTTGTTTGTGCAACAGGACGTGAGCGCTAACCCGCTGTCACCAGCGGCCTGTGACTGAGTGATTGGGGTTTTATGACCTGGTATCAGCGGAGTTCTTATCGTGGACGGCCTACCCGGCATGTGACAATGCTCCCTAATGGGTGGCTTTATAGTGCTGCCGTCTGATTTCACATGAGGACGAGTACTGGGTTGTGGTATGGCAGATCTCTGTGGGGCTATATAGTGCTGCGGTGTGGGTTCAGATGAGGACGGGTGATATAGCTTGTGCCAGGGCAGATCTCTGTGTGGCTTTATAGTGCTGCTGTGTGAGTTCATATGAGGACGGGTAGTGGATTGTGACGGGGCAGATCTCTGTGAGGTTTTATAGTGCTGCTATGTGAGGGGTAGTGGATTGTGGCATTACAATAATTGAGCTTCCACATTTGTACGGGTGCCTTTGTGGAAATTATATTGATATACCTTATTATACAGTAAAACCTCTCTATACCGATCCCTCCAGAGATCGACCACTCCCCTACTTCAATCGCTTTATTTGGATCCCAACAATACCATTGTAAGTATATTCTAACTCTCCAAGCCGACCCTCTCCCTAAATGGATCACTTAAAGTCGGCCCCATAGTCGGTCGATTTAGAGAGGGTTTACTGTATAGCCTGAATGTATATAATTGTAAGTCTTTTAATGCTTACAATTATATACATACAATACATACAGGCAATGCAACACACTTACATACGGGTAGGTTCAACAAATAACTATACAACATGTAGCTTGTATAGGATCCAGGTCATGGTACTCGTGTCATGGGGGGGGGTGATGAAAATTGGAAATATTTTGAATAGAGTGGGACTCGAACCCACATTTCTTTGCATTCCGAGCCAGTGTGCTAACCATTACACCACCTAGGCTCCCTGATGTCACCGTACTACCCACGCCTACCTCTCTATGCGGCTCCTTGCCCGAGGGATCAGTGCAGACCATTGCAGGTACTTTCAGCTCAAATTGCTTCAAAATTAGCCATTTTCCATCAAAATGACTTTGGAATAATGAATAGCAGTTTATACTAGTCAACCTGATATATTTATTTTTTAAATGATGCATGAATTCGAAAGCCATTGGACTATGCAACTTCAATACATCACAATCCTGTGGAACACCTGCAACTGGCTGTGCCTTGTTTATCGCGCCTAATGTGTGTATCGTTAGTCGCATCCTCAACTGGTTCATCAAAGGCTGTGGCATGTCCTATCCTATCTGTGGGAAAGTGCATATAAAAGACCCCTTGCTGCTTATCGGAAAGAGAAACCTATGTGGCGGCAGTGGGTTTCCTCCACAGAAATATGTCAGAATGATCATATCTTTGACATCCAATAGCCGATGATATGAAAATCAATGTGCTCTAGAGGCATTGATAAATAAAACAAGCTTTACCGTTATGTAAAGTCGTCGTCTGGCAGCTTTAGTTGTTTAGTTAGGCTAAGAGGAAATCACGACTGGCAAGGAAGGAAAGCAGACGTAGAGTGAAAGGTAGGTCTAGACTCCTTCATTTATTGTATATAGCTTCAGGAATCAAGATGGTGGTACACACATGATCACATCATCCAATCAATAACAGGCATTCTTATATCAACCAATGAGAGTCTAGAACCTTGTAACCAAGGCATGGTGTTTAGTTCTATAGTACACTGTTTTGGCTGGGTGTGCAAGGATCCATAAATAACACTTGGGGGGGGGTGGGGGGGAGGGGGGTACGCGAGGAGAGTTCCAAAGACTCCCTCACATAAGAAGTGACCCTCTTACACTATCTATATTAAGACATAATCTCCATACTAACTCCAGAATGGCTCACCAACTCCACACACTCCCCTATGCCTTTTGGTTTTACATACCATTTATTCTTATATAGACCATTTGCATTTTATTATATAATAGTTCTCCATAACCAATATCCTAAATATCGGGCAGTTTTACAGTTAGTCACAAGTTCCCGATTTGTTGCTCAATTAAAAAGCATCAATATTATTTAGCAATTTCCACACCTAAATCACTTTCCCTCAGGGTTTATGTCGTGAAATAAACCAGCGTTCTACCATCCTCGTCTGGCCATGTCATGTTTATGACATGTAATTTGGGCGGAAGTGTCATTCTGGGATTGCGCAAGCTGTGTGTTTCAGCGTCATTAATTTCTGTCTGAAATGGAGTAAAGTCTACTGCTGTGAAACTAGTCAATGCAGGCCTCCTGTGCAGAGGGTCATGAGTTCAATTCCTGGTCTAGCAAAAGCAACAACTTATAACATTGTTACTTGTCGCTACCTAGCATGGCGCTCAACGTTAATAGGATAGGATAGGATAGGACAAGGTCAGGTTAGCACAGTGTCAGGATAATGTGACTGTCTGGTGTATCGCTTCATGGTGATGGTGGCCTGGTGTCCTAGTGGGGCAGCACTATTAAGTCACTATGAGTATGAGTGTGCACTGTCACAAGTCGGTACCCATATTGATATGACCTTAGATGTTGCAAGGATGTAAAACAATAAGCAAACACACAATCAAGCCATGGCTAGTGACAATTATTTCTCTTACAATTTTGTGCGGGTGTAAGAACATTGGCGAGAGGGAAAGTGAGGAGAAATGTATTTCAGAATAAAGATTTTTTTTAAATAATAAAAAAAGCAAAGAAAAATATTATAATAATACATGCAGCTCATGTTGCACCCAAATCCGCGGCAATAACCTTTTACGACCGTAATTTCCTCGTGGGCGATAAAAGGGGTTACAGCTAAGTTCTTAAGCACTGGCTTCCGGTGGGGCTGGGCGTTCCTGGGTGATCTGGGCCTATATGCAGGAGTCGGTCGTATTCGGTGATAGTGAGCCGAAACGGTGGTAGTCGGGAATTTCCCGGGTAGCGGGGAAAAATGCTATGCACGAAGCGGTGATAGGCCTAACACCAAAGGCTTACCCGGTGGTACCTTACCCCTGGTATATAGGAGGTATAGCGAGTTCATGAGGCCCAAATCTATTCAATGCTGTCATATTTAACAGAATTAGATACGCAATAAGTGACATTTGATGAAATTAACCCTAAATTCGAAGCAATATTAACGGTGCTGCTGTAACGGTGGCGATATTAATAGTTATATTTTCGAATCGACGAACGTAAAGTAAACAAATCGCCGCCGCGCCGCCAGTATGGAAAGCGACTTCGATGCGTGGCGGCGGTTTGTTTACTCTAGATTCGTCGATTCGAAAATATAACTATTAATATCGCCGCCAATGCGGCAGTAGCCTTAATAATGCTTCGCATTTAGGGTTAAATTGATAAAATTTCACTTATTGCGTATTTAATTCTGTTAAATATGGTCGCATTGAATAGATTTAAGCCTAATATATGGGGTACAGACGCAGAGGGATTTCCCAAATCTATAAATAAATTCACGGGTAGCTATAATCAAAGTGGTACACGCTCCCGCATAGCACTTGACACAGTTCCCGACGTCGGCGATAGCTACCCGGTAATAGGCTATACCACCAAACTCCGCTACCACCGGCTCCTGCATACGGGCCCAGGGCCGATGGAACGCTACCATTCCATCTTCTGACATCGGAAATAAAATTTGCGGTAACAGAAAAAAGGTGAAAAAGTTTGTTTAGTGTGTTTGTTGTTTTACATCCTAGCAACATCTAAGGTCATATCAGGATGGGTACTGACTTGTGACAGTGTGCACTCATGTTGACTTTTATAATGCTGCCCACTGGTAAATTAGGCCGCTGTCAACCATGACCCGATAACCCACTCAGTCACATTATCCTGACACTGAGCTAACGAGGCCTTGCCCTATGCTATTAATGCCGAGTGCCAGGCTAGGAAGCGAAAAGTATCAATTTTAAAGCCATTGGTTTTACTCACCCGGAAACCAAACCCCCAATTTTACCGCACACGAGGCCTGCGTTATACCGATTCGGCAACCGCGTCCGGTGTATGGAAAAGAAGCAATTAATACTGAATGCTGGAAGCGGTGTTCTCTGTGGCGGAGTGGTTAGAGTGCTTGACTTTTTTTCTAGGTCAGACTCCTAATCTGAAGGTTGGTGGTTCGATTCCCCATGCCCTCACCTCTGCCAATTTGGATTTCCACCGCTGTGTATAACTTACAGCATCATCAAAGGCCAGTTGCTCTCATCACCATGTCTATGTGGTGTGGAGGTTAAAAATCCTTTGGGTCGGTAAAAGTGTAGGCTTGGGCTTTCTATCGACAAAATGTCTAACGGTGAAAGTAAGTCTGTTCAGACTTATCCATGATAGGCTTTGTTTGTTTGTTGTGGTTTTACGTCCTAGCAACATCTAAGGTCATATCAGGCCGGCTGCCGACTTGTGACAGTACGCACTCATGGCAATTTTATTGTGCTGTCCCACTGGGAAATCAGGCCGGCGGTACCATGACCCGATATCCCACTCAGTCACATTATCCTCACACGGAGCTAACCAGTCCTTGCACTATCCTAATAATCCCAAGCACCAGGCTAGGAAGCGACAAGTATCAATTTATTAAGTCATTGGTTTGACTCGACCGCGAACTGAACTCCTGATCTCCCATACACGAGGCCCCCACGCTCTACCGATTCAACCACCGAGCCCGGTCAGGCAATGTGGTATAACAATTCCACAACAACAAATTAAAAAAATATAAAAACATTAAATGGTGCCAGCAGGCAAGTGTCCAGCCGATACACTGCATCAAATCGACTTTTCGGCAGGTCTTCCACACGCGAGGCCTGTGCTTTGTCGATTCGGCCACCGCGCGGTCCCCTGATAGGCAATATAAATCTTCAAGAAAAAAAATAAGAACAAGGGATCATTCAAGTGTCTCTCTCTGCCCCCCAATAGCCATCACCAGCCGAGTGCATATTTTTAGTGCATTTATTTCATAGAATATTCTAAGCAGTGGAATTATTGCTATATTTTCATGTACAGAAATATATAGTAGCGAACACTAAGAAATGTGATTAATGTTAGAACCTTCTGTTGTTTACGCTTGCATACTTAAAGCTGTGTACCCCGATGAAAACATTAAATTTTCAAAACCAAAACAATTATCTAGATTTGATTCTGTATGTCTAACTTGGATGCTGGTGCACTTATTAAACATTTGTCGTCACATATAAGGGGATGCTGAGTCAATTAATAGAACCTGTTCCTGCAGAAGCCTATGGTGTTAGAGTTTTGGCAAGCTTGCCAAAATTAGTTTAGCATGTTTCCATTTCAAATATCTCAAAAGTTAGCGATTTAAAATAAACTAAAGTAAGGTAGGTTATAATGAACAACCTAATATTTTTATCTCAGAAAATGAGAAAAACTCAAAACCATCGGACTATGCAACTTTAGATATGATATATGTACCGTGAATATATATAGAGTATAACCCCATTAAACCAAACTTGAAGGGACCTTAGAAATTTGTTTGGATTAACTGATCATTGGTTTAACCGAGCTTTGGCTTTGACTTTGACTTGGCTTTGGCAAAAACGTGGGTGCATTATGAATGTAATATACAATGTATGTGGACACTTTGATTATTGTTTTTTATGTGTATACAATATAACCCCGTTAAACCAAGCTTGGTTAACCCAAACATTCCGTTAATCCAAACTTTTGTTGGCGGCCCAGCAAAATACTACCATGTATCATAGAAAAAAGTTGGTGGGGTCTCAGATGACCTTATAACCACATGAAAGTTTGGTATAACCGTACTTGAAGTGGCCTGGGGTCCGAACATTTTGTTTGGATTAACCGATAGTTTGGATTAACTGACTTTGGTTTAACCAACTTTTTTATATGATAAATGGTATTATTTTGCAGGGCTGCCAAAAAAAGTTTGAATTAACTGATCGTTTGGTTTAACCGAGCTTGGTTTAAAGGGGTTATACTGTATACATATATATAGATATATATATATATATATATCATGTATAGCAAATTATGCAAGTATAAAGATATGTAAGGGAATTATTATCATTATTGTTATACTCCGTAAGACCCAACACTGTACCAGTGGCGCCACCTGTGGCCTCGTCCCCTCCACCGGATGTAGACCAGTGTCAGTCAAATGGGATATGACCATCCAAACGGGTCAATAGGCGATAATGACCAGACACAGCTGGCATACAGTGCTTATTATAGTCCCTCACACTCACAGGTGGCGCTAGTGTGGCCAATACTCTACTACACAGGGCCAATTAGATAGGATAGAGTGAGTATACTATAATATAGGGAACTGAAGCTAGATAGTGTCTTTGTTTATATTTCCATAATAGATTATATAGCATATATATAGAGAGAGACAGAGAGAGTGAGAAAGAGAGAAAGAAAGAGAGAAAGAAAGAGAATTTGTTTGTTTGTTGTTTTATGTCCTAGCAACATCTAAAGTCATATCAGGACAATTATCGACTTAGGACTGCACACTCATGGTGACTTTATAGTGCTGCCCCACTGGGAAACCAGGCTGCCAGCACCATGACCTGATATCCCACTCAGTCACATTATCCTGACACTGAGCCAACCAGTCCTTGCCCTATCCCAATAATGCCGAGTGCCTGGCTAGGAAGCGACAAGTATCAATGTTTAAGTCATCGGTTTGACTCGACCAGGATTCAAGCCCACAAACTCATGGGTTCGGATCTCTCGATCCCCCAAAACAGAAGACGTACGCTCTACTCATACAACATTTCTCTCAACTAGTGCTTGACCAGTCACCGGTAATCCACTGGACCGACTGGTTATATTCGGGGGTTTGAAGGTGTGCGTGTGTGCGTTCGTGCCCTGACAAGGCGTTAAGCGCCTGTCACACCTTACCGGACTGAGTACCGGACACCACTGGGCAAAGAATTGTCTAGTCCGGTGCTCTCCGGTACACAAAATGTATCGAAATGTATCGAAATGGAGCGTAATTGGGTCAATTGCCGCCAGACAACCGGACAAGTACCGTACATGTACCGTACATGTACCGGATGAGAACCGGACATGTAACGGATGGGTACCGGACATGTACTGGACAAAACCGACAAACCAGACACCAAGGGATGGGTACCGGACATGTACGGATGGGTACTGGATGGGTACCGGACATGTGCCAGACAAACCGGACACCAACCGGACACGTCAGTCCGGCGGTGTCCGGTAGAAGTTTTGTGCATGTTCAAAACTTGTACCGGACACCACCGGACACCGGCGGATGGGTACTGGACATGTACCGGACATCGCCATACAGTACCGGACAGTGACCGGTTCTCATCCGGTTCCCCAACCTGGTTAGGTGTGACTGGGCCTTTACCCTAGCATCTCACCCTCACCCTCCCTCTCCAAGTCTTCCCCCATCAATAGTCCTTCCGCAGCTGCTAAACTCACAGACACCCCCCCCCCCCTGCACCACTCCGCTTCGGAAAGCCTAACCCTATTAAGGGGCGCGTTGCTACACTGGTCCCGATATGTCTCCTGGCAGGCTTGCAGATTATTGATGCCGATTCCAGGGTTGTGTGTGTGGATGTGTGTGTGTGTGTGTGTGTGTGTGTGTGTGTGTTGGGGAGGGGACGGAGTCGCACATGCTACGCGATGAATACTCGCTACACTGGTCCTCTCTGGCGCGCTGTATTGGAGCATGTAGAGTGGCACTGTGGAATCTGCTGCCGCTACACTGGTCCCACCCCCACTTTCCCCTCTTTGCCCTATGCAATATTAATAGGATCGAATGAGGGGTGGGGAGTAGCACTGTAGGCTCTAGTGCTGCTACACTGGTTCCACCCCAACTTCCGTTGCCTTTGCAATATTAATAGGATCGAATGAGGGATGTGGACTAGCACTGGAGACTCTATAGACTACATCACGATTCCGACTGCGCATGCGCTGAAAACGGTCGTGGGAGCAAAGCAAAGGCGTACGGCCATTGACTCTGCCGATGCGCGCATTGAAAAATGTCAGTTTTATTCCAAATTAATAGAAATCCAAAACCCTAACCATATAAATTTAATATAATGTTTTTGTTAAACATGTTTTCTATATGTGTTCCAAGCGGTTTGTGCCTAGGTGGGGTGGTTTTATCAATATTTTACTGTGTCTGTATGGAGATTGCTCACTGCCATTGACAATGCATTGAGTACCCTGGCTATGGCTCTAACACTAGTCTGAGTGCCTAGATTATTCTATGTTTCAAACAAGAGCTGAGATGAGCTGAAACTAGCACATTTCATAGCTGCACCCAGTGTCTTAGCATGTGCCATGTGCTTTGGGGGTTGTTGTTTTGCTCTGATGCATCCCACAATGCACCGCGCCACTGGAACCGTGATGTAGTCTATTGCTGCGAGTGCTACACTGATTGGTTCCTTCCCACAGGATTAACATGAGGGGTGTGGAGTGGCACTGTAGGCTCTATTGCTACTACGCTGGTCCCTACTCACAGAATAGATTCATTAACATGAGGGGTGTGGAGTGGCACTGTAGGCTCTGTTGCTGCTACACTGGTCCCTTCTTACAACATAGAGTTATTTACCAGGGCCGCGTTTTTTGTTGTTTTACGCCCTAGCAAAATCTAAGATCATATCAGGATGGGTACTGACTTGTGACAGCGCACACACATGGCAACTTTATAGTGCTGCCCCACTGGGACACCAGCACCATGACCTGATATCCCACTCAGACGCATTTGTAAGCAAGCCCAACACGAGAGGCATGGGAGTAGTTTGTTTGCACTCTGGGCATTCCCAGACCTGTACACTTTCGGGATTTTTCCGGATTTGTTCCGGTGATGCGGATTCCGAGGGACACCAGTTTGCCAGGGAGACTTCCATTCAAATGCATTGTTAACGGCCGTGAGCAAATCTTCATACAGAAGAAGTCAAATATCTCTCAAATTACACCACCTAGAAACAAATCGCTTGGTACACATATAGAAAACATCTTTACCATAAAGACTATATTAAATTTATACGGTTAGGGTTCTTGATTTCTATTAATTTTAAATAAAACTAACATTTTGCACTGCATGTACCGTCAAACTCAAGGCATTGTCAATGGTCGTGAGCAATGTTGATACAGAAAATACAGAAGAAGTCAAATATCTCTCAAATTACACCATCTAGAAATAAATCGTTTGGTACACATATAGAAAACATCTTTACCAAAATCATTATATTAAATTTATAAGGTTAGTGACGATGCTGTTCGATTTTGACGCATGTGCAGAAGCCATGTGTCCCTCGCAAACTGGTGTCCCTGGGAAACCGCAACACCGGATTGCAAGGGTAAATATGGAAATACAGTTTCTTGACCCTTGTTCCGGAAATTGATGTATTTTTTACACTAAAGTTACTGGTCGCGTCTGTACAAATACTGAAAGTATTACTGAATGCCTCTGAAAAAAACACTGAAAATGACTTTCAGAATACTGACAGTATTTTTTCCGGGTGCGCAGGTCTGTAATAGGCTCATGTTTTTGTGTTTGTTTTTCATTGTAAATGTGTTACTGAAAGTCATTCAAGAATACGGAAAATAGCTTTGACAATAGAGTGTATTTCCGTGACGTCATCAATCGTCATATAAACTAGTAAACAACCTGTCAGTTGCAGTAGCACAGTCCATAGAGAGGTCGATCATTCTTTCAGTTTTAATCCAAATTAATAGAAATGCAGAATCCTAACATTATAAATTGAATATAATCTTTTCGTTGAATATGTTTTCTTTGTGTGTGCCAAGCGGTTTGTGTCTAGGTGGTGTAGTTTTAGAGATATTTCACTTTTTCTGTATGAAGATTGCTCACGGCCATTGACAATGCATTGAGTTTGCCGAAATGCGCAGTGCAACACATCAATTTTATTCAAAATGAATAGAAATGCAGAACCCTAACCTTATAAATTTAATATAATCTGGTTCTTAAACATGTGGCGTTCTCTGTGGCGGAGTGGTTAGCACTGGTTAGAGTGTCTGACTTTTTTCTAGGTTGGACTGCTAATCTGAAGGTTGGTGGTTCGATTCCCCATGCCCCCATCTCTGCCAATTTGGATTTCCACCGCTGTGTATAACTTACAGCGTCATCAAAGGCCAGTTGCTCTCATACCATGTCTATGTGGTGTGGGAGGTTAAAAATCCCTTGGGTCGGTAAAGCTGGCATTCCTTACACGCGTAATGCGTTATGCGGTATGCGAATGCCATCATTCCTTACACACGTTATGCGTAATGCGTTATGCGGCACACGACTGGCTATATTTAAAAAATAAAAATAAACAATTATTCTCCATACTGCTATGCATGTATATCTATGTAACTTTTTGTACATCACATGGGGGTTCCTACCTTTATTATAACCAAATTATAGATAAGTATTCATATTTCCTTGCATATGGTAGCATTTTTAGCTTTCCCCTAACCGTATGTCTCCCGGGTGCCCAGCTCACCATGTGTTTCCAATCAGCACCCCTGTGTGTGACTGTTCCGTAATGCTCAGTCGCCTCTCCTGGTGTTAAACTAATGGACACATCAGACTCAGGTTTCTATTCACACCCATCTTGACGCATAGCGCATGACACACCGATCGCTACATGGACCGATCGGAAAAACGCATTACGCATTACACATTACGCATGTAAGGAATGTAGCTCATAGGTTTCAAGGCGTTTTGATTTTTTGTCGCATTCGCATTCGCATTCGCATTCGCATTCGCATTCGTATTACGCATTACGCATGTAAGGAATGCACTCTTTAAGGTGTAGGCTCGGGCTTTCTATCGACAAACTGTCTAATGGTGAATGAAAACAAGCCTATTCAGGCTTATCCATGATGGGCAGTATAAATCTTCAACAACAACAAAAAACCATGTTTCCTGTATGTGTTCCAAGCAGTTTGTCTCTAGGTGGTGTGGTTTTAGAGATATTGCACTTTTTCTGTATGAAGATTGCTCACGGCCATTGACAATGACAATGACAATGACAATGGGTTTATTATTGTGGTTACTATCGCCACAATGGCCGCACTTCCGTTTAGCGTGACGTCAGTGCATACCCTCTATGCGGAAAGCTGCGAGATCGGGTGCACAGGTCTGCGTTCCAAACTACACTGGTCCCTCTGCGCCTCTCGCGTCGATTTGAAAGCTACACACCGAGAAAATAAACGTATGACGTTGTATGGCGTAACATAATGGAACGACGGGCGAGTTACTTATATATTTATACGTTTGGGGAGGTGTGTGTGGGGGGGGGGGAGCTACAATTTTTTTCTTTTTTTTTGCCGGTAGCAAACACAGCCAGAGAATAAGTGTAGACATACGTGATGGCACTTGCAGTACGTACTATACTATGAAATACGTACACGCAGCGCAGTAACACCGAGCAACACTCCACACGGCCCAGACGACCAAGGCGCTGTGACCTTGACCTTCAATCACAGAAAGATGCCCGGATGCGCTCCAAGCACAGGCACAGAGTCTCTACAGTGTCTACACTCACGGAGGGGGTGGGCCCAGAGTTTGGTGTGCTTGGAGAGTGGAGGGAAGCAGCGTTTTGTGGATGGATATTTCAGTGTTTGTATGGGCATGTTCCTTCATTTAACCAAATTTATTTTATTTGTTTAAATTCATCATTTTGTGGGCGGCTATTTCTGTATTTGTATGAGTGCGTTGTTTTCGTTCATTTAACAAAATAATCTTTTTTTAATTCATCGTTTTGTGGATGGGTATTTCAGTGTTTGTATGATGGTGTTGTTTTCCTTCATTCAACAAAATTCATTAAACAAAATTGTAATTCATCATTTTGTGGGCGGGTATTTCTGTGTTTGTATGAGGGCATTGTTTTCCTTCATTTAACCAATTTAATTAAATTTTTTAATACGTTATTTTGTGGATGGGTATTTTTGTGTTTTTATGAGTGCATTGTTTTCATTCATTTAACCAAATTCATTTTATTTAACCCAATTTATTTATTTATTTTAGGGGGGTGAATCAGTCCTCACTTTACCTCCGCCATCTTAGATATAAGTATAATGCCAGGTACACACCTACCGTATGCGATTCGCGCACTAAAACTCGCCCCGACCCGCTTAAAACTGAAAACGGGCCGATTCATTTTTCGAATCGCGAATCGCAATCGTAATTGGCCCGTTTTAGCCCTAAGACTGAGTTTTTAGTCGCGAATCGCAATCGCTAGCTGTGCGCGGGGAGCGCACACCTAGCGAATTTTGTGCGCGAAACGGGCAGTTTTAGATCGTATGCGGTAGGTGGGTGCGCACAAAAAGTAGGTGTGCACTAGGCATTACTCTTCCTCCTAAGCATTTCTCTGTTCTAACTACGCACATTATTTTATTTCTATTGATGGAGTGTCAGGGAGGAGGTGTGCATACTCTTGTGGCGCTGTTTCCAGGGGTGGGACTGGGCACGGTGGCCGAATCGGTAGAGCACAGTGGCCGAATCGGTAGATCGGGAGTTCGCGAGTTCGGTTCCCGATCGAGTCAAACCAATGACTTAAAAATTGATACTTGTCGCTTCCTAGCCTGGTGCTCGGCATTATTAGGATAGCGCAAGGGCTAGTTAGTTTGGTGTCAGTATACTGTGACTGAGTCTTATATCGGGTCATGGTGCCGGCGGCCTGATTTCCCAGTGGGGCAGCACTATAAAATCGCCATGAGTGCATACTGTCACAAGTCGGTACCCGTCCTGACATGGCCTTAGATGTTCTAGGATGTAAAACAACAACAAACAACAATCCAGGGGGTGGGTATTTACTTTCGTAGCTCTGCAGGACAGGACTGCTAAACCACGCTATAATCAACCAGTGGCATCGCGTCCCACTCAACTCCACCCAGACGACCAAGACACATTGACCTTCACCTTCAATCACAGAAAGGTGCCCGGATGTGTGACGGTACGGCACGGAACGCATCGCGCTCCAAGCGCGGGACCATTGTATATACGCTCACGGATGGGTGGGCCCAGAGTTTGATGTGCTTGGAGAGTGGAGGGAAGCATCATTTTGTGGATGGGTATTTCGGTGTTTGTATGGGCGTTTTCCTTCATTCAAGCAAATTTATTTTATTGGTTTAAGTTCATCTTTTTGTGTTGGGTATTTCGGTGTTTGTATGAGTGCGTTGTTTTCCTTCATTTAACAACAAAATTATATATATTTTTTCAATTCATCCTTTTGTGAATATGTATTTCTGTGTTTGTATGAGGGCATTGTTTTCCTTCATTCAACAAAATTCATTAAAAATAATATTGTAATTCATCATTTTGTGGGCAGGTATTTCGGTGTTTGTATGATGGCGTTGTTTTCCTTCATTCAACAAAATTGTAATTCATCATTTTGTGGGTGGGTATTTCGGTGTTTTGTATTATGGTGTTGTTTTCCTTCATTCAACAAAATTGTAATTCGTTATTCTGTGGGCAGGTATTTCGGTGTTTTTAATAAGTGCGTTGTTTTCAATCATTTAACCAAATTTATTTTATTTAACCAAATTTATTTATTTATTTTAGGAGGTTGAAGCAGTCCTCTTTATTTTATTGTTGGTAAAACAGTTTATTCATCAGAATATACAAAATTTTCAGCGCCGAGCCACTGGTCAATGGCAAGGACCGGTTATCTCAGTGTCAGGATAATGTGACTGAGTGGGATATTGGATCATGGTACCGGCAGTAGGCTTAATTTTCCAGTGGGACAGCAACACTATAAAGTCGCCACGAGTGCGCACTGTCACAACTTAGTACCCGTCCTGATGTGACCTTAGATGTTGCCCGGACATGAAACCCTAAAACAGACAAGCTACTGCTGGTGGTGTGAATGTCCTACTTGTACATTGAATGTTCATCCATTCTTCGGGGGTTGAATATTAACATAATGACTAACAATAGAATGTGGTAATATTTAGTGTCCTTGGAGACCGCTAGGGGGGTCAGTTGAACCCAACAAACAAGAGTGTAAACACTGACCTTGTTCTGACCTCTCCCCCCCCCCATTCCTCCTCTCTCCCATCCCCTCCTTCTCTCCCCCCCCCCTCCTCTCCCCCTCCTCTCCCCCTCTCCTATTGTGGTGACAGGATTAGAGAGGCTGATCATTATGTATGAGGTGTGTGTGTGAGGGGGGAGGGGGGCGAGGAGGAGGGAGCGGATGAGGGTTGGAAAAGGGTTGTGACCCAGAAAGCTCCCCCTACCCCCTCCCCCACCCCCCACCCCCACACCCATGCAGATCAATATCCATCAGAGTCGTGCTGAACGCCTATAGCGGCACGCCACACCGTTCAGGATTCGTTATTATGTGACCTCCACTCGGGAAAGCGGGCATTTTGAACCGGATAGTTGTGTGTTTGTTTGTTGGTTTACATCCTAGCATCATCTAAGGTCATATCAGAACGGGTACCGACTTGTGACAGCGTGCACTCATGGTGACTTTATAGTGCTAACCCCACTGGGAGACCAGGCCGCCAGCACCCTGACCCGATATCCCACTCAGTCACATTATCCTGACACTAAGCCAACCAATCCTTGCCCTATCCTAATAATGTCGAGTGCAAGGCTAGGAAGCGACAACTATCAATTTTTAAGTCATTGGTTTGACTCGACCAGGATTCGAACCCACAATCTCATGTGTTCAGATCTCCCGATCTCCCAACACAGGATACGGACGCTCTACTCATTCGGTCACCCAGTCCGGTGAACCAGAATTGAACCGGATATAGATGTAGGGAAGGCGTGCCGCTCACTTCCTGTAGCGAGACCGGGCGCGGTAGCCGAATCGGTAGAGCGCGGGGATCGTGTGCGGGAGATTGGGAGTTTGGTTCCCAGTCAAGTCAAACCAATGACTTATGAAATTGATATGTGTCGCTACTAAAGCCTACATTCCTTACACGCGGCATTCGGCATGCGAATGTGAATGCGAATGTGGCAAAAAATGGAAACGACTGGAAGTCAATGGGGGTGATTCCTTACACGCGGCATGCGAATGCGAATGCGAATGCAGCAACTGAATCGGTCCATGTAGCCATCGGTGCGGAATGCAGCATGTGGCATACGAATAGAAAAACAATCATCACGCCGGGCTGGGCTGGGCCAGGCCGGGCCGGGCTGGGCTGGGCCGGGCCGGGCTGGAATCATGACCATTCGCATGCCGCATACCGCATGTCGCATGTAAGGAATCCTAGCTTTAGCGTAGCGCTCGGCAGTGTGGAGTGCAGCACTATAAATCCGCTATGAATCTGTTCAGTCACATTTTAATGTTATATCAGGGGAACCTTGGGTAGAATCCAAAACTAGGTTCTGTCACGTCAATAACCAAACCTGACATTCTTAGATGTTGCTAGATGTGCACTAACCATTTGACTAGCTAGGCTCCCTGATGTAATGCCCTTATGCACACGTACCTGTCTAAGTGGCTCCTTGTCTGAGATCTTTTATTTCTTTTTTTTCTTTCTTGAAGATTTATACTGCCTATCATGGATAGACTTGTTTTCACCATTAGAGAGTTTGTCGATAGAAAGCCCAAGCCTACACTTTTACCAACCCAAGGGATTTTTAACCTCCCACACCACATAGACATGGTATGAGAGCAACTGGCCTTTGATGACGCTGTAAGATATCCACAGCGGTGGACATCCAAATTGGCAGAGGTGATGGCATGGGGAATTGAACCACCAACCTTCAGATTAGGAGTCTGACCTAGAAAAAGTCAGACACTCTAACCACTCTGCCACAGAGAACACCGTGTTAGTGCAGGCTACTAGTACTACACTCGTCGCCCTTAGAATTGTAAGTATTTAAAATCGTTTATGTCCATAAGTCATTTAATGCTTACGATTACATACATGCAGGCAATACACTTACATATATATATATGAGTCAGCCTCACGAAAAGGGGCCAATCGGTGGTCAATTGAAGATGTCGGCGTCGCAATTCTTAAAAGTTTAGTGCATTTCTTTGTTTCATATTAAATTATCCTAGAAACAAATAAGGTTGTTGTATTTTCTCGACCTTTACATTCAGGATAAATTTAAAGACTTTCCAACATCTCCGTCAATGCTAAACTATAATTATACCGATCGATGCCGACATCCAATGATCGAGGCCAACAACTTTAACAGATGTCGGTGTCACAATTCTTAAAGTCTCGTGCATTTCTTTGTTTTATATTAAATTATCCTAGAAACAAATAAGGTTGTTGTATGTTCTCGACCTTTAAATTTTAAGACTTTCCGTCACCTCTGTCAATGCTAAATTATAATTATACCGATCGACGCCGACATCCATGCTCGACGCCGACAACTTTCCCCAATTGGCCTCTTTTCGTGATCCTGACCCATATACATACACAGGGCAGGTTCAACAACAATACAGCATGTAGCTTGTACAGGATCCTGGCCATGGCAACAGTATCGAGGAGTGAAGATAATAGGTAACTTTGTGCCTAGAGCAGGATTCGAACCCCACATGTCTTGCCATTCCAGGGCTATCGTGCTAAACCATTACACCACCTAGGTTCCCTGATGATATCACACTAACCACGTCCTCCTGTTGATGTGACTCCTTACTTGCAGGGGGAGGGACGTAGATCAGGCGGTAGAGTGTCCACCTGTGAAGGTGTCAGTCATCCTATCGATCCCGCTCAGTGGACACATTTGCAGTTTGGGCTATTTCTATTCCAACCACTGCTCCATAACTGGTTCATCAAAGGCTGTGGTATGTGCTGTCCTATCTGTGGGAAAGTGCATATAGAAGACCTTGCTGCTTATCGGAAAGAGTAGCCTGTATGGTGGCAACGGGTTTCCTCCAAAGAAATATGTCAGAATGACTGTATGTTTGACGTCCAATAGCCGATGATAAAAATCAATGTGCTCTATAGGCGTCGTTAAGTAAAACAAGCTTTACCTTGCCGGCGAGGTCTGTGTAGACTATTACAATAATACAAATGAGTGATACTGATAGCTATGTTATGTCATTGGCAATAAAGGCCATATTCATAGCGAGACCTCATACTAGTTGTCATGGTAACATTTTGTATTAACTAATTGACGCTAAGAAATTACAGCTGGCTATTTTCATTACCATTAATGGAAGGCCTGGCTTTTCCTTCGTTTTCCTGGCCTTTCCTTCGTTTTCTTCTCTTTTCCTTCGTTTTCCTGGCCTTTCCTTCGTTGTTGTGGCCTTTCCTTCGTTTTCATGGTTTGTCCTTCGTTTTCATGGCTTCTTTTTCCTGGCCTTTTCTTCATTTTCCAGGCTTTTTCATCGTTCTCCTTGATTTTCCTTCGTTTTCCTTGCTTGTCCTTCGTTTTCCAGGCTTTTCCTTCGTTTTCCAGGCTTTTTCTTCATTTACCAGGCTTTTTCTTGGTTTTCCTAGATTTTCCTTCGTTTTACTGGTTTTTCCTTCGTTTTCCTGGCTTCTTCATTTTCCTGGCCCTTTCTTCATTTTCCAGGCTTTTTCTTCGTTTTCCTGGATTTTCCTTCGTTTTCCTGGCCTTTCCTTCGTTTTCCTGGCTTTTCCTTCGTTTTCCAGGCTTTTCCTTCGTTTTCCAGGCTTTATCTTCATTTTCCAGGCTTTTTCTTGGTTTTCCTGGATTTTCCTTCGTTTTCCAGGCTTTTCCTCACTTTTCCTTCGCACTGAGGGCGCACAATCCCCCTGAAGACCCACCTTTCTTTTCTATTTAAAAGATATATAAATCTATCTAAAAAAACAAACCTCAGTTTCTTCTCATTTCTTTTTTTCCTTTTGACTCACATAGATCTAGTTCTTTGCAAATGTCTACAAGGGTGTATTTTTTTTGCTGTGAGAGATAACAACAAATATGCGAAGAATTGAAGAACCAGGATGTGACATGCTAAACTGGTCAAATCTTTCCAACTCACCAAGTGAAAAGGTTTTTTGGGGGGGTTGGGGGTTGGGGGGTTAAAAGAAGGACCGAAAAAAGAATTATTTAAAAAATATTAAATTTTTTTTTTTTAAATAGTTCATTTAAATGCCAACTATTTAAGTTCCTCATTAAGTGATGTTTGGCTTTATTTTGTCAGCACGGCCAAGTCGAGATCATAATCCAACAAAAGAGGCGAGTTTTAGTTTTGTGGGGGGGTCGGGGGGGGGGGGGGGGGGGGGGGCCTGGACAAAAGAGTCAAGTTTTTGTTGTTTTTGGGGGATGGACTGTGGCTGTAGGTGCGCGTGTGTTGTAGGGGTGTGTGTCTAGGTGTGTGTGTGTGGGTGTGCTTTTAACTTTTTTAAAAAGGCGGAGAAAATCGTATTTGTCCCGAATTATCGCCCAGTTGAACAGCATGCACATTGATGAGAGACAACAGCCACTCCCCCCTCCCCCCCCCACATACAC
>CM059202.1:7738192-7819168 GCA_030323885.1 Branchipolynoe longqiensis | reverse complement strand
ACAGGGTCCACCAAAGCAAACGACTCCCTTGATCAGGGGAAGAAGTAAGCCTGGGAGAGAAAAAAAAGGGTAGAGCATAGGAAAGAGAAATAAGGAGAGTTGAGGGGAGGGAAGGGGAAGGGAGGGGAGGACCGTGTCTATTTGCTTTATGGTGACCGGCCGGCGAACCAAAGACACAGACAGAGTAAGAGTAGAAAGTGAAATGCTGGCGGGCTTCCCCTCCTGGAACTCTTTTCAGACATTATCAATGAGGAGCAAGGCCAGCAGAGAGGAGATAGAGAGAGGTGTGGACGAAGTGCAGTCCGGATAGCAAGTGGTCTGGTGTGGTTGTCCTTTGTCAGCGCCGTGGCACTGGTCTTCCAGCCATGTCACATTACAGTTTCTTGTCATTTTCTGGAATAAATATATTGCATAATTATATGGCGACATCATTTTGATGTGCATGCCAAAACTAATTTGCCACATTTTCACTTCAAATATCTCCAAGGTTAGCCATTTAAAATAAAAGTGAATACAGTATATCCGCCGTTAAACCAAACTTCAAGGGACCCTAGAAATTTGTTTGGTTTAACCGATCATTGGTTTAGCTTTGGCTTCAACTTTGACTTGGCTTTGTCAAAAATGTGGGTGCATAATGAATGTAATATACAATGTATGTGGACACTTTGATTATTGATTTTTATGTATATACAGTATAACCCCGTTAAACCAACCCCGGTTAAACCAAACAATCGGTTCATTTAAACTTTTTTCGGCGGCCTGGGAAAATACTACCATTTATCATATAAAAAAGTTGGTGGGGTCTCAGATGATCTCATAACCACATGGAAGTTCGGTTTAACCATACCGGAAGTTGCCTATGGCCCGACAATTTTGTTTGGATTAACCGATAGTTTGGATTCACCGACTTTGCTTTAACCAACTTTTTTTATATGATAACTGGTAGTATTTTGCCGGCCCGCCGAAAAAGTTTGGATTAACCGATCGTTTGATTTAACCGAGCTTGGTTTAACGGGGTTGTACTGTATATTTATCTCAGAAAATGGCAGAAACTCTGACTGTGCAGCTTTAAGGGTGGGACAGGGGCGGGCTGTATGCCGCTCATCTGCATGTCGTAAAAGGTGACTAATGAGGCTGCACCACAGCGCCATCTGTCGGGAACGCGCGGAGGCACACGGGGCCAGCAGAATGACGTCATCATCGTCATCACCATCATTATGATCACTTAGTGAATATTGACATGATCATGATCATCATCTCGACAAACTGTCTGATAGGCACCACCGGCAGTCACTACAGTCCATAAGTGTCTGTCGGGCATCACTGACACTGTGACAGTCGCTAAAGTCGCTTGGTGTATGGCAGGCATCACCGACAGTCACTAAAGTCGGTAGGTTTATGGCAGGCATCACTAAAAGGCGCCAGGTGTATGGCAGGCATCACTGACAGTCACTAAAGTCGGTAGTTGTATAGCAGGCACCACTGACAGTTGCTAAAGTCGGTAGGTCTATAGCAGGCATCACTGATCATCGATATGGTCGCCAGGTGTATGCCAGGCATAACTTACAGTAGTTAAAGTCGGTATATATATGGCAGGCATCACCGACAGTCGTTAAATTCCGCAGGTGTTTGGCAGGCATCACTGACAGTCGCTAAAATTGCTAGGTGTGTGGCAGGCAGGCATCACTGGCAGTCGCTAAAGTCAGTAGGTGTGTGGTAGGCATCACCAACAGTCACTAAAATTGCCAGGTGTGTGGCAGGCATCACCTACAGTCGCTAAAATCGGTAGGTGTGTGGCAGGCATCATGAACAGTCGCTAAAATCGGTAGGTGTATGGCAGGCATAACGAACAGTCGCTAAACTCTGGAGTTGTATGGCAGGCATCATAAACAGTCGCTAAAGTCAGTAGGTGTGTGGCAGGCATCACATACAGTCGCTAAAGTCGGTAGGTGTGTGGCAGGCATCCTTTCACATGCGCCCACAATATTCTGAAGCCACATTTGCCACACATGACCCTCCACCCTGGTTCCTCATATGACCCCGCGCCCGCATGACCCCGCATGACCCCACATGACCCAGCACCACCCGGCGGCCTGTCACTGTCGGCGCGGTGCGCGCGCATTGCCTCTGTCTGTCAGTGTCACCCATTCGTGGACGGCCACCCACCAAGTCATCGACCATTTTCTTGTCTTTAAGCTGCATGGTCCGATGAAAACATCACATTTTCAAAAACCAAAACAATTATCTAGATTTTATTCGACATATCTAATTTAGATACTGATGCACTTATTCAACATTTACCGGCACATATAAGGGACTACTGAGTCAATTAGTAGAACCTGTTACTGCAGAAGTCTATGGTGATAGAGTTTTGGCAAGGTTGCCAAAATTAATTTAGCATGTTTCCATTTAATGGCCCTGTCACACTACGACGTGACTACGTCAGCGTAGGCAGAACGTGAAAATAATTATATTACGTCGACGTTATGGGCGTAATATGCAAATTGTGGACGTGAGCGTAACGTGAAAGTAACGTTGGTGTACGACGTGACCTTAGCTGTAACGTGACAACGTTAGGGGGGAGGTGTAATTGGCGACGTGACCGGGCGTTAGTGTAACGTGAGCGTAACGTCGCCGTAACGGGTGCGACGTGGACGTAACGTGACCGTAACGCCAACGTAACGTGACCGTAACGTGACCGTAACGTGACCGTAACCGTGACCGTAACGTGACCGTAACGTGACCGTAACGTGACCGTAACGTGACCATAACGTGACCGTAACGTGCAAAAAGCTGCCCACACCTTGCTCCCACCCAGGCCGTCGGTCTGACGTGACATAACGTGACTCTAACGTCATTTACGCTGCTATAACGATCGCGGAACGTCTACCTAACGTCATTGTCACGTCATCCCGACGTGACGGCTTCACGTCGAGATACGTCGAAAGTTTTGAACAGGTTCAAAACCTTGACGCGCGCCGACGTAACACGACGTAATATGACGTAGCTCGACGTCACTCTAACGTCATTATGACGTCATCATAACGTAACCCAACGTACGGCAACGTAATGACGAAAAATCGTCACGTTAGGCTCACGTTGGCTCGTTACGTCGTAGTGTGACAGGGGTATAAAATATCTCAAAACCTGCCACCACCCTTAACCATCATGAACAAACCATCAACACACCAAACATCCTCCACAACTATCAATCTGTTTAAACACATTGAACATTATATAAGACAGACAAAATGTCTTGTCAACTCTGAACTTAACTTGTTTTATAAGAGAAAAAATGTAACCCACAACGATTATTTGAGTTGCCCCGAGTATACATCTTCTACTCGGTGCTGCTCCTCATTTTTGCATGAACTAAAATGACTGGTGCTGTACATTATACAGCAGGAGCCACTCCCTTAATTCTACAGAATCGGTGCTGTAACTAATACAGCACTGATCAAACTTAGATTATTGAGACTGTCAATTCTAATAGTAAGATGGCCGGAAGACCAGTGCCCCGGTGCTGACAAATGTCATATTCAGATGAATAAAAATACTTTACCAAAAAAAAAAAAAAAAAAAAAAAGTTTGTGATTTAAAATAAAATGTACTTCAAATTAAAGTAATGTAGATTATAATGAACAACCTAATATATTTATCTCAGAAAATGAGAGAAGCTCAAAACCATCGGACCATGCAACTTTAATTAAACCTGACATATTCCGATGAAAAATCAAAGCCGCATAGTCCGATGAAAAATCAAATTTTCAAAACCAAAACAATTATCTATATTCGATTATGCGTATCTAACTTTGATACTGGTGCGCTTATTAAACATTTCATTTTTGTCACCACATAGAAGGGGAACGCTGAGTCAATTTAATAGAAGCTGTTTCTGTCAGATGCTTGCCAAAAAGTAACCTTGCATGTTTGCACTTCAAATATCTCAAAAGTCAACCATTTAAAATAAAAGTTTTTCCAAACTAAAGTACAGTAGATTATATTTATAGCGATCAACCTAATATGTTGATCTAAGAAAATGACAGAAGCTCAAAACGATCAGACTATTGTTGCTGTCACATTACGATGCATCGCGCAAACGTACGTCGACGTATGTGATTTTTTGCCGTTATGTCGGGATACGTTGTTATGCATTACACATGCATTAGGCGCTTGTTGGTATACGTCAATGTACGTCAATGTACGTCAATGTTCATCGAGATACGGCGTCACACGTCCAAGGGGTCACCATTATTATTATTCGACGTACGACAACGTTTAACAACGTGTGGATTTTACGTCTGCCGGACGTTATGTATGCGTTAGGCATACGTCGATGTATGTTAGATGTATGTTAGTCAAACATTGTTCACTACATTGACCTACTTTAAAGGCAGTGGGAACGTACAGGTCGCGTACTGACAATGTATGGATAACGTACGCCTAATGTACGCTCAGCATTTCTCCTGTGTGTCTTGACGTATGTAACGTATGAAGCGTAGTTCTGGCGATCGAATAACATATATAACATTTACCGGCATTCTGTGAACACACCGTGAGCGTAATTGAATCATTTTTCACCGGGAGGTACATTAGCCATACGTTGCTCATACGTTGGCCATACACTGTGTACACGGTATGTATACGTCCAACTTTGCCCCCCCCCCCCCCCCCCCCCCCCCCATGCCGAAAAGTTTGATGCTTCTCGACGTAAAAAAGTGATTTTACGTGTTGGCGGCATGCTGGCGAGATGCGTAGTAATGTGACAGGGCTATATGGAACTTTAACACGTGGATACAAGTGTAGTATCTGCATTGACCTCTGACCTCTCAGGCAATGAGCCCCCATAGACAGGTAGACGTGGATAGGGTGCTGACAGACATCAAGGAGCCTAGGTGGTGTAATGGTCAGCACACTACCTCGTGCGCGCCCCAGCACAGACCCGTGCATTTCCCCTCCCCTCCCTCCCTACCCTCCCCCCGTCCCCCCGCGCCCTCTCTCCCAACACGCAACCACACACACACGTACATACACACGCACATACTCACACCGTCACTCCGTACACACACAAACACCCCCGCCGTACACACACAAACACACACAAGCTATCAGCGCCACCTAACGGACTGCTCAGTGACAAGTTTACAAAGCTGCTGACAGCATCTACGCCCACTTCACCTATCAGCCCACTTCACCTATCACCCCACACCCACCCCCCACACCCTCCATAGACACACAACCGAGCGCGGTGACCGAATCTGTAGAGCGCAGCGTGTGGGAGATCGTGGGTTCGATCCCCGGTCGAGTCAAAGTAAAACCAATGACTTATACAATTGATACTTATCGTTACCTGGCCTGGGGCTCGGCATTAATAGGATAGGAGCAGGACTGGTTTTTCTCGGTGTCAGGATAAGGTGACTGAGTAGGATATCGGGTCATGGTGCCAGTGGTTTGATTTCCCAGTGGGGCCGCACTATTAAGTCGCCATGAGTGTGCACTGTCACAGGTCGGTACCCGTCCTGATATCACCTTAGATGTTGCCAGGGTGCAAAACTCCAACGTACAAAGAAACAAGCAGTAGTTTGATTGAACACTCCACAGAAAGAGGTCTCCGCCATAAAGGACAAGACAGCACGAGACAGCGCGATACCTGACCCTTTCTTAGTTGAATTCCCACAGGCCGACCACCCACCACATCCTTGACTGGTCCCACAGCCACAAACACATCCGGGGACCAGTCTGCGGCCATCTGAATCACTGTTCAACGCCCGCCTTAGTTCACTCAGTCACCACCAGGTGACATATTTAGAAAACAGCTTGGCAGCTGCACACACTTCCGGTACGACTACCTGCTGGACCACACACACACACACACACACGCACACACACACTCACTCACTCACTAACACATACACTCACAAACACTCACTCACTAACACACACACTCACTCACTAACACATACACACACTCACACACACACTCACTAACACTTACACACACTCACACACACGCTCACTCTCAAACACACTCGCTCATACACTCACTCACTAACACATACACTCACACACACTCACTCAGTAACACACACAATCACTCACTAACACATACACACACTCACACGCATACACACTCACTAACACATACACTCACACACATTCACACTCTCAAACACACACAGACACACACTCCCACACTCCCACATACACTCACACCCATACACTCACTCACTAACACATACACTCAAACACACTCACACTCACACTCTCTCAAACACCCTCAGACACACACATACTCAGACACTCACACACATACACTCACACACATACACTCACACACACTCACACATGCACACACCCACACTCTCACTCACACACTCATGCACACTCACTCAGACACTTACACTCACTTCCTCACACACCCTTACTCACACACACACTCACACACAGACGCACACTCACTCACTCACACTCAGATACACTCACACAGACACCCACACACTCACATACACTCACACATACACACACACTCACATGCACTCACACTCACACACACTCACACAAACTCACCCACATAACAGACACTCACACAGTCAGACAGATACTCGCACAGACTTACATAGACTCACTCATTCACATACCTTCACTCACTCACACACTGACACACACTCACACTCACACATACTCACTCACACTCGCAGCCTCACACATACTCACACACACTCACACAGACTCACACACACACTCACACAGACTCACACACGCACACTCACATACTCACACATTCATTCACTCACATTCACACTCACACACACACACTCACACACACTCACACTCACACTCACACATACTCACTCACACTCACACTCGCACACTCACACATACTCACACACACTCACACAGACTCACACACACAGACTCACACAGACTCACACACACACACTCACACACTCACACACACACACTCACACACCATCACACACACTCTCACACACTCTCACACACTCACACATACTCACACACACTCACACAGACTCACACACAGACTCACACAGACTCACACAGACTCACACAGACTCACACACACACACAGACTCACACAGACTCACACAGACTCACTCACACACTCACACGCACTCACAGACTCACACACACACACAGACTCACTCACACACTCACACACTCACACACTCACACACTCACTCACACACTCTCACACACATACTCACACACACTCACAGTCACACTCACTCACACACTCACTCACTCACTCACTCACTCACTCACACACACTCACTCACACACTCACTCACTCACACACTCACACACCTAAATACAAGATCCACTACCCAGAGGAGGGATGAATGACAACTATGGCTAAATCCGAACAAAAACTGCTTCAAATAGCAATTAACTGTGGAAGGGGTGGTTCCAAGGCGCAATATTATTAATCTATATTGGTGTGTAAAGCGGCTGTCACACTACGCCGGATTGAGCAACGGACAGAATTGTCTCGTCCGGTGGTGTTCGGGCGTGATAAGTATCAAAATGTATTAAAATGTCTCAAAATGTTGCGATATCGGGTCGAAGGCCGCCAGACGAACGGACATGAAACGGACATGAAACGGACATGAAACGGACATGAAACGGACATGAACCGGACATGAAACGGACATGAAACAGACATGAAACGGACATGAAACGGACATGAAACGGACATGAAACGGACATGAAACGGACATGAATGGATAGCCAATGGATGATAAGCAGACTAAACAAACTCAAATCGGACAAGAACCGTAGATGTCAATCTGACGGCATCCGTTCCAAGTTTTGTGCATGTTCAAAACTTGTAACGGATCGGGCTGGATATCAACGGATATCAACAGATATGCAACAGATATGCAACAGACACAAACCAGACTTTGCTGGATATCAACGGACTTTGTTTGGTTTCTTTCCGTTTCCCCAATCCGGTGATGTGTGATAGAGCCTTAAGTGGAGGAATTGGTAGAGAATGAAACAAAAACCAAGATGGCGGCCACAGAAATCTATGCAATTTGACATATTTATCCACAACAACCTCTAGATTTGACTTTTACAATTTATTTATCTTCATGATTAATTCTGTTCTGCAATTTAAAAGTAGCGGGTAAATATAAAGAAGCATGTGAAGAATATATTTTGGTTCTTAGTTAAAGAATTTGTGTAGTCATTTCCGTTACCCAGCATTCCAACACTTTTTTCTAATGGGTTCTACGCTGGGTGTTATTATTGGCAGAGAGAGAGAGAGGGAGAGACAGATAGAGACAGAGAGACAGAGAGGGACAGAGAGAGACAGAGAGGGACAGAGAGGGACAGAGAGGGACAGAGAGAGACAGAGAGAGACAGAGGGAGACAGAGAGAGACAGAGAGAGACAGAGAGAGACAGAGAGAGACAGAGAGAGACAGAGAGAGACAGAGAGACACGAGAGAGAGAGAGCAGAGAGAAACTAGAGACAGGGCGAGGAGGGGGAGAAAGAGTAAGTGAGGGTGAGAGGAGGGAGGGAGAGGAAGAGAGGAGGGAGGGAGTGAGGGAGGAAAGAAGGAGCTAAGAAGGAGAGAGGAGGGGAGGAAGGAGGATAGCGGGAGACAGGGGAGATAGGGGGTGAGAGGAGGGGAAGAGAGAGGGAGAGATAGGAGGGGAGAGAGAGGGAGAGAGAGGGGAGGGAGCAGGATAGCGGGAGAGAGGGGAGAGAGAGGAGGTGAGAGAGAGGGCGAGAGAGGAAAGAGAGGGAAGAAGAGAAGGGGAAAAAGAGGGGAAAAAACGAGGAGAGGGGGAGCGAAAGAGAGGGAGAGAGGGAGGAGAGGAGGGGAGCAGGAGAGAGGGAGAGGAAGGGGGAGATATATATAGGAGGGGAGAGAGAGGATAGAGAGGGAGGGAGAGAGAAGGAGAGAGGAAGAGGAAAGGAGAGGGAGGGAAGGAGAGAGATGGAGAGAGGGGGGGGGGGAGAGGGGGATGGAGTGGGAGGGAGAGAGGAGGGAGGAGCGAGATGGAGAGAGAGAATGATGGAATGGGAGGGATGGAGAGAGAGGGAGAGCGGGGGGAGGGGGGGGAGAGAGAGAGGTGTGAGTATTGTAGTAGTTCACACCGATCGAATAATGCACACGGGGTCACCCACCGGGGGGTTGTCCGCCATCTTTAATTCAAGGTTCCTCTCCCCTCCTCCCACCCCCCCATCGCCAACCCCCCCCCCCCCCCCCCCCCCTGGTTCAAAGAGTGGCAAAGGTAGGGGAAATGGTGGTGGGAGGGGGGGGTGTAGGGGACTTGCTGTCTGATGTGAGTGAAAGGTGCAATGGCGCGTTGAGTACTGAGAGAGTTGTGAGGGGGGTTTGGGAGGGGGGTGGTGGGAGGGGGTGGGGAAGGGGGGGGGAATTGCTGTGGAAGTGTCAATGGACAAAAGGCAGGATCGGACTAAACGCCGGACCCGCAGTCAGGGCAAGCCGGGAGGGGGGGGGGGGAGGGGTGAAGGGGGGAGGGGAGGAGAGATAGGATGGATAAGGGAGGGTGAGGGGAGGATATGGAGAGGGGAGATGGGATGGAGGGTGGATGGGAGGGGAGGGGGGGAAGGGAGAGGGAAAGATGGAAGGGAGAGGAGATGGGAGAGGGAGGGGAGAGGGGAAAGGGACGGGAGGAGATGGGAGGGGAAGGGGAGAGGAGGACATGGGAGGGGAAGGGAGGGGAGGGAGGGAGGGAGATGGGAGGGGAAGGGAGGGGAAAGCGGGAGGGGAGAGAGGAAGGTCAAAGTGGTGACCTTTACGATCGCATTGCAAGTCTGTCCGTGTGTTGTAAGTCTACTCTGACCACAGGACATTCAATCTCAGCACCCCCCCCCCCCCCACACACACACACATAACTACACCCACACCAGCATCCACATTAACATCCAGATCCTCACCCAACCACACATACACACACCCTCACCCACACCCCACCCACATCCATAGGCACCCACACACCGAACTCCACACCAACATCCTCACCCCACATACATACACCGCCACACCCCCACACCAACACACCCACATCCACAAGCATAACCCACACTCCCACCCCTACCATACTCCCACCCAGATACTCAAACATATCTGTTATGTTTTTCTCTGGGTTGTTGTTTTTGTAATGTGTCTGTGTTTGTCTGTGTATGCATATATGTGTGCATGACTGTGCGTGTATATGGGTATGTGTGTGAGTATGTGTGCATGTGTGTGTCTGTGAGTATGTGTGCGCGCATGTGTGTGCATGCGTGTGTGTATGTGTGAGTGTGCATGTATGTCTGTGTGTGTGTCTGTGTGTGTATGTGTGTGTCTGTGTGCGTGTGTGTGTATGTGCGTGTGTGTGTGGGTGTGTGTGTGTGCCAGGGTGTGTCTGTGTGAGTGTGAGTGTGTGTGCACGTGTAGGTGTGTCTGTGAGTGTGTCTGTGTGAGTGTATGTGTGTGGGTCTGTGTGTGTGCGTGTATGTCTGTATGTGCATGCGTGTGTGTATGTGTGTGTGTCTGCGCATGCATGACGGGATGGCCGAATGAGTTAGAGCGTCCGTCTCCCGTGCTGGTAGATCGTGGGGTCGTGGGTTCGAATCCCGGTCGAGTCAAACCAATGACTTTAAAATTGATACTTGTTGCTTCCTAGCCAGGCACTCAGCGTTATTAGGATAGGGCAAGGACTGGTGTGCTCAGTGTCAGGATAATGTGACTGAGTGGGATACCAGGTCATGGTGCCGGCGGCCTGGTTTCCCAGTGGGACAGCACTATAAAGTTGCCATGAGTGCGCACTGTCACAAGTCAGTACCCGTCCTGATATGACCTTAGATGTTGCTAGGACGTAAAACAACAACAAACAAACAAACTGTCTGTGTGTGTGTAAGTCTGTGTGTGTGTATGTCTGTGTGTGTGTGTATGTCTGTGTGTGTGAGTGTTGGTATACATTTTCTTCAGTAGGAGGGGGACGGAGAGGGACTAAATGGGTAAGACACAAACAAAATGGGCAGGAAAGAAAAACTAAGGAAGAACAAAAAGGAAACAAGTTACTCTCCAGGCTATTCCTTCTCACTTCGCCTCCTAATCTTCTCCCTCAACATCCCCCTCCTCCTTCACTTCTTAAGCTAAGATTCCTTATACGCGGCATGCGGCATGCGAATGTCGTATATGCGGCATTTGTTGGGGTTTTTCCTCCAAATTTGTGAAGGAACAGTATTGGTTTCTATGGCAAACACAGCAGCATTCGCATTTGCATGCCGCACCGATGGCTACAGGGACCGATTCAGTTGCCGCATTCACATTCGCATTCGATTTCGCATTCGCATTCGCATTCGCATTTGTATTCGCATTCGGAGGCATGGAAGCACCCCTATTCACTTAGATGCTTTTCCATTGTTTGCCGCATTTGCATTTGCATGCCGCATACCGCATGTAAGGAATGCTAGCTTAAGTCCTTATCCACACCCACTATCCCCCATCCTCTTCCCTCTCCCACTCCCCCTCCTCCCACTCCTCCCCCTCTCCTCCCCCCCCCCCCCCCCCCCCCCCTCCTCCCCCCTCCCCCTCCTCCCCTCCTCCCCCTCCTTCCCCCCCTCCTCCCCCCTCCTCACCACTCCCCCCTCCCCATCCTACCCCCCCCACCCCTCCCCACTCTCCCCTCCTCCCCCTCCCCCTCCCCATCCTACCCCTCCCCTCCCCACTCTCCCTTCTCCACAATCATCCTTCATTCACTGCTGTACCTTCCTGTCTTGAACCTCAAATATGTCACATACCAACTCCATTTGTCTGTTTGGTATGCTGCATGGTCATGAGAGCGCAACTTAGGTGGGCTGGCCATGTAGTCTGCATGGATGCCGATAGAATACCAACAACTCTCCTCTACTGTGAACTTGTAAAAGGTCCCAGAAATAAAGGTGGTCCGAAGAAAAGGTTCAAGGTCTGCCTTAAATACAACCTGAAGAAACGGCAATGTCTGCGCTAAAACGTGGGAAATAGTGGCCAAGGACAGGAGTTCATGGCGTGCTTCTATTTGTAAGGGCACAACACGATTTGAAACTGATCATATATATATATATCTCAAGCTAAAAAAAAAGTGTTATCATCGCCATCAATGGGAAAGCAAGAAGATGCAACGATTTGGTATTTTAAGTGCATACAATGGAACATAGAAATGCATATTAATCAATGTAATGCATACAATGGAACATAGAAATGCATACTAATCAATGTAATGCATACAATGGAACATAAAAATGCATATTATTCAATGTAATTCATACAATGGAACATACAAATGCATATTAATCAATGTAATGCATACAATGGAACATAACAATGCATATTAATCAATGCAATGCATACAATGGAACATAAACATGCATATTAATCAATGTAATGCATACAGTGGAACATAGAAATGCATACTAATCAATGTAATGCATACAATGGAACATAAACATGCATACTAATCAATGTAATGCATACAATGGAACATAAAAATGCATATTAATCAATGTAATGTATACAATGGAACATAAAAATGCATACTAATCAATGTAATGCATACAACTGTGGTAACAAAAATATTAGTTGAAGGGCCTGTCACACTATGACATATATTGTATATATTGGGCATACGTCGGGCATGTTCGTTATGTGTCTTATGTCGCAGTGCGTCGAGGCTCCGAAAAAATGTTGTGCATGTCAAAATTTTCAATGGGTGTCGACTTGTGGCTTGTACATTGAACGTACACTGTGTGTATGTTTGGGGTACATCTGCGTACATTGGGAGTATGTTCGGGATACGTTGGTATACATTGCTGCATTTTAGCTATATGTTCAGCGGGTGGGAACATGCAGGAGGCATACAGTCCACGTATAGTCCGCATACTGCCAATGGATGCATTATGTACTCCTAATGTACTTTGAATCTATCTCCAGCGTATTTAACGTATACTCCGTACTTCTAGCGATGGAGTAACGTATGTAACGTTGGTCAGCGTTCCGTGAGCATAGCCAAGCATTTTATGAACGTTTTGCGAATGTTTTGTGAGGCACATTAATGCTCTCATATGCAAGCAATATGTCAGAGATACGTTCTGCATACATTAACTACGTTGTGTGACCATTGTGTATATGCCAATTTTTATCCCCCGCCGCTGAAAAGATTTACGAATGCTGACGTAACGGCAAATTTTCTAACATTGAGCATGCGCTGACACCGTACGTCGAAGTGTGACAGGGCCTTAAAGTTATATAAAATGTTTTAAAAAATAATAATAATTTCAGCAAATTAAGTATCGAAAATAAATTTAGGTAAAATTTTCTTTAAAAAAATTATAAATAAATAATGAGTCATGCATGGAAATTGGAATTGAAATGATTCCACCACACCCTCATTACCAAGAGTCCTGATATGACCTTAGATGTTGCTAGGACGTAAAACAACAACAAACAAACAAACAACAACTCACTACCAAACACACAATCTCTAAATTACGGCTGGATGTGAGGACACCTCACCAAAAGATGACGCACCGTCAATCTACACTCACAGTGCACACACTGAGGTGGAGGATCCTCCGTAAAAATCTACTGGGTATGGTAACCGAATCGGGAGAACACGGCCCTCGCGTGCGGGAGTTCGGGAGTTTGGTTCCCGGTCGAGTCAAACCAATGCCTTATAAAATTGATACTTGTCGCTTCCTAGCCTGGTGCTCGGCATTAATAGGATAGGGCAAGGACTGGTTAGCTCCATGTTAGGATAATGTGACTGAGTGGGATATTGGTTCATGGTGCCGGCAGTAGGCCTGAGTTCCCAGTGGGGCAGCACTAATAATATAGTCGCCATGAGTGTGCACTGTCACAAGTCTGTAGGTACCCATCCTGATATGACCTTAGATGTTGCCAGGAAGTAAAACTCTAACAACCTACCAGCCGTAGAAATACAACGGCGTGTGACCCCCCCACCCCACCCCACCCCACCACCCCACCACCCCCCCACCCCCCACCCGAGCAAATCGCTTCATCTTCATTCGCTTCTCCATCGCATCTTGTCGATGCATCCCTTGACCCCCTCTTCCACCTCCACCTCCCCCACCTCCCCTGAATACGCCCCCCCCCCCACACACACACCGAATCCCTTCGTTGATCCTGCCTATGCACAAAGGCTGGTTCTGTGCCATCCTGCCGCCTCCCCCTTCCCCTCCCCCTTCCACCTCCTCAAACCCCTACTCCCTCCCCCCCCCCCCCCCCTCCACTCCTCACATCCCTACTCCCCTCTACTCCCTCCCCTCCCCCACCCCACTTCCCCTCCCAACCTCCCCCCTCCCTCCAGTCCTCACATCGTCCCCCTACCCTCCCCCCCCATTCCCCTCCTCGTTCCCCTTCCCGCCTCCTCCCCTCCCTACTCCCCCCTCCTCTTGCCCCCCCCCCTCCTTGACCTAAGCCATCCTCCTCACTCTCCTCCATCCTCCTGCCCCAATCCCCTCCTCCTCCCCTCCCCTCCACGCACCCCTACCCCTACCCCTAGCCCCCTCCTCCTACCCCTCCCCCCTACCCCCACCCCCACCATGTGTACACATACAATGGCCGTTCCCACCCTGGATCTGTGTGTGGGTAGGAGTGGGGGTGGGGTGGAGGTCAGTGAGGGGTGGGGGGAGTGTGGCTGGGACGTAATTACCCCATAAAACCACGTGACCCAACCGGCCAATCTGATTGGTCCCACAATAGATGCTCGCCGCACAAACGTACCCCCCCCCCCCCCCCAGCCCTCCACAACCATCCCCTCCACAACCACAACCACCCCCATCCACCCACCACAACCACAACCCTCCACAACCACAACCACCCCCACCCCCTCCACAATCACCCCCTCCACAACCACAACCACCCCAATCCATCCACCACAACCACAACCCTCCACAACCACAACCACCCCAATCCACCCACCAGAACCACAACCACCCCATCCACCCACCAGAACCACAACCCTCCACAACCACAACCACCCCAATCCACCCACCACAACCACAACCCTCCACAACCACAACCACCCCATCCCCACCCCTCCACAACCATAACCACACCCTCCACCACCACAACCACCACCACCCCTCCACCCGCCACAACCACAACCACCCCCTCCCACCCTCCAAACCAAAACCACCCCTCCACCACCACAACCACAACCACCCCCTCCACCACCACAACCATAACCACCCCTCCACCCACCACAACCACAACCACCCCGTCCACCACCACAACCACAAACACCACCCCCGACCACAAACCACACACAACCACCCCCCTCCACCCCACCACAATCCACCCCCCCCCCCCCCCCCCCAACCGATCCACTCCCGCCACTGTCCGTCTCCTCACCCACCCCTCACACATTTTGAAAATAAGAAAGTCTTATAAAGAAAGCAACTTAAAGATGGATATAATCCGATAAACGTATCACATTTCCCTAAGCAAACCAAGTATCTAAATTCAATAATACATATCTAACTGATACAGTCATTATGCATTTATGACAGGATTGAAACCAGACGGGATGGCCGAATGAGTTAGAGCGTCCGTCTCCCGTGCTGGTAGACCATGGGATCATGGGTTCGAACCCTGGCCGAGTCAAATCAATGACTTAAAAATTTATACTTGTCGCTTCCTAGCCAGACGCTCGGCATTAATAGGATAAGGCAAGGACTGGTTGGCTTAGTGTCAGGATAATGTGACTGAGTGGGATATCAGGTCATGGTGCTGGTGGCCTGGTTTCCCAGTGGGACAGCACTATAAAGTTGCCATGAGTGCACACTGTCACAAGTCGGTACCCATCCTGATATGACCTTAGATGTTGCTAGGACATAAAACAACAACAAACAACAAATGACAGGATTGACCGTTGGAAATATTCAAAGTGAAGACAAACAATCAATTTGTGCATCAAATGGAAATGTTTGACACCATCGGACTTAGCAGTTATAGCTTCGATTAAAGTGACTTGACATTGTGTATTTGCTGCAAAGCATGTTTACTGTGTTGATTTTTTGGCCCTGCGCCAAAAAATCAACGCAACTTTACTGCCAGTGTAGACAGACCAGTATGTATGAAATCTGACTTCCGGGAATTTTCCGCGATTCCCTGACAGTGCTAAAACCTATGGAAGAATATCCATGTTTTCGCGGAGAATCGCTGTCGGTTTACAGATAACCTCACCATGGGCATAGATTTCCGCTTTTTTTTTGTGGGAGACCACTTTCATCCCTGGTTTCTAGCGAACTGTTTTAGTTTTGTAAATGTTGTGTTGTGCTTTCATCAAGCTAGGCTTTGATTGACTTTCCCAAAGTAAGATTATAGCCGTAATAAAATGTGCCCAACCAAAGTTTTCACTTTCGTGCCTTTTCCAGGTGAGTCGATTTACCTTCGCGTTGTGGAGAGTGATGAGTACAGTAGGTAGGTAGGTTGGTGGGTAGGTCAGGTAGCGGTCAAATCAATGAAGCGACTGCGCAAAGCCGGTTGATTACAATTTACAACGGGGTGAGGGTGAGTTCGGTGGAAATTGCACCCATAATGCATTGTGTGACACCAGGTGGCAGCACTAGGACTTAATGGATGCTTTATTTGTAGTTCCCTCAACGGCGGGATTATCAGGAACTAAATGTCCCGAATGGCATTGTGGGTAGAATTGGAGTTGGTGAATAGGGAGGGGAGGTCAACTTCCGGTTAATCAACGGGCAGTGCATTTCGGGAAAATGGCGTGGGCATTACTTAGTGAAGAACGACATATTTATTTTGGGACTTTCGTTGTTAAAGTTATATAGTCCGATGAAAATATCAAATTTTCAAAACCGATGAAAACATCAAATTTTCAAAACCGAAGCAAATATCTATATTAACTTAGATACTGGTGCACTTATTAAACATTTGTCACCACATAGAACGGAACAATAATACTGGGGTAATTTAATAGAACCTGTTACTGCAGAAGCCTGTGGTGTCAGAGTTTTGGCGTGGATGCCAAAATTAATTTTGCATGGTTGCATTTCAATTCAAATATCTCAATTTAAAATAAATAAAATAAAGTTACTTCAAAATAAAGTAAGGCAGATTATTATGATCAACCATCAGAAAATGATAAAAACTCAAAACCATCGGACTATATTGTTGTTTTACGTCCTAGCAACATCTAAAGTCATATCAGGATGGGTACCGACTTGTGGCAGTGCGCACTCATGGGGACTTTATAGTGCTGCTCCAATGGAAGACCAGGCCGCCAACACCCAGACCTGATATCCCACTCGGTCACATTATCCTGACACTGAGAGCTAACCAGTCCTTACCCTATCCTAATAATGCGAGTGCCAAGCTAGGAAGCGAAAGGGGCGGTGGAGTATATCATTTGATGAACTAGGGGGAATTTCAACGGTAGGCAATTGGCCTTCCTCATTTCACTTCATACCGGATGTCGTGACCGAATCGATAGAACGCCGGCTTCCTGTGTGGAAGGTCAGGAGTTCAATTCTTGATCGAGTCAAGTCAATGACTTACAAAATTGATATTTGTCGCTTCCTAGCCAGGTGCTTGGCATTAATAGGATAGGACAAGGACTGGTTAGCTCAGTGTCAGAATAATGTGACTGAGTGGGATATTGGATCATGGTGCCCACAGCCTGGTTTCCCAGTGGGGCAGCACTATAAAGTCACCATGAGTGTGCACTGTCACAAATCAGTCCCCATCCTGATATGACCTTAGATGTTGCCCGTACGTAAAACCGGACCCAACAACCAACCGTCTTTGAGAGAAAGCAAGGCACATAAACACTTTGTTTGTTGGTTTACGTCCTAGCAACATCTAAGATCATGTCAGGACAGGGGTAAACATGCACAATGTACAATGACTTGTGCATTACTGTTTAATTAAATGGCATTCAAATGTCATTCAATTAGACATTTGTCAGACAATTTTGTCTAAGTGGATTTTGTCTCAGCGACGATAAACAAGCGTGTTATTAATGCTGCATAGTCGGCTTAAAAAGCGTCAAATTTTCAAATCCAAAACAATTATCAAGATTTGAATCTACATATCGAATTTAGATACTGATGCACTTATTAAAGCTGCATAGTCCGATGAAATATCAAATTTTCAAAACCAAACCAATTATCTAGATTTGATTCTACATATCTAACTTAGATACTGATGCACTTATTAAGCATTTGTTTCTGTGTAGAAGGCAATACTGAATCAATTTAACAGAACCTGTTACTGCAGAAGTCTATGGTGTCAGAGTTTTGGCAAGCTTGCCAAAACTAATTTTCCATGTTTGCACTCAAAATATCGTAAAAGTTTACCATTTGAAATAAAAGTAACTTTGAACTAATGTAAAGTAGATATTAGTGATCGATCTAATATAGATTTCAGAAAAAAATACAGAAATTCAAAACCATCGGACTATGCAACTTTAAGCATTTGTTGCCACATAGAAGGGAATGCTGAGTCGATTTAATAGAAGTTAGAATCTGTTAGTGTTACTGCGGAAGCCCATGGGTCAGAGTGTTGGCGTGCTTACCAAAATTAATTTACCTTGTTTGCACTTCAAATATCTCAAGACTTAAGGGCGGATTCCTTACACCCGGTATGCGGCAATGCGGCATGCGGCATGCGAATGGCATGATTCCTTACACGCGGCATGCGGCATGTGGCACACGACTGACTATATTTAAAAAATAAAAATAAACAAGTATACTCAATACTGCACTGTATATGACCTAATATTGCATTTATATCTATGTACCTCTTAGTATGTCACATGGGGGTTCCTACCTTTATAATTACCGAATTATAGATAAGTATTCATATTTTTGTGGCTCTGGTAGCATTTTTACCAACCCGAACCCCACCACCAGCACTACCATATGTTTCCCCTCAGCACCCTTGTGTGTGAGTGACCCTTCCGTAATGCTCAGTCGCCTCTCTTCGTCTAAAACTAATGGACAAGTGCGACTGATGTTTCTATTCGCACACCGCATGCCACATACCGCATGCCGCACCGATCGCTACAGGGACCGATCGAGTTGATGCATGCCGCATACCGCGTGTAAGGAATGTAGCTTCAAGGCGTTTCGATTTTTTGTCGCATTCGCATACCGTGTGTAAGGAATGCGCCCTTTAGCCTTTTAAAATAAAAGTTACTTTCAATCTATTTAAGATGGATTATACTAATCAATTTAATATATTTATCTCAGAAATATGAAAGAAACGAAAAACAATTGGACTATGCAGCTTTAAACATCCTCAATGTACAATAACTTGCGCATTTCCATGTAATTAAAATGGGATTCAAATGTCATTTAATTACACATTTCTCAGACAACTTTGCCTAATTTGGTTCCGTCTCAATTACACTAAAGAAACTTGTTATCAAGACTAGGCAAGAGCTGGCTGGGATGGGTGGTGGAGGGAGATCTAGAAATGGCTGTTATTGGGATCAATTTCGAAAGCGAGGCTGTGAGAGCGATAGGCCCTTTGGGGCTTTCCAGAAGGCACCACGGTGGTGATCTCCAAGCTGGGGCCTTACTAGCTCTCACTCTCCAAGCTGAGACCTGGTTCAGTGGAAGGTGACCAGACGAGATAGCCGAATGAGGATGGGTACCGACTTGTGACAGTGAACACTCATGGCAACTTTATAGTACTGCCCCACTGGGAGACAACACTGTTCGGCTGGCACCATGACCCCGATATCCCACTCACATTATTCTGACACTGTGCTGACCAGTATTTGTCCTATCCTATTAATGCCGAGTGCCAGGCTAGGCAGTGACAAGTATACGTTTTATAAGTCTTCACTTTGACTCGGCCGGGATTCAAACTCCCAACTTTCCGCATGCGACCGAACATTGAACTCGGCTACGACGCTGGGCTGGCACCATGACCCCGCTATCCCACTCAGTCACATTATCCTGACATTGAGCTAACCAGTCTTTGTCTTATCCTACTAATGCCAACCACCAGGGTAGGTAGCGACAAATATCAATTTTGTAAGTCTTCGCTTTGACACGGCCGGGATTCAACCGCTTAGCTTTCCGCATGGGACCAGGCATTGAAATCATGACCTTCCGCATGTGAAACCTGCGCTCTACTGATTTGGCCACCGCGTCTGCTCCCTGCATGCTGAAGCAGCCCTTACGTAAGCCGTCTTCGATCAATAAGTAGTCTCCGCAGAGCTTTCTCACCGGTGCCTTGTGGAAATGGCCTCGTGGCACGGGAATCCCCACTTCCGGTTCAGCCCCACATTCACCTATGATACAATCCTTCCGCTCGGAGAATATCCGCTCAACGGTGAGGATCCTTCGGCTAGGGTGGACCAGATGGGATGGCCGAATGAGTTAGAGCGTCCGTCTCCCGTGTTGGTAGATTGTGGGGTCGTGGGTTCAAACCAATGACTTAAAAATTGATACTTCTTGCTTCCTAGCCTGGCGCTCAGCATTATTAGCATAGGGCAAGGACTGGTTGGCTCAGTGTCAGAATAATGTGACTGAGTGGGATATCAGGTCATGGTGCTGGTAGCCTGGTCTTCCAGTGGGGCAGAGCGCTATAAAGTTGCCATGAGTGCGCACTGTCACAAGTCGGTACCCTTGCTGATATGACCTTAGATGTTGCTAGGATGTAAAACAACAACAAACAAACAATCAGCCAGGGTGGGGAGGTGTGGGTGTGGAGTGTTGGGGCGGTGTGTGTGTGTATGTGTGTGAAGTGGAGTTGTGCATGTGTGTGAAGTGGAGTGGAGAGTTGGGTTGTTGGTTGGTTGTTGGAGTTTTACATCCTGACAACATCTAAGGTCATATTAGGATGGGTACGGACTTGTGACAGTGCACACTAATAGCGACTTATTAGTGCTGCCTCACTAGGAAATCAGGCCACTGGCAGCATGACCCGATATCCCACTCAGTCACATTATCCTGACATTGAGCTAACCAGTCCTTGCCCTATCCTATTAATGCCGAGTGTCAGCCTAGGAAGCGACAAGTATCGATTTGATAAGTCATAGGTTTGACTCGACCGGGAACCAAAGTCCCGATCTTGCGCATGCGAGGCCTGCGCTCTACCGATTCGGCCACCATGCCCAGTGGCGCGTTGGGATGTGGGGATGTGTGTGTGTGTGTATGTGTGGAGTGGGGCGTTCAGGGGATAACGGGGAGTCATATCTCAAACCATATTGCACCTCAGTTCCCGTGTCAATTTGGATTTTTTTTTTCTTGAAGATTTATACTGCCCATCACGGATAAGTCTGAATAGACTTGTTTTCACCATTAGACAGTTTGTCGATAGAAAGCCCGAGCCTACACTTTTACCGACCCAAGGGATTTTTAACCTGCAATACCACATAGACATTGTATGAGAGCAACCTTTGATGACGCTGTAAGTTATACACAGCGGTGGGGGTGACCAGACGTGGGGGTGACCTGGAATATTGTAGGGACAACCGCACTCCAATATGATGGAGTACTTAAAAATGTTAACCCACCGCACAATTTAATTTGTTTCTCTCTTATTTGTGTGTGCATGATTTTGAGAACAATTCACATTCAAACAAAAATAATTTTAATCACCAGCAATATTTGAAGAGTTCAGGTGCAAAACCATGTACACGCCAATCGAAAAATGTAGTTTAAATTAAAGATTCCCCCCTGAAAATAATCTTAATTCTCACTGATTCTACTTTTCATGTGATCATATGTTTATAGAGCAACGATAACAAAAAGTTGGAATACACACAAAATTATTGTGACGCCTCGGGCAACATACAGAGAAACAGTGAAATAACAATAAATGACAAACATAGAGAAACAGTGAAATAACAATAAATGACAAAGTAAGGTACAAACAGGGTAACTGAGGAGGTAAACAGGCTGAGGAGGCAGAGCAATACAGGGGGCTCATGAGGAGCAGGGGGCTCGCGAGGAGCAAAGAGTCAGGGGCTCATGAGGAGCAGAGGATAAATAGTGAGGGGCTCATAAGGAGCAGTGTCAGAGTTGGTAGAGGGGGGACCGAGGAGCCCTCCGCCGCAGAGGGGGGAGGGTAGAGGAGGGAGAGTTGGGTGGGTGGGTGGAGAAGAAAAAGGGCAGAGAGCTGGAAGGCGGCTGGAGGCTGAGTGCCTGAGGGAGGCCGGCGGGCGGCCTTATAAGGGGGGAAGTGAGCAGAGGCAGGAGGGGGGTGAGTCGCTCAGGGCCGGGGGGAGGTGAGCAGTGGCAGGGGTGAGTCGCTCAGGGGCGGGGGGAGGTGAGCAGTGGCAGGAGGGGGGGTGAGTCGCTCAGGGCGGGGTGAGTCGTTCTCCCTCCCCTCGCATCAAACGAAATGCTTCGCATTACGACCGATGCGCGAGAAGGAAGAACAGAGGCGGAGGTGGGAAAACTGAGGCGTTTATTGTGACGCCTCGGGCAACATACAGAGAAACAGTGAAATAACAATAAATGACAAAGTAAGGTACAAACAGGGTAACTGAGGAGGTAAACAGGCTGAGGAGGCAGAGCAATACAGGGGGGCTCATGAGGAGCAGGGGGCTCGCGAGGAGCAAAGAGTCAGGGGCTCATGAGGAGCAGAGGATAAATAGTGAGGGGCTCATAAGGAGCAGTGTCAGAGTTCTGGTAGAGGGGGGGCCGAGGAGCCCTCCGCCAAAGAGTAAGGAGAGGGCTCGAGGCGCGCCCGAGGCGGGGGCCCGGATAGGCAGGCCTGGGTGAGAGGAGGGTCCGGGGCCTACGTGGAGGGGGAGCGGGCGGCCAAAAAAGGGGGGGGGCCCGCTCCTGAGATGTGATGTCGGCAGAGGGTTCCTGTGAGGCTGGGCTGGGCTGTGGTCTGAGGCTGGGCTGTGGTCTGAGGGTTCCTCGTGAGGCTGGGCTGGGCTGTGGTCCGTGATGGGCGACAGGCGCTGGGCGGCGATGGGAGCCTTACTGAGGGGGCGCTGGGGCCCGACTGGGAGGTGGTTGCCGATGAGGTCGGCAGTGCCGAGGCGGCGGTCAGGCCGCGCCTCAGGCAAACTGGGCTGGGCTGTGGTCTGAGGGTTCCTCGTGAGGCTGGGCTGGGCTGTGGTCCGTGATGGGCGACTGGCGCTGGGCGGCGATGGGAGCCTTACTGAGGGGGCGCTGGGGCCCGACTGGGAGGTGGTTGCCGATGAGGTCGGCAGTGCCGAGGCGGCGGTCAGGCCACGCCTCGGGCAAGCTGGGCTGGGCTGGGCTGTGGTCTGAGGGTTCCTCGCGAGGCTGGGCTGGGCTGTGGTCGGTGATGGCTGACTGGCGCTGGGCGGCGATGGGAGCCTTATTGAGGGGGCGCTGGGGCCCGACTGGGAGGTGGTTGCCGATGAGGTCGGCAGTGCCGGGGCGGCGGTCAGGCCGCGCCTCGGGCAAACTGGGCTGGGCTGGGCTCTGGTCTGAGGGTTCCTCGTGAGGCTGGGCTGGGCTGTGGTCCGTGATGGGCGACTGGCGCTGGGCGGTGATGGGAGCCTTACTGAGGGGGCGCTGGGGCCCGACTGGGAGGTGGTTGCCGATGAGGTCGGCAGTGCCGCGGCGGCGGTCTGGCCGCGCCTCGGGCAGGCTGGGCTGGGCTGGGCTGTGGTCTGAGGGTGAGGAGGTTGTCGGCTTCGAGGTGGTTGTGAGGCGCCGGAGAGGGCCCCCCCGGGCCGGCCGGGGGGGGGCCGGCGGATCAAAAATCCGCCGAGGCGGCCGGGGTCTGTGCCCCCCGGGGCGGTGCTTGAGGTGGTGGGGGGGGTGGGTGCGCTCCCCTGGTGAGGTGTGCCCGAGGTGATGTGACGGGCGGTGGGCTGTACGTCGTCCGAAGCCGACGGGCCGTGATGTGTCGGAGGGCAGCCTCGGCGCCCGAGGGCTGGTCCCGCGGCGCCGGGGAGGGACCCGGGGCCGAGCTGGGCGAGGCGCCTCCCGGCGTGCCCGAGGAGGGGGCCGGCTTGGCCGCGGCAGTGTCCGGGGTCCCTTCCGTGGTGCTTGATGCGGCGGCCCCCTCCTCGGGGCGGGCGGGGGCGTCCCCTCGGGCGCGGCGGTGAGACGGCTGCCGCGCGGTGCTTGAGGCGGCGGGGGAGGGCGCGCCTCCGTGGGGGCGTGTGCCCGAGGTGCTGGGATGGGCGGTGTGCCGTACGCCGTCCGCCTCGGGGCGGGCGGTGGCGTCGTGCAAGAGGGTTGCCCTCGGGCTCTCCTCGATTCGATGGCGTCCAGGCGTGCGTGGAGGGCGGCGGTGGTGGCGCGCTGGAGGGCCCGAAGGTCGAGGAGAGCCTTGAGAACCTGAGTTATCTCGGTGCCCGAGGGTGCCGATGGAGAGGCCGGGGCCGAGGAGGCCGACGCGCCTCCCGGCGCGCCCGAGGATGGTCCCGGCGCGGCCAGGGCGGTCGCCCGGGGGCTGTGGCGGCCCGTGCCTTTGCCGTGTCTGGGCATCCTGGAGCGGTCCGAGGGGATGCAGCGGCCCGAGGTGAAGAATCCCAAGAAGAAGAAGGGGCAGAGAGCTGGAAGGGGGCTGGAGGCTGAGTGCCTGAGGGAGGCCGGCGGGCGGCCTTATAAGGGGGGAAGTGAGCAGAGGCAGGAGGGGGGTGAGTCGCTCAGGGCCGGGGGGAGGTGAGCAGTGGCGGGGGTGAGTCGCTCAGGGGCGGGGGGAGGTGAGCAGTGGCAGGAGGGGGGGGTGAGTCGCTCAGGGCCGGGTGAGTCGCTCTCCCTCCCCTCGCATCAAACGAAATGCTTCGCATTACGACCAAGGTGTTAAAGTTGTCTGACATATTCGGCTAAGATATTTTATTTCTCTAAAATAGTTTTCAACGATATTTTATTTCGCTATGAATGAAGTATGATAGTTCTAAGATATTAGATTTCTGTCTAATTTGTCTGACATCTTATTTATCTAAAAGATGCCTCCGATATATTTAATTTCTCTCAAATATATCTAGCATTATTTCTGTCAAGTATTTGGCTACCATATTTTATTTTCACAAATATTTGTTGATGATATTTTATTACGCTATAATAGGTCTTAGATATTAAATTTTTAACATTTTATTTATCTAAAAGATTTTTCAGAGCTATTTTATTCTCTCAAATATAGTTAGCATTATTTCTCAAATTATTTGGCTATCATATTTAATTTCTCACAAATATTTGTCGATGATATTTTATTTTACTATAATAGATCATCTAATATATTGTATTTCTCTGAAATATGTAACATTTATATTTTATCTAAAATACTTGGCTAAGATATTTTATTTCTGTCAAATATTTGTCAATGATTTTTATTTTGTTAAATAGTTCTAAGATATTCCCATGTGGAAGGTCGAGAGTTTGAATCCCAGTTGAGTCAAACCAATGACTTGTCAAATTGATCCATGTCGCTGCCTAGCCTGGCGCATTAATAGGATAGGACAAGGACCAGTTTGCTCAGTATCAGGACTGAGTGGGATATCAGGTCATGGTGCTGGCGGCCTGTTCTCCCAGTGGGGCAGCACTATAAAGTTACCATGAGTGCGCACTGTCACAAGTCGGTTCCCATCCTGAAATGATCGTAGATGGTTGGTTGTTGGAGTTTAGCGTCCTGGCAACATCTAAGGTCATCTCCAACAAACAAACAAAATATTCTATGACGGTATTGTAAAATTGTTGGACACTTGTAAGTTGTAACCCAAAAGGCAAAAAATTAGTGCGCGTCAGCAATTTTACTCCATGGAAAGAGGAGGGTGGAGGAGTGTAATAATGTGTATGTGGGTGAGGGGAGGGTGGGGAGGTGGTGGTTGATTGTTGGAGTTTTACATCCTGGCAACATCTAGGGTCATATCATGACAGGTACCGATGCATGACAGTGTGCACTCATGGTGACTTTATAGTGCTGCCCCACTGGGAAATCAGGCCACTGGCACCATGACCCGATATCCCACTCAGTCACATTATCCTGATACTGAGCCAACCAGTCCTTCCCCTATCCTGTTAACGCCGAGCATAAAAACTAGGAAGCGACAAGTATCAATTTTTATAAGTCATTAATTTGACTCGACTGGGAACCGAACTCCCGCTCTCCCACATGTGAGACCAGCGCTCTACCGATTAATCCAAGCTAGTAAGCGACAAATATCAATTTTATAAGTCATTGGTTTGACTCGACTGGGAACCTAACTCCCGATCTCCTGCACGCGAGGCCCGCGCTCTGCCGATCCGGCCACCGCGTCAGGTGGGGATGGTGGTATGTGTGGTGGTGGTGGTGGTGGTGGTGGAGGGGGGGGGGAGGGGGTTTGCAGGATGGGTGCATGCCAGGATGATGGAACACTTTCCACTCCACTGGGCCTCCTTCCTCTCCTGAGGCTGACACGCCCACTTCACCTCCTGGGTCTCCCCACAAGCCAGCCTTCACCAGTTCACGGCGAACGTTTCCGTTGTCGTCTGCTCGGACTAAAAATGTCGTCTGCCACACCTAGTTTTGTGGGAAATTGTGTCACATCGATAGAATTTTCATTGAAATGCATCCATTTTCACAAGATGGGTTAGATAGTTAATAGACCTGTGCGTTATTCCAGTGTTTAGTGAGAGCAGACGACATTTGCTTTGCTCTGACTAAAATGTCGTCTGCTCCGCCCAATTCTGTTAGAAATTCAGTGGAATTCAATAGCATTTTCATTGAAATGTATCAATTTTCACAAGTTGGGTTGCATAGTTAGTAGATGTGGCCTGATGCCAAACTTTAGTGTGACCAGACGACATTTGCTCTGCTCGCACTAAATGTCCTCTCTAACATTCATTGAAATTGAACGATATTTTCATTGAAAGGCGTTCATTATTGCAACAACAAGAACAAATCAGTGAATTTGAACAATATTTTCATTGAAAAGCATCCATTATAGAAAATGTGTTACTGTTAGGCTACGATATGTTGTAGGGTGCCTTATTATTGTGAACAGGCATCTAAATGTTGTCTACCCCTTAGAAAAAAATCAGACAACATTTGGTTGATTTCCCCCCCCCCTGTGTTAGGCCCACTTCTTGGACTCCCCCCCCCCCCCGCCTACTACGATGTGAAATGGTCTCTCCTCCCGCCACGCCCCTACCCCACTACGATGTGAAATGGTCTTTCCTGCCCCCCCCCTCCTACTGCTATGTGAAATGGTCTCTCCTCCCCCCCGTCCCCCACTGCGATGTGAAACTGTCTTTCCTGCCCCCCCCCCCCCCCCCCCCCCCCCAGTTCATGTGAAATTGTCTGTAAGGTCTGTCCCCCCACTCCTATGTGAAACTGTCTTTCTGCCCCCCCCCCCCCCCCCCCCCCCCCCCCCCCCCCCCCCCCCCCCCCCCATTCAATGTAAATGTCTGTCCCCCTACTACACCCCCCAACTCGAATGTGAAATGGTCTTTCTGCCCCCCCCCCACCCCCCCCCCCCCACTGCGATGTGAAATGGTCTCTCCTCTCCCCCGTCCCCCACTGCGGTGCGAAATGGTCTGTCCTGTCCGTTCCACGCTGGTACACTTGATAATAATGTGTCCCCGGTGGGAAATTACTCCCCACCTGCTGCTCGCACGGCGTCCCTGGTAGCGTCCCCCGGTCTCTGTGCTGCCCCCTGGTGGTGGGACCCTCAACTACCGTGTGGAGCGGTATGTAGTATGCAGCATATGATGTCAATGTAATGTCAATGTAGTGTTAACATTATGTGTGTAGTGGTATGTAGCACGCGACGTCAATATAGCATCAGCATAACGTGTGTAGTGGTACGTAATATGTGACGTCAATATAGCATCAACATAACATGTGTAGTGGTACATAATATGTGACGTCAATATAGCATCAACATAACTTGTGTAGTGGTACGTAATATGTGATTTCAATATAGCATCAGCATAACGTGTGTAGTGGTACGTAATATGTGACGTCAATATAGCATCAACATAACATGTGTAGTGGTACGTAATATGTGACGTCAATATAGCATCAACATAACTTGTGTAGTGGTACGTAATATGTGATGTCAATACAGCATCAACATAACTTGTGTAGTGGTACGTAATATGTGACGTCAATATAACATCAATATAAAGTGTGTAGTGGTACGTAATATGTGACGTCAATATAGCATCAACATAACGTGTGTAGTGGTACATAATATCTGACATCAATATAGCATCAATATAATGCGTGTAGTGGTACGTAATATGTGATGTCAATATAGCATCAACATAACGCCTGTAGTGGTACGTAATATGTGATGTCAATATAGCATCAACATAACATGTTTAGTGGTACATACTATGTGACGTCAATATAGCATCAACATAACGTGTGTAATGGTACATAATATGTGACATCAATATAGCATCAGCATAACGTGTGTAGTGGTACATAATATCTGACGTCAATATAGCATCAACATAACGTGTGTAGTGGTACGTAATATGAGACGTCAATATAGCATCAACATAACATGTGTAGTGGTACATAATATGTGACGTCAATATAGCATCAATTAATGTGTGTAAAAATTGTACATAATATGTGACATCAATATAGCATCAACATAACGTGTGTAGTGGTATGTAATATGTGATGTCAATATAGCATCAGCATAACGTGTGTAGTGGTACATAATATGTGACGTCAATATAGCATCAACATAACGTGTGTAGTGGTACGTAATATGTTATAAAAATTGCCTAGTCCAGTGGCTTTGAGTTTCCCATCATTTCCTCAGAAAAATAGGTTAATCACTATGATCTTATCTACCTTATGTTAGTTTGAAATAACATTAATCTTAGAAGGTTAATTTTTTTTAGATATTTGAAGTGCAACCATGCAAAATTTATTCTGACAAGCACACCAAAATTTGACACCGTAAGCTTCTGCAATAGCAGGTTCGATCAAACTGTCTCAGTTTTTATTCCATTCTATGTGGTGACAAATGTTTAATCAGTGCACCAGTATCGAGGTTTGATATTGTCATGGGGGTGATGAAAATGGGAAATATTGTGCCTAGAGCGGGACTCGAACCCACATCTCTTTGCATTCCGGGCCAGTGTGCTAACCATTACACCACCTAGGCTCCCTGATAGCAACACACTCCCCACGCCTACCTGTCTATGTGGTTACTTGCCTGAGAGGTCAGTGCAGACCACTACACTCGTCCCCCTGGAATTGTAAGTCTTGTAATGCTTACAATTACATACATACAGGCAATGCACTAACACATACATACACAGGGTAGGTTCAACAACCATACAGCGCAAAGCTTGTACAGGATCCTGGTCACGGCAACCAGTGTCGTGGGGGTGATGAAAATGGGAAATATTGTGCTAGAGCGGGACTCGAACCCACATCTCTTTGCATTCCGGGCCAGTGTGCTAACCATTACACCACCTAGGCTCCCTGATATCAACACACTCCCCACGCCTACCTGTCTATGTGGTTACTTGCCTGAGAGGTCAGTGCAGACCACTACAATATGTTGAATCAAATCTAGCTAACTATTTTGGTCTTTGAAAATTTGATGTTTTCATCGGACTATGCCGCTTTAACCGAAACAACGCATACTTGACTGACACCCTCCTCCCCCCTCCCCCCTCCCCTCTCCCCCCTCCCCCCTCCCCCCTCCCCCCTCCCCCCTCCCCCCTCCACCTCCCCCCTCCCCCTCTCACCTCCCCCTCCTTTGGATGACCCCCTAAGCCAACCAGCAAGTATTTTCAGCAAGGTAAATTTGCCCACATGCCCATATAGTGGGTAAGTAGGCACAACTATATAAACTCTCCCACTTTACTGTGACCTCAGTAATAACCAGTGACCTTTTCCCTGAACCGGGCGCAGTGGCCGAATAGGTAGAGCGCGGGCCTCGTGTGCGGGAGATTGGGAATTTGGTTCCCGGTCGAATCAAACCAACGACTTATAAAAATGTATACTTGTCACTTCCTAGCCTGTTGCTTGACATTAATAGGATAGGGCAAGGACTGGTTAGCTCAGTGTCAGGATAATGTGGCGTTCTCTGTGGTGGAGTGGTTAGAGTATCTGACTTTTTTCTAGGTCGGACTCCCAATCTGAAGGTCAGTGCTTCGATTCCCCGTGCCCCCACCTCTGCCAATTTGGATTTCCACCGCTGTGTATAACTTATAGCGTCATCAAAGGCCAGTTGCTCTCATACCATGTCTATGTGGTGTGGGAGGTTAAAAATCCCTTGGGTTGGTAAAAGTGTAGGCTCGGGCTTTCTATCGACAAACTGTCTAATGGTGAAAACAAGCCTATTCAGGCTTATCCATGATAGGCAGTATAAAACTTCAACAACAAATGGTGCTGGTGACCTGGTCTCCCAGTGGGGCAGGACTATAAGGTCTCTATGAGTGCGCACTGTCACAAGTCGGTCAATCAATCAATAGTTCCATCCTCTAGTCGACGGTTGGATGCAATGGTTCTCCACTTGTCCCGATGGTGTGCTGTTCTGATAGACTGAATAATTCAAGCCTGTCCACTGTGAAATATTTGTAAACCATGATGTTCTTGGTCTCCCTCTCCCTCTGCTGCCATTCACCTTCCCTTCCAACAAGTCGGTACCCGTCCTAATATCACCTTAGATGTGTCCAGGAGGTAAAACTCCAACAACTCTCGCCCAGTGCATGCCCCCACATACAAAATGCCCCGCACTGCCCACACACTGTAATATACCTTCAGGCAGCATTTAACAAATATTGAATGTCATCACAATAATTCACTGTGCATCATACTTACGGATCATTATACTGACAGCAGAGATGGATGGGCTAGCGGTTGAAGTGTCTGCTTCCCTTGCAGGAGGTGTTTGAGAGTTTGATCCCTGACTGGGTCAATTTAAAGACTTACCAAATTGATGCAGTGTCGTGGGGGTGATGAAAATGGGAAATACTGCGCCTAGAGCGGGACTCGAACCCACATCTCTTTGCATTCCGGGCCAGTGTGCTAACCATTACACCATCTAGGCTCCCTGATATCAATACACTCCCCACACCTACCTGTCTATGTGGTTACTTGCCTGAGAGGTCAGTGCAGACCACTACACTCGTCCCCCTGGAATTGTAAGTCTTGTAATGCTTACAATTACATACATACAGGCAATGCACTAACACATACATACACAGGGTAGGTTCAACAACCATACAGCGCAAAGCTTGTACAGGATCCTGATCACGGCAACCAGTGTCATGGGGGTGATGAAAATGGGAAATACCGTGCCTAGAGCGGGACTCGAACCCACATCTCTTTGCATTCCGGGCCAGTGTGCTAACCATTACACCACCTAGGCTCCCTGATATCAATACACTCCCCACGCCTACCTGTCTATGTGGTTACTTGCCTGAGAGGTCAGTGCAGACCACTACACTCGTCCCCCTGGAATTGTAAGTCTTGTAATGCTTACAATTACATACATACAGGCAATGCACTAACACATACATACACAGGGTAGGTTCAACAACCATACAGCGCAAAGCTTGTACAGGATCCTGATCACGGCAACCAGTGTCATGGGGGTGATGAAAATGGGAAATACTGCGCCTAGAGCGGGACTCGAACCCACATCTCTTTGCATTCCGGGCCAGTGTGCTAACCATTACACCACCTAGGCTCCCTGATATCAACACACTCCTCACGCCTACCTGTCTATGTGGTTACTTGCCTGAGAGGTCAGTGCAGACCACTACACTTATCAGAAACTTGGCTGGTATTTGGCAGTAGTATACAATAAAATATCATGGACAAAGAAGATCACCAACAAAGAAGTTCTCAGAAAAATTAAAAATAAGAAAAGCTTGTTTGCCACTATACAGACAAAGAAACTTATTTATTTTGGCCACATCATTCGTCAGAGTTCAATATACTGTACATTGTTGGAAGGGAAGGTGAATGGCAGCAGAGGGAGAGGGAGACCAAGAACATCATGGTTTACAAATATTTCACAGTGGACAGGCTTGAATTATTCACAGTCTATCAGAACAGCACACCATCGGGACAAGTGGAGAACCATTGCATCCAACCCTCGGCTAGAGGACGGAACTATTGATTGATGATACAGTAAAACCTCTCTAACCGACCACCTCCACAGATCGACTACTCCCCTATGTTGATCGCTTTATTTGGGTCCCAAACGATCGCGCATGCAATATATTTAATATATTTAATATTTAATATATTTAATATTTAATATATTTAGTATATTTAGTATAATTAATATATTTAATATATTTAATATTTTTAATATATTTAATATATTTAAATAGTTAATATATTTTATATATTTTATATATTTAATATTTAATATATGTAATATATTTATTTATATTATATTGTCTTTATAGTCTCAGATGCATTATATTTATTAGTAGTATTACTATTACTAATATTATTGTTACACACATGTTAGAATTGTGTCCTACCACATACACTAGGTGCAATTTCCGCCGCTAGTAACACCATCTTTGATTGGCTAATTGCAGTTTCATATCGCCACATCCCACCAAGCACATGTACCGGCTTGGCACCCTCTTGATTGATGATTTATACTGCATATCATGGATAAGTCTGAATAGACTTGTTTTCACCATTAGACGTTTGTTGATAGAAAGCCTGAGCCTTCACTTTTACCGACCCAAGGGATTTTTAACCTCCCACACCACATAGACATGGTATGAGAGGAACCGGCCTTTGATGATGCTCTAAGTTATACACAGCGGTGGAAATCCAAAGTGGCAGAGGTGGGGGCACGGGGAATCGAACCACCAACCTTCAGATTAGGAGTCCGACCTAGAAAAAAGTCGGACACTCTAACCACTCTGCCACAGAGAACACCACTCTTAATACCTTTATAGTGCTGCCTCACAGTTAGACAATGAAAGAACCCTGAACACAAAACCAACCATTTTTCACTCACACTATTAGTATTAGACGGGTCCAGAGAATGTCCCAATGAGACGGGGTTTCACTTCCATTGTTCCGAAATGCTCCAGCGTTCCTCACGCAGCGAACCAGTTTGTTTGTTATTGTTTTCCGTCCTAGCAACATCTAAGGTCATATCAGGACGGGTACCGACTTGTGACAGTGCGCACTCATGGCGACTTTATAGTGCTGTCCCACCATGACCTGGTATCCCACTCAGTCACATTATCCTGACACAGAGCCAACCAGTCCTTGCCCTATCCTAATAATGCCGAGCGCCTGGCTAGGAAGCAACAAGTATCAATTTTAAAGTCATTGGTTTGACTCGACCGGGACTCGAACCCACGACCCCACAATCTACCAGCACGGGAGACAGACGCTCTAACTCATTCGGCCATCCCGTCTGGTACCGCAGCGAACCAATCGGATTACAGGACATGCGGTACGGCTCCCAGGGTTGCCAACCCTTGCGGTTTCACTATAAAGCCTAGGTCACACCTACCCGGATCAGGGACCGGACGAGCCCCGATCCGTGATCTGGTGTGGTCCATAGCGATCTGCCGTCATCCGTGGCTGGTCCTTGGCTGTCCGTGGTGATCCGTCTGGCATCATCCGGCTCAGCCCCGGATGTTTTTAAATATTTTAAACATCCGGGGTGATCCGCAAATATTGCAATCCGGGGTTAACCGGCATCATCCGTGTGTGATCCATGACTCATCCGGGTTTGTCCGGGGGTCGTCCGTGTCTCGTTCAGGGCAGTCCAGGTCATTTTATACCCCGGGGGTTATCTGGGGGTTGTCTGGGGGTTGTCTGGGGCCGATCAGGGGCTGATCCAGGACTAATCCGTGGCTGTGGACTGTGGCTCTGGGTAGGTTTGAGAGCGAGGCAAAAACGACCAAAAATAGTGATTTTATCCGGGGCAGTCCGTGGTGGTCCGGGGGAGTGGTCCGGGTGTGGTCCGGCTTAAAATCTTGGGCTCGTCCGGGTAGGTGTGACTTGGGCTTAAGGTCTATGATATTTTATGTCCACATCATCACCCTACTGATAGCCAATCAGTGCAGGGCACGACACACACACATTCACACACACACACACACTGACTCACACACAGACACTCACACACAAACACTCACACACTCACACACTCACACACTCACACACACTCACTCACACACACTCACACACACATTCACACACACTAACACATTCACATACACACTCACACACTCACACACACACTCTCCCAGTTTTTCATTTAGTAATATTATATAAATCGTTGGGATTATTATGTCTAAAACGCTTCATGGAGCATCTAAGATTTTAACATTTTTCTAGGGGATTACCCCCAGACCCCGCCAATGTAACATCCCTTAAGATCTTATGGTTTTTTATTTTCCTACGGTGGCTACCCTGGGCCCCGTGTGTGAGTGTGTGAGAGTGTGTGTGTGAGTGTGTGTGAGAGTGTGTGTGTGAGTGTGTATGTGAATGTGTTAGTGTGTGTGAATGTGTGTGTGAGTGTGTGTGAGTGAGTGTGTGTGAGTGTATGAGTGTGTGAGTGTCTGTGTGTGAGTGTCTGTGTGTGAGTCAGTGTGTGTGTGTGTGAATGTGTGTGTGTCGTGCCCTGCACTGATTGGCTATCAGCAGGGGTCACGTGTTATTTGCTACACACCCATATATAATGTTTCTCTCCCACCACCACCACCACCACCACCACCATCATCACCACCACCACCACCACCACCACCACCACCACCTCCTCCTCCACCGCCACCTCCACCATCATCACCACCACCACCACCACCACCTCCACCACCACCACCACCTCCACCATCATCACCACCACCACGACTACCACCACCACCACCACCACCACCTCCACCACCATCACTACCACCACCACCACCACCACCTCCACCTCCACCATCACTACCACCACCACCACCACTACCACCACCACCACTACCACCACCGGATTCGGTGACCGAATCGGTTAGAGTGATGGCTTCCCGTGCGGAAGGTCGGGAGTTTGAATGCCAGCCGAGTCAAACCAATGACTTAATAAATTGATACATGTCGCTACCGAGCCTGGCACTCAGCATTAATAGGATCGGGCAAGGACTGGTTTGCACAGTATCGGGATAATGTGACTGTGTGGGATATTGCATCATGGTGCCAGCAGCCCAGTCTCCCAGTGGGGCACCGCAGCCAAATCAAACTGATGACTTATCAAAATGATACTTGTCGCTACCAAGCCTGGCTCTCGGCATTAATCGGATAGGACAAGGACTGGTTTGCACAGTATTAGGATAATGTGATTGTGTGGGATATCGGGTCATGCTGCTGGCGGCCTGATTTCCCTGTGGGGCAGCACCATAAATTCCCTATGAGTGCGGACTGTCACAAGTTGGTACCCATCCTGATATGACCTTGAATGTTGCTAGGAGATAAAACCAACCAACAAGTCGGTACCGGTCCTGATATGACATTAGATGTTGCTAGGATGTAAAACAACAAACAAGCAAACCCATCACCACCACCTCCTCCATGACTCCCACCACCCCCTTCTGCTGGTCACGTGGGCAATCTGTCCCCAAATTCCCTCCTGTGGTTCCTGTAAGTGGTAGATTCCATCAGCGTTCCCTACATCCGTATTGTCTTCGTCATCTAAGTCTTATACCCCCATCACACCAAACTAGTTCTCACTACATTCTTGAAAATGTTGCCGAATGGGCTCAAACTGTGTGCGAACGGATTGGATGTAGCAGGACCTTTTTACGGTCTTTTTACGAATGGAATGGACGGGCTCGGATGGAATGGTACTCCAGAACTTTGAGCATGCTCAAAATTTTCTTGTGACCATCCTGTTCATCAATTAGACTGTTTGACAATGTACTTAAAGCCCAAGTCAGACCTCACCGGATTGAGGAAACGGACAGAAAACGGACACTGTTCGGTGAAATACGGCAATGTACGGTTTATATACGGTACCCATCCGGCGTGTCTGTTCTATCTCCGGTAGTGTCCGGAGGTGTCCGGTACAAGTTTTGAACATGCACAAAACTTGTACCGGACACCACCGGACTGAAGTGTACGGTTGGTGCCTGGTTTAAGTCCGTTTTGTCCGTTTCATGTCCGGTACCCATCCGTTATGTCACCGGTTTGCTTCCTGCAAAGTCCGTTGACGGTTGGTTTTTGTTGTTTTTTTGTTGTTTTTTGGGGGGAATTCGGTCAGTATATGTTCTCTCCGGGACCAAGAACAATCCGTTACATCCGTTTGACATTCGGTTTTCGTCCGGCTATTCGTTAATGTACATTCCTTGTCTGTTTAATGTTCATTTCATCTGGTACATTTTGGTACATTTAGGTGCATTTTGGTACATTCTGGTACATTTTGGTATATCTTGGTACATTTTGGTGCATTTTGGTACATTCTGGTACATTTTGGTACATTTAGGTGCATTTTGGTACATTCTGGTACATTTCGGTACATTTCGGTACATTTTGACACCGGCCACCAACGGACTAGACAATTCTTTGTCGGGTGGTGTCCGGTACTCAGTCCGGTAAGGTCTGACTGGGCCTTCAAACGAGATGGACGTACTACAAAATGTACTACAAACGTAATTGCTGTACTTCGATCATACTAGGAACGTGTTACGACGTGCTGCAATCGGGCATCAATTGCACGATCGGTGCCAGAAACGGTAGAGCACGGGCTTCGGCGTGGAAGGTCGGGAGTTCGGTTCCCGGTTGAATCAAACAAATTACTTATAAAATTGATACTTGTCGCTTCCTCGCCTGGTCCTCAGTATTAATAGTTGGGTGGTTGTTGGGGTTTCACGTCCTGGCAACATCTGAGGTCATATCAGGACGGGTACCGACTTGTGACAGTGTGAACTCAGGGAAACTTTATAGTGCTGGCCCACTGGGAGACCATGCTGCCAGCACCATGACTTGATATCCCACTCAGTCACATTATCCTGACACTGAGCCAGCCAGTCCTTTCCCTATCCTAATAATGCCAAGCGCATGGGTAGGAAGTGACAAGTATAAATTGTTAAGTCATATTTTGGTACATTTTGTGGGATAGATTAAATACATGTAATAACACTAACATACTTAATACACAGAGGCAACAATGACTATTTGACTTGCAAACCATCCTGGGTAGCGAGACGTAGCTCAGGTGGTAGAGTGTCCACCCGATAAAGTATGGGTCATCCTATCGATCCTGCTCAGTGGACCCTTATGCAGTTTAGGTTATTTTCCATTCCAACTATTATTCCACAACTGGTTCATCACAGGTTGTGATATGTGCTGTCCTGTTTGTGGGAAAGTACTTATAAAAGACCCCTAAGTAGCCTATGTGGTGGCAGTGGATTTCCTCCAAAGAAATATGTCAGAATGACCATATGTTTGACGTCCAATCGCTGATGATAAAAACCAATGTGCTCTAGATCCGTCATTAAATAAAACAAACTTGTTGCTAACATACTTAATAAGTTAATAATAACTATTTCACTTGCTACCCTTCCCCCCTCCCTGCCCCCCTGCCCCCCCCCCCCCCCCCCCCCCCCCAAGAAAGAGGCTGGATCATTAACACTGTAACGTGGAAACCAAATACAGTATAACCCCATTAAACCAAACTTGAAGGGAAATTTGTTTGGATTAACCGATCATTGGTTTAACCAAGCTTTGGCTTCAACTTTGACTTGGCTTTGGCAAAAACGCAAGTGCATTATGAATGTAATATACAATATATGTGGACACTTTGATTATTGTTTTTTATGTATATACAATACAGTATAAGTATAACCCTATTAAACCAAGCTCAGTTAAACCAAACGATCGGTTAATCCAAAGTTTTTTCGGCAGCCCGGCAAAATACTACCATTTATCATATAAAAAAGTTGGTGGGGTCTCAGATGACCTTATAACCACATGAAAGTTTGGTTTAACTGTACCAGAAGTGGCCTGGGGCCCGACAATTTTGTTTGGATTAACCACTAATTTGGATTAACCGACTTTGGTTGAACCAACTTTGTTACATGATAAATGGTAGTATTTTGCCAGGCCTCCGAAAAGAGTTTGGATTAACCAATCATTTGGTTTAACCGAGCTTGGTTAATATGGTTTAACCGAGCTTGGTTTAATGGGGTTGTACTGTATGTGGTACACAGTTTCTGAGAATGACCCACATATGCCTGATTGATTGATTGGTGGTTGTTTTACGCCGTGTCGGCAGCATAGGCCATATTCACGGTGAAAAATGTTTGTTTTTTGTTCAAACTATCGCTTTAACATGTAAAAGCAGACAATCAATTATGTGCCAATACGAGAATGTGCTTCTGTGTGCACGCATATTTGCGGGTGAATTCCTAACCAGGGATGTCTCTACCATGATATGTGTTATGTGTGCGCATGTGTCTGCGCATACTTTACCGCCGTTACACACATTCCAACATTCGACTGCAACAACAAAATGTTGCGGTCCAATCAGCAAAGCGCAGGCTTCCCATGCAGAAGGTCAGGGAGTTAAGTCCCGGTTGAGTCAAGCCAATGACTTATAAAATTGATACTTGTCGCTACCGAGCCCATCGCTCGGCATTATTAGGATAGGATAAGGACTGGTTAGCGGAGTGTCAGGATAGTGTGACTGTGTATGATATTGGGTCATGGTGCCACTGGCCTGGTTTCCCAGTCGGGCAGCACTATAAAGGAGCCATGAGTGTGTACTGTCACAAGTCGGTACCCGTCCTGATATGAGCTTAGATGTTGCCAGGATATGAAACTCCAACAAACAAACAACCAACTTGTGCGAACAAGTATATCATATAATTATATATACATATTATATATATTCAATTATTATATGAGTATATTATGTCATGATATATGTCCGATTGTCGTGACGCATGTTTCCGCACAAAACTTAATCTTCCTATTAAAATCTTGCTATTTTTGGTCACACAATGTTGGCCTCCCTGGGATTGCACGAAACAAGATGTCAACAAGACGGGATGGCCGAATGAGTTAGAGCGTTTGTCTCCCGTGTTTGGTAGATCAATGGGTCATGGGTTCGAAGCCTGGTCGAGTCAAACCAATGACTTAAAAATTGATACTTGTCGCTTCCTAGCCAGGCACTCGGCATTATTAGGATAGGGCAAGGAGCAGTGGAATGAGGAAGACCAATCGCCTGCGATTGAAATTTCCCCTGCTTAAACAACTAATGTACCAACAACAACAAAAATCCGTTGAAATCCATTGCAGTTCTAATGCATTCTAATGACAGCAGACGATTAGTTGTTTGTTGGAGTTTTACATCCTGGCAACATCTAAGGTCATATCAGGACAGGTACTGACTTGTGACAGTGCTCACACATGGCAAATTTATAGTGCTGCCCCACTGGGAAATCAGGCCGCCAGCACCATGACCCAATATCCGTTTCACTCACATTATCCTGACACTGAGTTAACCAGTCCTTGCACTATCCTATTAATGCCGAGCGCCAAACTAGATACCGACATATATGATTGTGAGCTTTCTAATTTAATGAGTGTCTATTGGCACATAATTGATTGTCTGCTTTTACTTGTAAAAGCGATGGTTTGAACAAAAAACTAAATCTCTCGCCGTGAATATGGCCTATGCTGCCGACACGCGTAAAGCAACCACCAATCAATCAATCAATCAGATACCGACAAGTACCAATTGTGTACGCCATTGGTTTGAATCGACTGGGTTTCAAACTCCCGAGACTTGGGACAGTGCACACTAAGTTCAATATTATACAAGATCTACTCTAGGTAAATGTTCAATTAATAAAATAACATGCTTTTATTGGATTCTGCAGGTTTGAGCAAAACAAAACAAAACTAAATTCATGCAAGGCATGATGGCCTAAGCGATAGATCGTGGGCCTCGCATGTGGAAGGTCGGGAGTTTGGTTCCTGGTCGAGTCAAAACAATGACTTTAAAATTAGTACCTGTCGCTCCCTAGCCTGGCACTCACCATTAATAGGATAGCGCAAGGACTGGTTAGCTCAGTGTCAGGATAATGTGACTGAGTGGGATATCGGATCATGTTGCCGGCGGCCTGATTTCTAAGTGGGGCAGCACTATAAAGTCACCATGAGTGTGCACTGTCACAACCCTCAAGTCGGTACCCCATCCTGATATGACCTTATATGTTGCTAGGACGTAAAACAACAACCAACAATAACAACAACAACAAAATCCCTTGAAATCCATTGAAGTTCTAAAACATTCTAATGACAACAGACAACATTTATGATTTAGCGTCAGCAGCAGACGATAATTCGCCATCTTTTCTCCCGCTTTTCTTGAGGCGGTGGGAAGGCACCCTGGAGGCCCTGAGCCAGGGGAGGGTGGGCAGAGCGCCATGTCGATAGATTAAGTGTTGGCCGCCAGGATGCGCCAGGGGCAAAGTCACGCTGCTGGGTCAAGGTCACATCGCAAGGTCAAGCGTCGCGCGATCCATAATGTATTGGATGCAGTGGGGGTCGGGTGAGGGTGTGTGTGTGTGTGTGTGTGTCTCTTGTCTGTGTGTGCCTGTGTGTGTGTCTTTTTTTTCTACTTGTGTGTCTGTTGTGTGTCTTTTGTGACTTTTAGTGTGAATGCGTGTCTGTATGTGTCTCTTGTGTGTGTCTGTATGTCTGTATTACGTGTGTGTCTTTTATGTGTCTCTTAGTATATCTTGTATCTTTTGTGTCTCTTAGTGTGTCTTGTGTGTGTCTCTTAGTGTGTCTTGTGTCTTTTGTGTGTCTTTTAGTGTATCATATGTGTCTCTAGTGTATATTGTATGTCTTTTGTGTGTCTCTTAGTGTATCGTGTGTGTATTTTGTGTCTCTTAGTGTATCTTGTATGTATTTTGTGTGTCTCTTAGTGTATCTTGTGTGGGTCTCTTAGTGTATCTTGTGCCTTTTGTGTGTCTCTTAGTGTATATCGTGTCCTTTCTGTGTCTCTTAGTGTATCTTGGGTCTTGTGTGTGCCTCTTAGTGTATTGCGTGTGTCTTTTGTGTGTCTCTTAGTGTATCTTGGGTCTTGTGTGTGCCTCTTAGTGTATTGCGTGTGTCTGTTGTGTGTCTCTTAGTGTATCTTGTGTGTCTTGTGTGGGTCTCTTAGTGTATCTTGTGCCTTTTGTGTGTCTCTTAATGTATATCGTGTCTTTTCCGTGTCTCTTAGCATATCTTGGGTCTTGTGTGTGCCTCTTAGTGTATTGCGTGTGTCTTTTGTGTGTCTCTTAGTGTATCACGTTATTTGCCGGAGATCACTTTCATCCCTGATTCGGCAGCTGACAACTTTTTGCCATCCCACCGGCCCTCATTTTGAGGTTTTAGTGATTCATCAGGTCCAGACTGAGGATTCTGCACATCCACAAACTATATGCACAAACTAAGCGCCAACGGGGAAATAAAAACACAAAGCTCCCAGACCGCCTGGATGTGTTGGCCTCCGCTCTTACAAAGATCTCCGCGATTCCGCAGATTTCCAGGAGTTTTCAATCCCACAGCACCATCAGCGTATACTAATATGTGGTGCAGACTCCCAGCACTATCAGCGTATACTACTAATAAATGCTCCAAGCGACGCAGCACTATTAGTGTACACTACTAATACATACTTAAAATGGTGCAGCACTATCAGCGTATACCAATATATATGAAACCCGACTTCCGGGAATTTTCCGCGATTCCCTGACAATGCTAAACCTATATATCTATTATATCTATATAGATCGCTTTATTAATTAGGAGAATATCAGCATTTCCGCTTTTTTCCACGGAGACCACTTTCATCCCTGCCTTTAGAACCACCAGGGGGCGTGTGGTATATTTTTTTTACTGAAAATCTGAGGAGTCTTTTTACAATTCTTTTTTATATATACATGTGTATGTATATAATATATTCATAGTATATATATTATATAGATTATATATTTTATATATTATTTATATTTTATACTATGTTATATATGTATTATATCTATATAGATCGCTTTATTTGGGTCCCCAACGAACGCCCATGCAATACCATTGTAATGAAATGAAAAACTCCCTAAATATATATATGGGTCACTCTCCTGAAAAGTGGCCAGAAGTGTCACATGGAGAGTTAAAATCTAATATTTGAATTTTTTACATTTTTTGGTTGCAAATGAAAGCTGGAAATCTCCCCTTTACATCTATGTAAATATAAATTGTTGATATAAAAAATAGAGGTGTAGTCCATGATTAAGCTATGTCTTATGGCAGTATAACACCACACAGTCTGCTTAATAAAAATCTATGCAGAATTCAATAATTTCATACTGAGAAGCATATTAATAATGGCATAATATACAGAAATATGTAGTGCTTATATTGATTTAAAAAAAAGTAATTCCCAGCCATTCTTTATTCACTGAATAATTAGTGTACAATATTTGTTGCATCCAGATACCACTGGCAACATATGTGACGGAAATTTGTAATGTTATTTCTGAAGACATCACCATTTTAATTTTTTTTATTTAAGCATGCATACATGTTACTAAATACTTCCTTTTGATTTTGAAACTGTTTTGTTTGATATATCAATGCAATACAAGATGTTAGTAAGGATCCAAGCATGTCCCATATGTCATGTTACAAATGGCTGACTGTAAAATGTTTTTTTTGGGTACAAAAACACTTCATAACTAAAAAGACCAGAGGTGCACGTGGTTTATTTTATTTCCCTTATTTCTTATATCAAATCTGAACGTGAATATGAAAAGTATAAGGAAAAAAATAAGTAGGACATTTTTTGTGTTGTTGTTTTAAAATCCAATCCCATGCTGACCAGTGACCCATATATGATACATACAGACAATTTGTAAGGAAATCAGAAAACATGCTGATGGGTATGTGTACCCATGCTTAGCTATTGTCAATGCTATTGGGCTGCTGGAGGAGGGGAGGGGGAGGGGGTGGGGGGGTGGGAAGAATGACTCAACATTTATATGTAGTCAACACCCAGTTAGGGAAGCGGGACGTAGCTGAGGTGGTAGAGTGTCCACCTGTGACGGTGTCGGTCATCCTATCGATCCTGCTCAGTGGACCCATTTGCAGTTTGGATTATTTTCAATTCCACCCAGCGGTCCACAACTGGTTCATCAAAGGCTGTGGTATGTGATGTCCTGTCTGTGGGAAAGTGCATATAAAAGACCCCTTGCTGCTAATCCTATGTGGCAGCAGCAGGTTTCCTCCAATGAAATATGTCAGAATGACAATATCTTTGACGTCCAATAGCCAACAATACAAAAATCAATGTGCTCTAGAAGCATCATTAAATATAACAAGTTTTCCTCATAATATGACGCGCATTCGCGACAAACATTACCCTTCCAATAAATATCCGTAACTCTGCAGTCGTGAAAATCGTGTTGTGTCTTGCGGTCTTCGCATGTTAAGAGTTGTTTCGCAGTCGTATGAGGAACCTTCTAGGAGGTCTTGTTTACAGTTTACCCATAAGCGTTGCTCCCCAATGTCACCATGGAAACCATTATGAGTGGTGTCTTGCCCCCCCCCCCCACTCTCCTCCTGCCTTTTTCTGGCATGTAAACAATGCTATATGTATGTTTACATACATGTAAACATTGCGGGTTCGGTCACTGAGTATGTTCCCTCTCATCTCAGACCTGCCTGCTGTTATGGTTTTTTCAGGGCATATTTTGTAAATTTTTCTCACCAGTCCTTGCCATATCCTAATAACGCCAATCGCCTGGCTAGGAAGCGATAAGTATACATTTTAAAAGTAATTCATTTGATTCGACTTGAGATCGAACCCGTGGGTTCGAATTGAGAGAGGACATACTGGTTTGAGTCGACTGGCATTCAAACCCATGCATTCGAATAGACAAGAGGAGAGAGAGAGAGTTGAGTAGATCAAAGCAGTGGATGTAACTGTTAAGTGTTCAGCCCTGGTCACATAACCGTTAGTGGACATAGGTGAACCCAGTGGAGGTTATCGTGGGTCAAACGTGGTGTCATTTTGTTTAAACTACGTTGAAATATGTTTAAGGTACAGCACCTTTTGTCACCGAATTATACGGATAAATATGTTATGGTACGAATGCCTGTGCGTTCAACTATGTTCAACTACTTTCAACTACGTTAGCCTCTACTATGTTCAACTGCGTTCAACTACGTCCACTGACGGCTATGTGACTATGGCACGCGCGATGTGGAACAGTCATGGTTTTGTGTGGGTCAAACTATGCTAGAGTATGCTAGAGTATGCTAGAGTATGCTAGAGTAGGCTAGAGTATGCTAGAGTACGCTAGAGTACATTAAGAGGTACATTCTACTACGTTCGACTTGACCACATTACGTTAACATCACGGATGCAAGTTCAACCTCTAAGATACCACTCTTTTGAACATGTCCAAAAATGTAATCGGAGATCACGGCTCACCCACATTATTACCAAGTTAACATCAAGGACAAGTATGGATGCCAGTATGTTCAACTACGTTTGACTATGTTCAACTACGTTCGACTATGTTTGACTACTTTCGACTATGTTTGACTTTCGACTACGTTCGACTACGTTAGACTATGTTCAACCACTTTCAACTACGTTCAACTACGTTAGCCTCCACTACGTTACCTACGTCCACTAATGGCTATGTGAACACGGCTTTAGTGTGTTGTTCGATCCTTATGCATTCTGGGAGTTGTCGAATACTCCAAGCACACACTTCCTGTGAACATGGCAAATGACTATGCACCCCAGCACACTCTCCCAGTATTGCCTCGTCCCACCTGAGCCCCCCCCCCCACCCCCCCAACACAATCCTCCCCCGCCCCCCCCCCCCCCCCACACACTTTGCTAAGATATGCTCAGCTAGTGTCGGGCAAACAGTGACTCACTGTTTACCCTTCCTCTCACCAGGGGGCGTGCCTGCACACTGACCGGTGGGCAATGGCTGCCTTTTGCTAACACAATAAAAGCCTCTCCAAAATTGTCATGAATCTCAAGTAGTTCATTTCTTATTTGTCTTGCTCTGTTAGGAGCTAAATAGACCTAGTGCATTCTCGTTGCTGTCTATTGGAGAATATTTTGTTTTAAGCTGAAGAAAATAAAAATTCAATGAAAAAGAAATTGAGGAAAAGGTATTGAAAAATTGGTGTTAGGAATTGAATAACCCTAGTATGCTTTTACTGGTGTCAATATATATTTTTTTTTGCTGCAAAATAAAATTGAAAGAAAGAGAAAATAGGGAGGGTGGGAAGGATGAAAATTGACTCTTTTTTTTTAAAGGAAAAAATAATATAATATTTTGTTTTCCTTCTGAACAAATATTGGCGAATTATTAGTATATCCCTAAGTGGAAGTTCTTTCAAGGACAACCCCTATCCAAGGTCACATGCAAGGTCACAGGGGCAGTGGGCTGTGTTGAGACTGTAGGGTCTGCAGTTTGGCTGCACACAGACAGGGGTTTGGTACTAGACCAGGGGCCGTATGCAGGAGTCAGTGTTAGCGAGGAAAAACGGTGTTTGGCGGGAATTCCGGTTTAGCGGCGAAAAATGGTATGCACAAGTCAGTGTTAGGCCTAACACCAAGGGCTTAACCGGTGTTACCTTACCCCTAAAAAATATTAGGTTTAGCGAGTTTATTAGGCCCAAATCTATTCAATGCTGTCATATTTAACAGAATTACATACGCAATAAGTGAAATTTTATCAATTTAACCCTAAATTCGAAGCGTTATTAAGGCTCCCGCCGCATTGGCGGCGATATTAATAGTTATATTTTCGAATCGACGAACGTAAAGTAAACAAATCGCCGCCGTCGCGACCGCCGCATCGACGTCGACATCCATACTGGCCGACGTCTACGCATTGGCTACAAATGCAGAGGGATTTCCCAAATCTATAAATAACTTCACGTTTAGCTATAATGAAAGTGTTACGCGCTCCTGCATACGACTTGACACAGGTCCCGACTTCGGTGATAGCTAAACGGTAACAGGCTCTAACACCAAACCCCGCTAACACTGACTCCTGCATACGGGCCCAGGAGATAGCAGATTCACCACATACTAGAGTAGGCTGAGTAGGGGTGATTGTTGTTTGTTTGTTGTTGTTTTACGTCCTATTAATGCTGAGCATCAGTCTAGATAAATGCTAAAATTTGGTTTGTGATTTTTAATTTTTTTTTAAATATTTATTGAGGGCAAAAGAAAGCTAATACATGGAATTGTAGAGTATCAAGGTCACTTATATTAATTCAGGCATTTTCTGTTATGCCCTGTGGGAGTAATTTAATCAGTAGAATATGAGATTGTCAGTTGGTCTGTGTATTTTGCAAATAATAAATTGTGTTTTTCTTGCAAATAATAAATTGTGTTTTTCTTCTCTTTTCAGGTTTGTATTATCTCAGTACTGGTAGCCAAGGCTTGCGGGCAGCACTGGGTAAGGTTGATGAGACTCCACTCCACCTCCAGCTCTCCGGTGTGATTCAATCACCGTAGATGCTGATGAAGTGAATCAGCGATTAGATTTCCTTTCACTTGCCCTAGGTGTCCGGCTTTGAAAGACGCTAAAATTAGGTTTCGCGTATTGACCTGTTCGAAATTGTCCGTCTTAACAAGAGATCTAATGAAAAGGTGCGGACAGCTACGATTGATATGTGAAGTGTGTTCAAAGTGATTTCAGGATCACATGGTCTGATCACATCAACGCTCCAAAAGAATGGTCAAAGAAGAAATGAATTAAAAAAGGAAAAAGGAAATGGATCCAGTTTCCATTTTTATAGAACTTTCCTTTCTAATTATTATACCGGGATAATTTGGTACCTTAGGGACATTTATTATATTAATTACATCTGTAGGTTGTTTGTTTGTTGTTGTCTTATGCCCTAGCAACATTTAGGGTTATATCCAGATGGGTACCTACAGACTTGTGACAGTGCGCACTCATGGCGACTTTATAGTGCTGCCCCAATGGGAGACCAGGTGGCCAGCACCGCGACCTGTTACCCCACTCAAGTCACATTATCCTGACACTAAGCCAACCAGTCCTTGCCCTATTCTAATAATGCCGAACACCTGGCTAGGAAGCGACAAGTATCAATTTTTTACATAATTGGTTTGACTCGACCAGGGATCAAACCCAGAAACCTGTATGTTCGGATCCCCCAATCTCCCAAAACAGGAGAGAGACACGCAACTCATTCGGCCACCCGGTCTGGTCATATGTAGTAGTCTGCACTACACTTTCAGGCAAGGAGTCACATGGGTAGGTAGGCATAAGGTGATGGCATCAGGCAGCCTAGAGAATGTAATGGTTAACACGCTAGTGGTGTTCTCTGTGGCGGAGTGGTTAGAGTGTCTGACTTTTTTCTAGGTCGGACTCCTAATCTGAAGGTCGGCGGTTCGATTCCCCGTGCCCCCACCTCTGCCAATTTGGATTTCCACCGCTGTGTAAAACTTACAGCGTCATCAAAGGCCAGTTGCTCTCATACCATGTCTATGTGGTGTGGGAGGTTAAAAATCCCTTGGGTCGGTAAAAGTGTAGGCTCGGGCTTTCTATCGACAAACTGTCTAATGGTGAAAACAAGTCTATTCAGGCTTATCCATGATAGACAGTATAAATCTTCAACAACAACAACAAAAGCTAGTTCCAGCTTTGACTATGTGACCATGAGTGCGCACTGGCATAAGTCGGTACTCGTTCTGATTTAACCTTAGATGTTGTTAGGATGCATATCCCCAACAAACAATCCCTGAATACATGAATAGCATGTATTGCATGTGTTACATTACATGCTCTGGGAGTGGGACGTAGCTCAGGCGGTAGAGTGTCCACCTGTGAAGCTATCGGTCATCCGATCGATCCTTCTCAGTGGACACATTTACCATTTGGGCTAATTTCTATTCCAACCAGTGGTCCACAACTGGTTCATCAAAGGTTGTGGTATGTGCTGTTCTGTATGTGGGAAAGTGCATATAAAAGACCCCTTGCTGCTTATCGGAAAGAGTAACCTATGTGGCGGCAGTGGGTTTCCTCCAAAGAAATATGTCAGAATGACCATGTTTGATGTCCAATAGCCGATGATAAAAATCAATGTGCTCTACTACAGCCATCGTTAAAGCTGCATAGTCCGATGAAATATCAAATTTTCAAAACCAAACTAATTATCTAGATTTGATTTTACATATCTAACTTAGATACTAATGCACTTATTAAGCATTTGTTTCTGCGTAGAAGGCAATAATGAGTCAATTTAACAGAACCTGTTACTGCAGAAGTCTATGTTGTCAGAGTTTTGGCAAGCTTGCCAAAACTAATTTTCCATGTTTGCACTCAAAATATCTCAAAAGTTTACCAGTTAAAATAAAAGTAACTTTGAACTAATGTAAAGTAGATACTATTGATCGATCTAATATATTTATCTCAGAAAAAATACAGAAATTCAAAACTATCGGACTATGCAACTTTAAATAATGCAAGTTTTACTTTAATTTCATTTCATGCAATTCATGCATTGCCCAAACTACACCTTCCCTAGTCAAAGTAAAGTGGACCTCTTAAATAAATGCCAAGCCGCATTTCATTCAAAGGCTAACGCATATCTCACATAAATGAATCACAGGGATGAAAGATCTCCGCGATTCCGTGGATTTCCGGGATTTTTCAATCCCGCAGCACTATCAGCGTATACTAATATGTAGTGCTGAGACTGCAGCACTATCAACATACACTACTAATATTAATAAATGCTCCAAGCGCCGCAGCACTTTCAGCATACACTACTACATGCTTCAAATGGCGCAGCACTACCAGGGTATACCAATATATCACTGTATATATGTAACCCGACTTCCGGGAATTTTCCGCGATTCCCTGACAATGCTAAACCTATGGGAGAATATCAGCATTTCCGCTTTTTTTCCCGGAGACCACTTTCATCCCTGGTGTTAACGCTTGGCCGCAGTCTCCATAGTGGAAACCGGTGGAATTAACTTGCGCCGCCGTACAAATTTGCAAATCGACCTGTACAAATTGGCGCTTGACAAGGACATAACTGCAAAGGTGCAAACGTCTGGAAGCCTCTGCGTAGCGCAAACTAAAACTTCGCTAGTCCAAGCCGAATGGACCTCTTAAATAAACGCCAAGGCCCTTTTCATTTAGAGTCTGAAGCATCTCACATAGTCTTGAGTGTCAACGCTTGGCCGGGGTCTCCGCAGTGGAAGCTGGTGGAATTAGCTTGCGCAGGCGTGCAAATCGACCTGTACAAATTGGCACCTAACACGGACCTAATGAAAAGGTGCAAAGGTCTGGAAACCACTGGGGAGTCTGCGCACCAAAGACCTGGGTATGTGGAGTAAGACTGCACACTCTGCAAAAATAAGACTGGTATTATCACACAGACGAGGTGGCCTAATCGGTAGAGCGCTGGATACCCATGGGGAAGGTCGGGAGTTTGAATCACAGTCAAATCAAATGAATGACTTAAAAAAATTATACTTGTCGCGACGTAGCCTGGCACTCGGCAGTAATAGGATAGGACAATGACTGGTTTGCAAAATATCGGGATAATGTGACTGTATGGGATATCAAGTCATGTTGCTGGTGGCCTGGTGTCCCAGTGGGGCATTACTATAAAGTCACCATGAGTGCGTACTGTCATAAGGCGGTACCCATCCTAATATGACCTTAGATGTTGCTAGCATGTAAAACAGCAATAAACAAATCATGCAGACGGCTCACTGGCCCATCAGCAAGATGTCCCAATGGGGCAGCACTATAAAGTCGCAATGAGTTCACACTGTCACAACTGTGTGTCCTTCTTGATAGTGAAAGGCCTTCATATAATTTTATTGGGTGGGACATAGCTCAGGCGGAGGCGTGTCCACCTGTGAAGGTGTGGGTCATCTGATCGATCCTGTTCAGTGGACTCATTTGCAGTTTGGGCTATTTTCCGTTCCAACCAGTAGTCCATGACTGGTTCATCAAAGGCTGTGGTATGTGCTGTCCTGTATGTAGGAAAGTGCATATAAAGAGTAGCCTATGTGACTGCAGTGGGTTTCCTCAAATAAATATGTCAGAATGACCATCTGTTTGACGTCCAATAGCCCGTGATATGAAAATCAATGTGCTCCGGAGGCATCATTAAATAAAACAAGCTTTCGTTCTTCATAGATTTTTCTAGAGTTTGCTTGTCGCATCTATGTACTGAATCTGATATTGCTAGGGTGTTAAACCCCATGAAGCCAATATTATAACACATTGGCTATTCACAGAGCTGCTCTGCGAATAATAGCCACCAATACTGTAATTCGCAGAGCTGCGACCAACAGACGAGTTTGCAATTCCGACTGTACATGTGCTGAAAACGGCGTTGACAGCAAAACAAATGTGTATGGCCATTAAGTTTGCCGGTACGCTCAGTGCAAAATGTCGATTTCATTCTAAATTTATAGAAATAGAGAACAATTTGGCATAAACATGGATGCACAAATGTAATATAATAATATAATGAATATATTTAAGACAGAAATATCCATAATTGAGCATTTTGAGCTAAGACACATACAATTCCCCACATAGCAATCAGTCACTTTACAGGCTGGTGTTTAATCTTCTTCTTCGCCCGTTAAGGCGTCAGCGCACATCCACACAAACACCTCCTCAGCCGTGTCGTAGATGAACGTGTCGCCTACCACCCAACTTTGGGCATAGGCCACAAACAAGGGCTCTCCAGTTTTTCTGGTCCTGGGCCTTGAGTTTCTTGTTCATGATTCTGTAACATTCTTTTTCTGGGGTGGGGTTGTTGGCACCACGCCCAACCCCCAACCTGGAGGACCAGTTGCTGCTCTTAGTCTGTCCTCTACCATGAGTCCTGCCCGGCTTGGTTAAACCTGCCAGGGGGCTAGCCCCCGCCGGTATAGCTCTCATGGTCATGGAGGCACACAAGCCTCCCCACCACGACAAGGTAGCAACACATTGGGGGGGTGGTGTTTAATCACCATTTTTATTTCTTGTTCTAAATATTAAAATGTCAAACGCGTCAACAGATTGATGTAAAGGCAATGCTAGATAAACGATTAACATCTTAATTTATTATATACATAGTTATAGTTGGTATTCTCCATTTCAAACAAGAGTTGAAATGAGCTGAAAATGGCATTTGCAGGTCTGCTAATAGTAATCACTCTTCCGCTAATTCGCAGAGCAGTGCAGCTCTGTAAATAGCCTCATCCATATTATAAAGATGTTCCTGCATGAATGCACATGGCCCCAATTCTCCAGTACTTCTCCTCAAAGAAACAGCCTTATAAAGTTGTAGTTTAGAAATCGCGACCGTACTATGAAAAGGTTCTATCTGATAAAATGGTGCTTTCGAGATAATGAGGACTGAAGCTGTGTAACTGCATGAGCAGAGCAGATAGAACAATAATATTTTTAATATATCTCAGTGAAAAATACCAGTGGAGAAACAGTTGTGTAACTGCATGATAGCCTTTTGTACATCCATAACGCCATTTTGGTCACTTTGTCAGATAGAACCTTTTTATAGGAAGGTCAGGAAATGCAAAAATGATTAACATGAGTGTTTTCTTAGTTTTGAATCAAACAAATGATGGGAGTGTGGTTGTGTTTTGCTGCCAACGCGAGATTTGGCAATTATCGTGAGTGTTGCTAGTAATTAGCGCAAGTGATAAATCGCCCTCTAGTGGATTCTGGTGTCATTACGGAAGCGAAGGGGAGCTGGGACGGGGTGGGTTGTAGGTTGTTGGAGTTTTACATCCTGGCAACATCTAAGGTCATATCAGGACGGGTACCTACAGACTTGTGACAGTGCATACTCATGGTGACTTTATAGTGCTGTCCCACTGAGAAATCAGGCCGATGGCACTATGCCCCGATATCCCACTCAGTTACATTATCCTGACACAAAGATAGCCAGTCCTTGCCCTATCCTATTTATGCAGAGCGCCAGGTTAGGAAGCGACAAGTATCAATTTTTATAAGTCATTGCTTTGATTCGACCGGGAACCAAACTCTCGACCTACCGCATGCGAGACCCGCGCTCTACCGATTAGACCACCGCGCCCTGAGGGACAGGGTAAGCAGGAGTTATGGCTGTTTGAACTGATGGGGCGGTGAGGAGGGAGGGGACCAATTGTGAGTGATGGGGAGTGGTTGGTGGAGAAAGCCGTGGGGGAGGGGCAATTGGGTGTTGGGGCAATTGCGTGACTGTTGGAGAAAGCAGTTGGGCAAAGATTGTAAGCCAAAGCGGTGGGGTTACCCCGCGTAAGGAAAAGTGTGTGTTGGGGCAATTGGCAGTGGTTGTATGAGAAAGCAGTTGGGTAGGGACAATTGTGTGTTGCGGAGATTGGCCCGTTGTAGGAGAAAGCGGTCGGGCAATCACAATTGTGTTGGGGCAATTGGTTGATTGAAGGAAAAAGCGGCGAAAAAAGGGCAGTTGCGTGTTGGGGCAATAGGGTGGTTCTAGAATACAGCGGTGGAGGAAGGGCAATTGTTTGTTGGGGCAATTGGGCAGTTGTAGGGGAAAGCGGTGATAAAAGGGCAATTGATTGTCGGCGCAATTGGAAAGTTTTTGGAGAAAGCGGTGGGAAAAGGGCAATTGTTTGTTGGGGCAATTGGGAAGTTGGAGGAGAAAGTGGTGGGAAAAGGGCAATTGTTTGTTGGGGCAATTTGGCAGTTGGAAGAGAAAGCGGTGGGAAAAGGGCAGTTGTTTGTTGGGGCAATTGGGCAGTTGGAAGAGAAAGCGGTGGGAAAAGGGCAGTTGTTTGTTGGGGCAATTTGGCAGTTGGAAGAGAAAGCGGTGGGAAAAGGGCAGTTGCGTGTTGGGGCAAACCTTTTCAATTTTGAAACAGCAGCGCCACCTGGATCTCAGCGCTCTCTCTTTCGCCTTTCGCCTAAACTGGATCCCACTGATATTATTAATAGGCATTCGCTATTTATTTGATCTGCTTCTCCTTAATTCCCATATATCACCGCATTAAATTAATCAGGAAATGGTGAGCATGTGACTGGAATAAGACTGGGCTCTTTTAAGTTTAAAAAAAGAAAAATTAAATCCGCTACTCGAAGCTCATCTTCATCTGTAAATGTTAACGCATTCTGTGGGATGTGGCAAGAATCTGACAAATCGGGCGTGGTGGCCGAATTGGCAGAGCGCAGGCTTTGCGTACGGGAGATCGGGAGTTTGGTTCCTAGTCGAGTCAAATCAATGACTTATAAAATTGATACTTGTCATTTCCTAGCCTGGCGCTTGGCATTAATAGGATAGCGCAAGGACTGGTTTTACTCGGTGTCAGGAGAATGTGACTGAGTGGGATATTGGGTCATGGTGCCGTTGGCTTGGTTTCCCAGTGGGGCAGCACTATTAAGTTGCCATGAGTGCGCACTGTCACAAGTTGTCCTGATGTGACCACAAATGTTGTGCTGACTTCAAGTGTTGCACTGACTTCAACTGTTGCCATGACCTCAAATGTTGCTAAGGTGTAAACCCCAATCACTTTTGGCATACACTCACCCAGTCCACACCAGGGAAGATACATATATATATGGAGATGCTAATGTTGCGTCTTGCTAAGCCGATGGAAATTCTGCGAAGAGCTATGTGGAGATGAGAGGAGCTGGTTATGTTGGCATATTACTCCCCACCACCACCACTGCTACCACCACTATCATCACCACCACCACCACTACCATCATCACCACCATCTCGACCATCCCATCCACCATCACCACCACAACCACCACCATCCCCACCACCATCAGCACCACCACCACTGCTACCACCACCACCACCACTGCTGCCATCACCTCCAGAACTGCCTTCATCCACCACCACCACCATGACACACAACCGCACACCACCACCACCACCATCACTGCTGCCACCACCACCACCATCGCACCCACCACTGCCCACACCGCCACCAGCACCACCACCACCATCACCACCATCGCCTTGAATACAATTGGCTCCACCAGCACCAACATGACAACCACCACCACCCACCACCCACCACCCACCACCCACCACCACCACCACCACCACCACCACCACCATGACTTCCTTCATCAACCACCACCATCTCCTCCACCACCATCACTGCCACAGCCACCATCATCACCACCACAATCGGCTCCACCATCACCAACAAGACCACCACCCACCACCCACACCCACCACCACTACCACCACCACTACCACCACTACCACTCCTCCTCACCCACCACCACACACCATCACCCCCCACACCATCGCCACACACCACACTACACACCATCCACACTACCACCACTCACCATAGCCACCACCACAACCACCCACCACTCACTACCACCCACCACCCACACTACCACCCCTCACCATAACCACCACCACAACCACCCACCACCCACACCGCCCCTCACTACCACCCACCACCACCACCGCCCCTCACTACCCCTCACTACCACCCACCACCACCCACCACCCACCACACCACCACCACCACCACCACCACCACCACCTCGCTTACTGCCTTTGCTTGAATGATTGGCCCGCAGTCCCATGTTTCTAGGAGCATCACTCGCCGAAGCACTCTCCTCCCCCAGTCCCACCACCTTCCACTAACACTTAGCCGACACCCACTCACACCGGGCACGGTGGCCGAATCTTTAGAGCACGGGGCTCGCATGCAGGAAAACCAGGAGTTTCATTCCCGGTCAAGTCAAGGTTATGACTTATAAAATTGATACTTGTCGCTTCCTAGCCGGGCGCTCTGCATTGATAGGATAGGGCAAGGACTGGTTTGCTTAGTGTCAGGATAATGTGACTGAGTGTGATATCGGATTATGGTGCTTGCGGCCTGATTTCTCAGTGGGACAGCACTATGTAGTCAGCATGAGGGCATTGTCAGAAGTCGGTACCCGTCCTGATATGACCTTAGATGTTGGCAGGACATGAAGCTCCAACAACAACCAACTACCCTCACACCCTAAGTTGTCGTTTTTTGTTGTTTGTTGTTGCTGTACATCCTAGCAACATCTAAGGTCATATCAGGACGGGTACCGAGTTGTGACAGTGCACACTCATGGTGACTTTATAGTGCTGCCCCACTGGAAGACCAGGCCGCCAGCACCATGACCTGATATCCCACTCAGTCACATTATCCTGACACTGAGCCAACCAATCCTTGCCCTATCCTAATAATGCCGAGCGCCAGGCTAGGAAGCAACAAGTATCAATTTTTAAGTTATTGATTTGACTCGACCAGGGTTTGAACCCACGACCCAACAATCTACCAACACGGGAGACGGACGCTCTAACTCATTCGACCATCCCGTCTGGTCCACACCCTAAGACCTGCACCAATTCTCCACCCACCCACTCACCAAACACACAAACAATCATTAAAAACAACTCAACATCAACCACCTTAGCCTCATTCTGCTCTGACATGATTAAAATTGTCAGTTGGTTGATTAGTTGTCGGAGTTTTTACATCCCGGCAACATCTCAGGTTATATCAGGACGGGTACCGACTTGTGACAGTGTGCACCCATGGCGACTTTATAGTGCTGCCCTGCTGGGAAATCAGCACCATGACCCAATATCCCACTCAGTCACATTATCCTGACACTGAGCCACCAACCAGTCCTTGCCCTATCCTAATAATGCCAAGCGCCTGGCTAGGAAGCGACGAGTATCAATTTATGACGCAGATGGAAATGTGATTTTATGTTTTGATGGTACAACGCACCCCTCGCCCCCACCCACCCACCCACCCACTCTCTCCCAGCTTCCCCCCCTTTTCATCCCTTGCTTCGACCAATCAGCGCGCGGGGCCACATTGACTGCCCGCAGTAAATGTGATTGTGGTCGCCGATTGGACGAGCGCCCGCAGACTGCCTGGGGGCCCCGGTCCACTAACTACCAACCACCTGGGAGCCCCGGTATACTAACAAGTACTCGATTACATTTACCCCATTAGACCAGAAGGGATGGCCAAATGAGTTGAGCATCCATTTCCCATTTTGGTAGATCGTGGAAGTCGAAGCGACGGTTGAACCCTTGTCGAGTCAAACCAATGATACTTGAAGAATTGATACTTGAAGAATTGATACTTGTCGCTTCCTAGCCAGGCACTTGGGATTACTAGGGTAGGGTAAGGATCATGTAACTGATTGGGATATCAGGTCATGGTCTCCCAGTGGGGCAGCACTATAAGGTGGCCACGAGTGCGCTCTGTCGCAAGTCAATACCCATTCTGATATCAGGGATGAAAGATCTCCGCGATTCCGCGGATTTCCGGGATTTTCCAATCCCGCAGTACCATCAGCGTATATTGCTAGGTGGTGCAGATGGCGCAGCACTATCAGAATATACTACTAATAAATGCTCCAAACAGCACAGCACTATCAGCGTATACTACTAATACATGCTTCAAAGGGTGCAGCACTATCAGCGTATACCAATAGGCCTATATATGAAACCCAACTTCCGGAAATTTTCCGCGATTCCCTGACAATGCTAAACCTATGGGACAATATCAGCATTTCCGCTTTTTTTCCTGGAGACCACTTTCATCCCTGTGATATGAACTTAGATGTTGCCATGACGTAAAACTCCAATGACCAACCAACCATTTACCGCTATCCCCAGCCCACCACTCCCACTATAACCACACAAGATGGCCGACTATCTAACGCAGTAGCTTCCCACGATGGAGGGTTTTGTGTGATCAGTGAGCAGCTGAGTCAAACTGAAGACTCGTCAAATTTATACTTGTCGCCGCCTCGTCTGGCGCTCGCCGATACCAAGAACAGGCAAAGGACTGGTTGGTTTAGCGTCTGGATAATGTCACTGAGTGGGATAAATCGCGTTATGACGGTGTCTTAGTTAAGCCCCAGTCACACATACCCGGATCAGGGGCCGGACGAGCCCCGCACCGCCATCCGGGGTGGTCCGGGGCGATCCGTGGCTCATCCGTGGGTCGTCCGTGGCGACCGCCCCTGATCCGGCCTGATCCGTGGCTCGTCCGGCGCCGTCCGGGCTCAGCCCCAAATGTTTAAAACATCCGGGGTGGTCCGGGCAATTTTGCGATCCGGCTCAATCCGGCATGATCCCGAGGTGGTCCGGGGGTGGTCCGGGGGTGGTCCGGGGGTGGTCTGGGGTGGACTGGGGGTGGTCTGGGGTCATTTTGAGCCACGGTTGACCCAGACCATCCCCGGACTATCCAGGACTACCCCTGGCCTTGCCACGGACCACTCCCGGACTGTCTGGGGGTGATCCGGGATAGTCCGGGGGTGGTTCAGGGGGTGGTCCGGCCTCATCTGGGTTAGTATGGGGCCGGTCCGGCCCAGTCCAGGCTCGTCCAGGGCCGGTCTGGGGGTGGTCCGGGGCAGTCCGGGGGTGGTCTGGGGTGGTCCGGGGTGGTCAGGGGCAGTCCGGCCTTTGGTCCGGGGCTCGTCCGCAAAGGTGTGACTGCGAGGCAAAAATCGATGAAAACACTGATTTTATCCATGGCGGTCCGGGACAGACCGGGCCGTTGGTCCGTGGGTGGTCCGGCTCAAAATCCGGGGCTCGTCCGGCTATGTGTGACTGGGGCTTAAGGGCATCATTGTTACGTTGCCAGGATTTGCTGTATTCAATTTGGTCGCTCTCGGCTTGTAGGGGGTTTGTTGATTTGCTTTCAGATGGCAAATCTTTAGTAGTACTCCGGGGTCCTCACCGCACACCCACTTACCACAGGCGGCGCCGCAATCTGGAGGGTGGCGCCGTCTGGTGGGCGACGGGAGAACTGCGCCTGGCGCCATGGCTTGATTCTCCAATCGAACCAAATGTTGATTTTGTTTTCTCGCCTGCTCTGACTAATTTGTCGATTTGCCTCTCGAATCGAATCGCCCTGTCTCCAGAGTTTTCTTTCGTATGCGACTGTTTTCGCAGAAAGACAAACGAAGCTATGAATGTGGTCCACCAACTATTTTTAGATGCCACATTTGGAATGTCACTACTGTCTATAAAGGTTATCCTTACACCTTTGTGGTGGGTTCACTTTTTTATGATCACATTTCTGTTTACCGGGTGCGGTGGCCGAATAGGTAGAGCACAGGCTGTGATGTGTGCATATAGCCCGTGTGGAAGATCGCGAGTTCGCGAGTTCGGTTCCTGGTCGAGTCAAACCAATGACTTAAAAATTTATACTTGTCGCTTCCTAGCCTGGTGCTCAGCATTATTAGGATAGGGCAAGAGCTGGTTAGCTCGGTGTCAGGATAATGTGACTGAGTGGGATATCGGGTCATGGTGCCAGCAGCCTGATTTCCCAGTGGGGCAGCACTATAAAATCGCCATGAGTGCGATACCCCTCCTGATATGACCTTAGATGTTGCTAGGACCTAAAACAACAATAAACAAACATTTCTGTTTAATATTAGACTTGTTTTCCCTGTTACAGTTAGCCCTGGTCACATAGCCGTTAGTGGATGTAGTTGAACGTAGGTGAACGTAGTGGAGGCAAATGTGGATCAAACCTGGTGTAAGTTTGTTAAACTACGTTGAAATATGTTAAGGTACGGAACCTTTTGCCACCGAATGATACGGATAAATTCGGTACGGTATGGATGCCAGTACGTTCAACTACGTTCAAGTACTTTCAACTATGTTAGCCTCCACTATGTTCAACTACATTCAACTATGTCCACTAACGGCTATGTGACCACGACATGCGCGATTGTGCGGGTCAAAGTACGCTAGAGTACATTAAGAGGTACATTCTACTATGTTCGAAATTCAGCCTCTAATGTAACGCTCTTTTGAATATGTCCAAACATTTAATCAGAGATTACAGCTCACCCACGTTATCACCAAGTTAACATCAAGGACAAGTATTGATGTCGGTATGTTCAACTACTTCAACTACGTTCAAATACGTTCAACTATGTTCAACTACATTCAACTACATTCAACTACATTCAACTACTTTCAACTATGTTACCGTCCACTACGTTCACCTAAGTCCACTAACGGCTATGTGACCAGGGCTTTGGGGTTGTCATTAAGTTCAGGCTTAGGCTTATCATGTAGGATTATATGTTATCGGTAGCTTTTCGAGCCTATGGATAGGCCTACTCCTTATGGCTAGTTTTAATGGTTATAGCCTAGCTTAGGCTTTAGCTTATCAGTTAATGGTTAGGCTTACAGTTAAGCTTCCCAATTATGGTCAGGCTTTCTGCTTTAATTTAGGCCTACATTCCAAGCTCACTACAGTATAACCCCGTTAATCCAAACTTGAAGGGACGCTAGAAATTTGTTTGGATTAACCGATCATTGGTTTAACTGAGCTTTGGCTTCGACTTTGACTTGGCTTTGGCAAAAATGTGGGCGCATTATGAATGTAATATGAATATACAGTAGTGTATGTGGACACGTTGATTATTGTTTTTTTTATTATTAAAAATTTTTTTGTTCATGTATATACAGTATAACCCAGTTAAACCAAGCTCGGTTAAACCAAACAATCGGTTAATCCAAACCTTTTTCCACGGCCCGCCAAAATACTACCATTTATCATATAAAAAAGGTTGTGGGGTCTCAGATGACCTTATAACCACATGAAAGTTTGGTTTAACCATACCGGAAGTGGCATGGTGACCGACAATTTTGTTTGGATTAACCAATACTTTGGATTAACCGACTTTGGTTTTACCAACTTTTGTATATGATAAATGGTAGTATTTTGTCGGGTGGCCGAAAAAAGTTTGGATTAACCGATCGTTTGCTTTAACCGAGCTTGGTTTAACGGGGTTGTACTGTATGAGTATAACAGTTAAGCTTATCATTGTGGGAGGCACAATATTATGGTTAGACAAAGCCACACCATTAATTAAGTTTAGGCTCATAACCATTGTGGTTCAACCAGACGGGGTGGCTGAATGAGTAGAGCATCCGTCTCCTGTTTTGTGAGATCGGAAGATCCGAACCCATAAGATTATGGATTCGAATCCTGGTTGAGTCATACCCGTGACTTTAAAAATTGATACTTGTCACTTCCTAGCCTGGCGCTCGGCATTATTAAGCTAGGGCAAGAACTGGTTGGCTCAGTGTCAGGATAATCTGACTGAGTGGGATATCAGATCATGGTGCTGGCGGCCTGGTGTCCCAGTGGGGCAACACTATAAAGTCACCAAGAGTGCGCACTGTCACAAGTTGGTACCCATCCTGGCATGACCTTAGATGTGGCTAGGACGTAAAACAACAACAAACAAACGAACCATTGTGGTTCGACTATCAATGTGAGGGTTATAATTTATATTAAAGCTGCATAGTCCGATGGTTTCGAGATTCTGTCAAAATATATTAAGTTGATTGCTATTATCTATGCTACTGTAGTGGTCTGCACTGACCTCTCAGGCAAGTAACCACATAGACAGGTAGGCGTGGGGAGTGTACTGATATCAGGGAGCCTAGGTGGTGTAATGGTTAGCACACTGGCCCGGAATGCAAAGAGATGTGGGTTCGAGTCCTGCTATAGGCACTATATTTCCCATTTTCATCACCCCCATGACACTGGTTGCCGTGATCAGGATCCTGTACAAGCTTTGCGCTGTATGGTTGCTGAACCTACCCTGTGTATGTATGTGTTAGTGCATTGCCTGTATGTATGTAATTGTAAGCATTACAAGACTTACAATTCCAGGGGGACGAGTGTAGTGGTCTGCACTGACCTCTCAGGCAAGTAACCACATAGACAGGTAGGCGTGGGGAGTGTATTGATATCAGGGAGCCTAGGTGGTGTAATGGTTAGCACACTGGCCCGGAATGCAAAGAGATGTGGGTTCGAGTCCCGCTCTAGGCACAATATTTCCCATTTTCATCACCCCCACGACACTGGTTGCCGTGATCAGGATCCTGTACAAGCTTTGCGCTGTATGGTTGTTGAACCTACCCTGTGTATGTATGTGTTAGTGCATTGCCTGTATGTATGTAATTGTAAGCATTACAAGACTTACAATTCCAGGGGGACGAGTGTAGTGGTCTGCACTGACCTCTCAGGCAAGTAACCACATAGACAGGTAGGCGTGGGGAGTGTATTGATATCAGGGAGCCTAGGTGGTGTAATGGTTAGCACACTGGCCCGGAATGCAAAGAGATGTGGGTTCGAGTCCCGCTCTAGGCGCAATATTTCCCATTTTCATCACCCCCACGACACTACTTTAAATCGACCTAGGCCTACCTTATATTTTAAGTGCCTAGATTTTGAATTGTTGAAATCCAAACATGTAAAATTAATTTTGCAAGTGCCCTAAAACTCTGACACCATGCAGGCATGAGCATTTCCCGCCAATTGGCTGATTTCCGCCAATTAAATGCTTCCTGGGCTGTTCACGAGATACGTGTAATTCCGAGGAGAAAAGATTTGGGGGGGGGGGTGGAGATTACAAGAAAAACGCTTCTGTATTCTTAGAGCCTATATTCTACGCCTACTCTTACCTTATATCGCAGGTGAAGGGTGACATTTCTCAAGTGGCTACCAAATTGCACCAATTGTGTCCTACTTGTAAAACAATTTCTCCGTGGGAGGGGGGGGGTGGCCCCCCCTCCCTACACCCCTCCCCTACTCGGCCTTCGGCCGAGTTTTGAGACATACGCCCACAATCAGCTAATTTGTTTTACTTCTCTGCTCATGTCTGCACCATGTCAGTAGCAGGTTCTATTAAATTGCCTCAGCGTTCCCATCTTTGTGGCAACAAATTCTTACTTAAAGTTGCACAGTCCGATGGTTTTGAGTTTCTGCAATTTTTCTGAGATAAATATATTAGATCGATCACTAGTATCCACTTTACATTAGTTCAAAGTTACTTTTAGTTAAAATGGTAAACTTTTGAGATATTTGAAGTGCAAATTTCCACCGCTGTGTATAGCTTACAGCGTTATCAAAGGCCGGTTGCTCTCATACCATGTCTATGTGGTGTGGGAGGTTAAAAATCCCTTGGGTCGGTAAAAGTGTAGGCTCGGGCTTTCTATCGACCAGCAGTGGAATGAGGAAGACCAGTCGTCTATGACTGAAATTTCCCCTGCTTAAACAACTAATGGCCCCAAAAAAGAAAAAAACAAGTAAAATTAATTTTGGCAAGCTTGACAAAACTCTCACACCATAGACCTCTACAGTAACAGGTTCTATTAAATTGACTCAGTATTCCCTTCTATGCAGAATCAAATGTTCAATAAGTGCATCAGTATCTAAGTTAAATATGTAAAAAATCAAATCTAGATAATTGTTTTGGTTTTTAAAATTTCATATTTCATCGGACTACGCAACTTTAACAAGTGCAGCAGTATCTACCTTTCTAACTTACATATGCAGAATCAACCCTAGATAATAGCTTTGCTTTTGAAAATTTAATGTTTCATCAGACTATGCAGCTTTAATATTTGGACTTATCTTTGGCTTATTGACCTAATTTTGGTTTCTCATCTTCTCAAATTTTGTCTTTACTCTCTGAGAGCGCCATCTAGTGGTAAAGGCTGCAGCTGTATGCCAATGCACCGCCCTATTTTTTTGTTCACCCTTTGTGGTAATTCGTTGACTGTCGTTAAAGCAGGAGCTTAGTCGCTTCTTTCTACTCGCGACACATTTCTACATTTGGCGCCTTTCTCCGTACCTTTGATCATCTTTCTCGCGTTTTATCTTTTCCGGAATCAGCAATCTGCGGAGGATTGGTTGGTTGTTGGAGTTTTGCATCCTGGTAACATCTAAGGTCACATCAAGACAGGTACCGACTTGTGACAGTGCGCACTTAGGGTGACTTTATAGTGTTGTCCCACTGGGAAATCAGGCCACCAGCACCATGACCCAATATCCCACTCAGTCACATTATCCTAAAACTGAGGTAACCAGTCCTTGCCCTATCCTATTAATGCCGAGCGCCTGGCTAGGAAGCGATAAGTATAAATTTTTAAGTCATTGGTTTGACTCGACCGGGATCCGCGCTCTAGCGATTAGGTCATTATGCTTGGTTGATGCAGCAGATTGGAGAAAAGAGGCCGCACCCTCCTGATTATACTTAAGCTTATTGGTTATACTTATACTTAGGTTTTCTGGTTATACTCAAAATTGGCCTCTCTTGCTTCTCTTTACATGTTACACTGGACCCCATAGCCAAATCGGCAGAGCGCACGCTTCCCGTGTGGAAGGTCAGGAGTTTGAATCCCAGCCGAGTCAAACCAATGACTTATCAAATTTATACTTGTCATTAGCTAGCCTGGCGCTCGGCATTAATAGGATCGAGCCAGGACTGGTTAGTATAGTCACAGGATAATGTGACTGTGCGGTATATGGGCTCATGGTGCCGGCAGCCTGGCTTCCCAGTGGGGCAGAACTATATAGTTGCCATGAGTGCGCGCTGTTGGGGGGTCTGTACTCATCCTGATATGACATTAGATGTTGCTAGGATGTAAAACATCAACACACACACAAGCAAACTTTACATCTTACCCTATGGTGGCGCCACCTAACAACAAAAACAGCAGCAGCATGCCACCTTCCCACCCATTTTTACTCGGCAAGCGCTTCTAAAGCGGGAGCTTGGCGGTTTATTTCTACGAGTGACGCATCTCTGCGCTTGGACCTTTCTCAGGCCCTTTGATCACAGCGTAGCGTTTATCCCTTCTGGAATCCATGACTGGAGGGAGGAGATAGAGGGTGATGATGCAGCAGGCGGAAGGCGGAGAAAAGGCGAAGACTGCTTACAGTTGTTACCGTCAAGTCTGGAAAGTGGCGTTCTCTGTGGCAGAGTGGTTAGAGTGTCTTACTTTTTTCTAGGTTGGACTCCTAATCTGAAGGTCGGTGGTTCGATTCCCTGTGCCCCGACCTCTGCCAATTTGGATTTCCACTGCTGTGTATAACTTACAGCATCATCAAAGGGAGGTTGCTCTCATACCATGTCTATATGGTGTGGGAGGTTAAAAATCCCTTGAGTCAGTAAAAGTGTAGGCTCGGGCTTCCTATCGACAAACTGTCTAATGGTGAAAATAAGACTATTCAGACTTATCCATGATAGGCAGTAAAAATCTTCCAGAAGAAAAAATGCTGATGAATTTTTTTGCCATTTCTGCAATGCCAACTGACAAGAACCACTACATGTTGTCTGTGTTCACTTACCTAGGCTGCATGTCATCTGACACTTAGTACCCCTCCCGTGTGGAAGGTCAGTAGTTCTAATCACAGCCGAGTCAAACAATGACTTATAAAATTGATATTTGTCACTTCCTAGCCTGGCGCTCGGCATTATTAGGATAGGGCAAGGACTGGTTGGCTCCGTGTCAGGATAATGTAAACGGAGTGGGATATCGGGTCATGTTGTCAGCGGCCTGATTTCCCAGTGGGCAGCACTATAAAGTCACCATGAGTGCACAGTCACAAATCTGATATGACCTTGGATGTTGCCCGGACATAAAACTCCAACAATCACCCAACAAACTTAATACCCCACATAGAGCAGCCGTTGGCACAGAAAAAAGTAAAGCTCGTTCTATTTAACAATCCTGCTAGAGCACATTGATTTTCATATCATCGGTGATTGGACGTCAAACATATGGTCATTCTGACATATTTCTTTGGAGGAAACCCACTGCCGCCACATAGGCTACTCTTTCCGATAAGCAGCAGGGGGTCTTTTATATGCATTCTCCCAAAGACAGGACGGCACATACCACAGCCTTTGATGAACCGGTTGTTGACCACTGGTTGGAACGGAAAATAGCCCAAACTGCAAATCGGTCCATTGAGCAGGATCGACCAGATGACTCACACCTTCACAGGTGGACACTCTACTGCCTGAGCTACGTCCCGCTCCCCTACTCGCAATACAGTGAGAACGCGTATAGCCTGACAATACATATTGCGAATTGACAGAAGGATATAATTGTAAACTCCTCATTGATATCAATTACACAGTTAGCAAATTGGTTACAATCTACTCGATTGAATAATAGGTACCAGACCAAATATCCGGCAAGCTTGGGACTGGAAGTGACCCAGATCTCTGGATTTTCCAGTTTTCTGGAGACAGCCTAAATATATACTTAAAATACCACATTCTGAGGCGAGTGATTTCATGAAAATTTGAAACAACGACAATTTGAAGAAATCAATAATACAAAAATACATTTTCTAAAGTGAGCAAAACAAGGCACATTTTTTTATATTTTTATTTTGGTCCCATTTCTTTAAACACATAAATGAAAACCAGAATCTGATTTAGCTGCAGCTATGAATGTAAATGTATTTGGATTACCTCATTTATATTCATGAATATAAATGAGGTAATCCAATCACTGGGACTGGGAGGTGAGTAGGGGGTGAAGTGTGGGGGTGGGGGGCGGGGGGGCGGGGGGGGGGGAAACTTGGAGTGAGAGAAGCTGGTAAGCCTAGGGGAGAATGTTCACTCACTCACTGACTCACACTCACTGACTCACTGACTCACTCATTCACTGACTCACACTCACTGACTCACTCATTCACTGATTCTCACTCACTCAGTCATTCACTGACTCACACTCACTCACTCACTCATTCACTGACTCACACTCACTCACTCATTCACTGACTCACACTCACTCACTCACTCACTCATTCACTGACTCACTCACTCATTCACTCCCTGACTCACACTCACTCATTCACTCACTGACTCACACTCACTCACTCATTCACTGACTCACTCACTCACTCATTCACTCACTCACACTCACTCACTCATTCATTCACTCACACTCACTCACTCATTCACTCTATCACACTCACTCATTCACTGACTCTCACTCACTCACTCATTCACTGACTCACACTCACTCACTCACTCATTCACTGACTCACACACACTGACTCACTCATTCACTCACTCACACTCACTCACTCACTCATTCACTCACTCATTCACTCATTCGAGACCAGATGGGATGGCCGAATGAGTTGAGCATCCCTCTCCCATTTTGGTAGATCGTGGGATTCGAAACGACGAATATGAACCCTGGGAGAGTCATATGAATGACTTACAAATTGATACTTGTCGCCTCCTAGCCAGGCGCTCGGCATTATCAGGATAGGGCAAGGACTGGTTGTTGGCTTAGTGGCAGGATAATGTGACTGAGTGGTATTTCAGGTCATGGTGCTGGCTGTGTTGTCTCCCAGTGGGGCAGCACTATAAAGTCACCATGAGTGCGACAACACTATAGCGTCACCAAGAGTGCACCCTCTCACAAGTCGCTACCCATCCTGCTATGACCTTAGATGTTGCCAGGACCGACAACTCCACCACCCACCCCAATGCGCCCCCCTCCCCTGCCACCACCCTTAACCATCATGAACAAACCATCAACACACCGAACATCCTACACAACTATCAACCTGTTTAAACACATTGAAATTATATAAGACAGACAAAATGTCTTGTCAACTATAAACTTACCTTGTTTCATAAGGAAAAAAATGTAACCCTCAACGATTGTTTGAGTTGCCCCGAGTATACACTTTCTACTCAGTGCTGCTCCCCATTTTTGCATGAACTACAGTGACTGGTGGTGTACATTATATAGCAGGTTTGTTTGTTTGTTGTTTTACGTCCTAGCAACATCTAAGGCCAAGTCGGTGGGGTCTCAGATGACTTTATAACCACATCAAAGTTTGGTTTAACGTGTCGGAAGTGGCCTGGGGTCTGACAATTCTGTTTGGATTGACCAATAGTTTGGATTAACCGACTTTGATTGAACCAACTTTTTTATAAGATAAATGGTAGTATTTTGCCGGGCCGCCGAAAAAAGTTTGGATTAACCGATCGTCTGGTTTAACCGAGCTTTGTTTAACAGGGTTGTACTGTATAGTGAAGCATGCAAACAGTTTGTTTCATGCATGTTATACACCCATAATGCCCGCAAAGCGAACATTTCAGGATCCTGCTAGCGGATCGGGTTTTTGCATGCGGTAATTGTTCATTCGTATCATGCAACCTTGTCTTGCAACCAAGTTGCGCACACCGGTTGGGTAAACAAGCCGGTTGGGTATTGAGTAGAACCAGCTCCACCATTTTGTTTTCAAAGCGAAGGTTCACTATTTCTACTTATTACAGGGTTTGTATGGGCTCTTGATATGTTGCTAGGATGTAAAACAACAAACAAATGAATGGGTCCTTGAAAACATGGAAAGTCCTGGAATTTGATAATTCAGGATTTCAGGCCTGGAAAGTAGTGGAATTTGTTTATAGATCATTGAAATTCCTTGAAAATTCCTTGAAAATGGAAAAGCATGACCATATTTTGGTTAAAGCCTATTTTCGCCGATGTGTCCAAACTTCAAACAGTAATGTTTTGTATTAAAAGTGATTTTTGTGGGTTCGTTATCCTGCCTCTTGATTTTCATATTAAAACAATATATATATATAGTCATCGTTATTTCTCATGCTTATTCACAATTCACATCTTACTCAGTGAATTGACTATGAATACAGCGGTGTTTCGGGCCACTTTAATTAAATAAACATCTACAAAAAACATCCCGGAATTTTACACCGAAAGGTCCTTGGAAAGTCCTGGAATTTGATATGTCAAAATGGGTTTGTTTGTTTGTTTGTTGTTGTTTTACGTCATAGACACAGTCAAAATGGGTATGAACCCTGTAACTAGACTACATCACGGTTCCGACTGCGCATGCGCTGAAAACGGCGTTGGGCAAAACTGTGCATTTTATTCAAAATAAATAGAAATACATAACAATTTGGCACAAACATGGACGGAAGGATGCAATATAATAATATAATGAATATGTTTAAGCCATAACTGTCAATAATTAAGCATTTTGAGCTAAGAAACATACAATTTCAGTCACTTTACCAGCTGTTGTTTACATCACCATTGATTAGCCAGAAGTAATTCTTGTTCTAAATATTAAAATGTCAAATGTGTCAACAAAAACTTCTTTCAAAGAAATATATAACCAATATCTGATTAACCCTACTCATTTTCTATATCTACATGTGTCATTAACCATAGGATATAAATAAAAACATGAATAAAATAAATAAAACTGACTCTGGCTATGGCTCTAACACGAGTCTGAATGCCCAGATTTGTCTAAATCTAAATGCACATGGCATAAGATGTGCTGATTATATTGATGTAAATGCAATGCTGGATAAAAGATTAATATCTTAATATATTATATATATTTTTTTAGTTGGTATTCTATGTTTCAAACAAGAGCTGAGATGAGCAGAAACTAGCACATTTCATAGCTGCACTGAGTGCATTACCATGTGCCATGTGCTTCTCGTGGGTTTGTTTTGCTCTGACGCATCCCACAATGCACCGCGCTGCTGGAACCGTGATGTAGTCTATTAGGAGTTGCGAATTAGGAGTTTCTTGGAATGTCAGCTGCTGTCATGCAATGCAACCTGGTTGTCAGTGCAAGACTTGACACTATAAATAGTGGCACTTGTCGCTACTGTGCCCAGTGTTTGGGTAGGTGGGCATCAGAATAAGATAGCTGAGTGGGATATTATATCATGGTGCCAATGGCATAGCATCCACATTTGGTTGTTTGTTTGGGTTTTACATCCTGGCAACATTTAAGATCATATCCGGGTGGGTACCAACTTGTGGCAGACAGTGTGCACAGATGGTGACTCTATAGTGTTGTTCAACTGCAATACCATGCCGCAGGCACCATGACCTGATATCCCACTCAGTCACCTTATCCTGACACTAATCGAACCAGTCCTTGCCCTATCCTATTAATGCCGAGCGCCTGGCTAGGTAGTGACAAGTATCAATTTAGTAAGTCATTGGTTTAACTCTGCTGGGATTTGAGCTCCCAAACCATCCACACGGGGAGGCCTGTGCTCTAACCGCTTCGGCCATCGTGCCCGGTGGCATGGCATCCCAGTAGTGCAGCCCTATAAAGCTACCCCTAAGCGTTGGGAGTCTCATGAGGAAGACCATCTGTCTCCATTTGTCTACAAAAACCCGTCCTGATATGACCTTAGATGATGCTAGGACGTAAAACAACAACAAACAAACAACAAACAAACCATTTGTCTACTAAATAACAACCACAAACAGTTTTTGTTTTAAATAAAAAAATGGCCGCTAGATGGTGCTATGAGGCGGGGAGAACGTCGGAAATGGGAAGCGAACGCAGCAGCCCAGCGCTCTCCTTGCTGCGCGTCTATTTATAAATCAGTCACGTGACAGCACTGAAGGAAGACACACAGACAGACAGTCAGTACCAACTACTTGATTAACACACCGCACGGGGGACAACCCCTGCGTTAATGTCACACTGGAGAGAAAAATGCAACGCATGCATATTTCACAGGCTGTTTTGATTTGTTTGTTATTGTTTTATGTCCTAGCAACATCTAAGGTCATATCAGGACGGGTAGCGACTTGTGACAGTTCGCACTCATGGCAACTTAATAGTGCAGGCACTGTCCTCCTCATGGGATGGATTAATGCAGGCACCATCTTCCTCATGGGATGCATTGATGCAGACACCGTCCTCCTCACAGGATGCAGTGATGCAGGCACCGTCCTGCTCACAGGATGCATTAATGCAGGCACCGTCCTCCTCACAGGATGCATTGATGCAGACACTGTCCTGCTCATGGGATGCATTAATGCAGGTACTGTCCTCCTCACAGGATGCATTGATGCAGACACTGTCCTCCTCATGGGATGCATTAATGCAGGCACCATCCTCACAAGATGCATTAATGCAGGCACCGTCCTCCTCACAGGATGCATTAATGCAGGCACCATCCTCACAGGATGCATTAATGCAGGCACCGTTCTCCTCACAGGACGCATTAATGCAGACAATGTCCTCCTCACAGGATGCATTAATGCAGGCACCGTCCTCCTCACAGGATGCATTAATGCAGGCACCGTCCTCCTCACAGGATGCATTAATGCAGGCACCATCCTCCTCACAGGATGCATTAATGCAGACACCGTCCTCCACACAGGATGCATTAATGCAGGTGCCATCCTCCTCACAGGATGCGTTAATGCAAGCACCGTCCTCCTCACAGGATGCATTAATGCAGGCACCGTCCTCCTCACAGGATGCATTAATGCAGGCACCGTCCTCCTCACAGGATGCATTAATGCAGGCACCATCCTCCTCACAGGATGCATTAATGCAGACACCGTCCTCCTCACGGGATGCACTAATGCAGGTAACATCCTCCTCACAGGATGCATTAATGCAGGCACCGTCCTCCTCACAGGATGCATTAATGCAGGCACCGTCCTCCTCACAGGATGCATTGATACAGGCACCATCCTCCTCATGGGATGCATTAATGCAGGCACCATCCTCCTCACAGGATGCATTAATGCAGACACCATCCTCCTCACAGGATGCATTAATGCAGGCACCGTCCTCCTCACAGGATGCATTAATGCAGGCACCATCCTCCTCACAGGATGCATTAATGCAGGCACCATCCTCCTCACAGGATGCATTAATGCAGGCACTGTCCTCCTCACAGGATGCATTAATGCAGGCACCATCCTACTCATGGGATGCATTAATGCAGGCACCGACCTCCTCACGTGATGCATTAATGCAGGCACCCCTTGCTGCTTATCGGCTATGTGGCAGCTGCGTGTTTCCTCCAAAGAAATACGTTAGAATGACGGCTTGTCCAATAGCTGACTATAAAAATCAATGCGCTCTAGAGTCGTCGTTAAATAAAAACAAACTTTATTTTTCTGTCCACTGAGATGTCCTGCTCCCACCGAATGCGGTGGCCGAATTGGCTTCCTGTGCAGCAGGTCGGGAGTTCAAAACCCAGTCGAGTCAAAGCAATGATATACACAATTGATACTTTTCCCTACCTAGCCTGGTGATTGGCATCACGAGGCTAGGGCAAGGACTGGTTAGCTCGGTATCAGGATAATGTTTCTGAGGGGGATATCGGGTCACGGTGCTGATGGCCTGGTCTCCCAGTGAGACAGCACTATAAAGTCACCATGAGTATGCACTGTCACAAATTGGTGCCCATTCTGCTATGATCTTAGACGTTGCTAGGACCTGAAACCCCAGCAAATAAAGAAAAAAAAGCAAACTACCAGAAGTACTCCTTACCTTTTAATAGGATGTGCCGCCTTTCTGGGATCGTGATATGCTGGATCGAAACACCCTGTCTAGGGAGGTTTTTTTTCATATGCGACTGTTTTCTCACCTGCTCTGACTAATTTGTCGATTTACCTCTCGAATTGAATCGCCCTGTCTAGAGAGTTTTATTTTGTATGCGACAGTTTTCTCACCCGCTCTGACTAATTTGTCGATTTAGCTCTCGAATCGAATCGCCCTGTCTAGAGTTTTCTTTCGTATGCGACAGTTTTCTCACCCGCTCTGAGTAATTTGTCTATCTGGAAACCAAAACCTAACCCTTTCTGGGGATGAAGCTTTGTGGCGGTATCCCCAGCGCCATCTATTGGGCCAAGTGCCAGCAGCGGGTCTCTATCGTGCATGCTCATCACGCCATATCCACCGCCTCTGCAGCCAGCATCACTGTCGCCATAGTTACCACCCCAACACCGCCATCACCACCAACCACCATAGCCACCACCTTTAAGGCTACAAAATTGACACTTCTAACAAGTGACACTGCCTGCTATCGTTAGACCTGACACTGCCGTTGCCATTGTTACCACTGCAAGACCATCATCACCATGGTTACAACCCCAACACCACCATCCCCACCATCCACCATAGCCGCCACCTTTAAGGCTACATACAACATTGATACTTCCAACACGTGACAGTGCCTGCTGTCATTAGACCTGACACTGCCATTGTCATAGTTACCACTACAAGACTGCCATCACCATGGTTACAACCCCAACACCACCATCCCCACCAACCACCATAGCCGCCACCTTTAAGGCTACATACAACATTGATACTTCCAACATGTGACAGTGCCTGCTGTCATTAGACCTCACACTGCCATTGTCATAGTTATTTTTTTCTTGAAGATTTTTATTTCCTTGAAGATTTATGCTGCCTATCATGGATAAGTCTGAATAGACTTGTTTTCACCATTAGACAGTTTGTCGATAGAAAGCCCGGCCCTACACTTTTACTGACCCAAGGGATTTTTAAGCTCCCACACCACATATGATAGCAACTGGCCTTTGCTGACGCTGTAAGTTATACACAGTGGTGGAAATCCAAAGTGACAGAGGTGTAGGAATGGGGAATCGAACCACCACCCTTCAGATTAGGAGTCTGACCTAGAAAAAAGTCAGACACTCTAACCACTCTGCCACAGAGAACACCACACAGTTACCACTACAAGAACACCATCACCATGGTTACAACCCCTACACCACCATCACCACCAACCTCCATAGCCGCCACCTTTAAGGCTCGTTGAGTCAAACCAATTACTTAAATATTGATACTTGTCGCTTCCTAGCCTGATGCTCGGCATCATTAGGATAGGGCAAGGACTGGTTGGCTTAGTGTCAGGATAATCTGACTGATTGGGATATCAGGTCATGGTGCTGGCAGCCTGGTCTCCCAGTGGGGTAGCACTATAAAGTCACCATGAGTGCGCACTGTCACAAATCGACACCTGTCCTGATATGACCTTAGATGTTGCAAGGACATAAAAGGAATCCCACCCCTCGCAGCCCACATCTGTGGCGCCCCCTGGTGTGTGCCAAGGAGAACCATTCACGGAAATAACCGATCGTCACTCGGCGCCCATAAAAAACCCGACGACCAATAAATACAGATCACTTCGGCCGATACATACCGTAGCACTGCTGGGAGATCGCCATCTCACTCTCCACGCACAGCCTGCTTTCTGCACCCACTCGAGAGCCTTTCAATCTACATCCACAGCCGAAGGTGGGTGGGTGGGGGTCGGGGGAGAGTGGGAGGAGGTCACTCTCCGAAAAGATCTATTGTACTGGGGGACGCTGTAGATGTTTAGTGTGACACGTGACCTGAATGTACATCACTCTCCATACACATTGGTCATGCTGTATTGGTGGGTGGGGGAAGGGATCACTCTCCATACACATTGCACATCATGTATCAATGGGTATCGGGGAAGGGATCACTCTCCATACACATTGGTCATTATTTATTGGTGGGTTGGGGAAGGGATCACTCTCCATACACATTGCACATCATGTATCAATGGGTATCGGGGAAGGGATCACTCTCCATACACATTGGTCATCATGTATTGGTGGGTAGGGGAAGGGATCACTCTCCATACACATTGGTCATCATGTGTATTGGTGGGTGGAGGAAGGGATCACTCTCCATACACATTGGTTGTCATGTATTGGGGGTGGGGGAAGGGATCACTCTCCATACACATTGGTCATCATGTGTATTGGTGGGTAGAGGAAGGGATCACTCTCCATACACATTGGTTGTCATGTATTGGGGGTGGGGGAAGGGATCACTCTCCATACACATTGGTCATCATGTGTATTGGTGGGTGGAGGAAGGGATCACTCTCCATACACATTGGTCATCATGTATTTGTGGGTGGGGGAAGCGATCACTCTCCATACACAATGGTCATCATGTATTGGTGGATGGGGAAGGGATCACTCTCCATACACATTGGTTGTCATGTATTGGGGGTGGGGGAAGGGATCACTCTCCATACACATTGGTCATCATGTATTTGTGGATGGGGGAAGGGATCACTCTCCATACACATTGGTCATCTTGTATTGGTGGGTGGAGGAAGGGATCACTCTCCCTACACATTGGTCATCGTGTATTGGTGGGTGGGGGAACGGATCACTCTCCCTACACATTGGTCATCTTGTATTGGTGGGTGGTGGAACGGATCACTCTCCATACACATTGGTCATCATGTATTGGTGGGTGGAGGAAGGGATCACTCTCCATACACATTGGTCATCCTGTATTTGTGGATGGGGGAAGGGATCACTCTCCATACACATTGCACATCAAGGATGAGTGGGTATGGGAAGACATCACTCTCCCTGCACATTGCTCATCCTGTATTGGTGGGTTGGGGTTGTCACACTCTCTATTCACATTATTCATCAAGGTGGGGTTGTCACTCTCCAACCGGATGCAGGGGCTGAATCGGTTAGAGCGCAGGCTTTACATGCGGAAGGTCAGGAGTTTGATTCCCATTCGAGTCAAAGCAATGACTTGTCAAAATTGATACTTGTCGCTAAATTGATACTTGTCGCTGATACTTGTCGCTAATGCACTCGGCATTACTGGGGTAGGGCAAGGAGTGGTCAGCTGAGTGATCAGGATAATGTGAATGAGTGGGAAATCGGGTGATGGTGGCAGTGGGGCAGCACTATAAAGTCGCCATGGGTGCGCACTGTCTACAAGTCGGTACCCGTCCTGATATGACCTTGGATGTTACCAGTATATAAAAACCCCCAAAAAACAAATTCGTCCTGATAATACCTTGGATGTTACCAGGATGTAAAACCCCAAGAATCTAACTCGTCCTGAAATGACCTTGGATGTTACCAGGACGTAAATCCCCAACAAACACCATAAAGATCAATCAATGGTATGTGAGTGTGTGTGTGGGTGTGTGTGGGTGTGGGGGTGGCTGTGTGTGGGTGGGTGTGGGGGGATCGGTGGGGGCAGTACGTCACTGTCCATACACATTGCTCTTCAGACAGCTGAGGAAATGTGCTTGGAGAGTGTGGGTCGGTGGGTCACTGTGGGATTCGCAGCCAATCACTCTCTAGGGAACATTATCTTAGCAGAGATACAATAGCAACTGGCGCGGTGCCCTGCAATATCTGCTTGGAGAGTGACACTGAGCAATTGTAGTGTCACTCACCTGCAAACAATCGGCTTGGAGAGTGACACTGAGCAATTGACTAGATCACCGTTCCGACTGCGCATGCGCTGAAAACGGCGCTGGCAGCAAAGCAAAGGCGTACAGCCATTGAGTTTGCCGATACGCCTAGGGCAACGCTTCGATTTTATTCAAAATTAATAAAAATACATAACAATTTGGCACAAACATGGATGGATGGATGCAATATAATAATAATATAATGAATATGTTTAGGACACAACTCCATAATTAAGGATTTTGAGCTAAGAAACATACAATTTCAGTCACTTTACAGGCTGATGTTTCCATCACCATTGATTAGGCATAATTAATTCTAGTTCTAAATATTAAAATGTCAAATGTGTAAAAAAAAAACTTGTTTCAAAGAAATATATAACCAATATCTGATCAACCCTACTCATTTTCTATTTCTACATATGTCATTAACCATAGGGTATAAATAAAAACATGAATAAAACAAGTAAAACTGACTCTGGCTATGGCTCTAACACTAGTCTGAGTGCCTAGATTTGTCTCAATCTAAATGCACATGGCATAAGATGTGCTGATTATATTGCTGTAAATGCAATGCTGGATAAAAGATTAATATCTTAATTTAATATGAATAAGCAATGCTTAGGACCGACCCACCGATATAACTACAGCAAAGTATTTTATGATTTTTTTTTACTCCACTCGCGGTGTTCGATTTGAAATTCTATCAACTCGGGTGACCCGAATATGGCCGTCGTTTCCGCGAAGTAAACTTTCTATGTTGACAGGGCCCTGCAGAGTAGCACGGAGGAACACATACACTGGTCCCAGTGACGTCATCACACCATATATGGAAGGTCTGTGGGGAGGGACCAGTGTACTTGTTCTTCGATTCAACGTGTGCTACTCTGCGGCGGCGCATCATTAAGGCGTTAGGCCAATTGCTGTCGTCCATCCTGCTTGCTCCATACCGAAGTTTGACGAGCGATTTCTGTTTCCGTTTGCTGGATTTTGATTTCTCCAACAGGAGTTTACAAATGGCGGCGCCCATAGGGGGCTATTTCCGTTTCCGTTTGCTGGATTTTGGTGATTTCATTACCCACCTCTATGGGTAGGAGTATTGTTTATGTGTATATATCTACATGCCTTAGTCTTAAGCCTCCCCGTGGGTGGGTCGGTATTATATATATTTTTGTAGTTAGTGTTGTATGTGTCAAACAAGAGCTGAGATGAGCTGAAACTAGCACATTTCATAGCTGCACCCAGTGTATTCGCATGTGCCATGTGCTTCTCGTGGGTTTTTTGCTTCGACGCATCCCGCAATGCACCGCGCCGCTGGAATGGCAATGTCGTCTATTGCGGTGTCACTCAATAGACTACATCGCCAACGTCTAAGGTCATATCATCCATCCTGATATGACCTTAGATGTTGCCAGGACGTAAAACTCCAACAACCAACCAACTAACCTGCAAACAATCGGCTTGGAGAGGTGTGGGGGAGGTGGGAAGGGCAGGGGGGAATGGGGTGAGATTGTGATGTGTGTGTGTGTGTGTGTGTGGGAGGGGGTGGGGTGGGGGATGTGTGTGAAGTACAGTGTGTGTGTGGGGGGGGGGATAGTGTGTGTGGGAGGCAATGTATGTGTAAATATGCCACAGCCACAGGCACACATCAATCAATCAATGGGTGCCGTCGTCTCGAAGAAGGTTGGCTGCAATGGACCTCCATCTCTTCCTGTCATTCGTTCCTCTCACGCATTCCGCATAGCTCATTGCTGTCCACTCAGTGATGTTGTCCATCCATGTTGTTCTCCTTCTCCCTCTTGGTCTTTTCCCTTCTATCTTCCCTTCCAGTATTCTTCTCTGTGATTCCTGGTGTCGTATCATGTGGCCAAAGTATTAAATTTGTCTGTTTTTGATTGTTTGTATTATCTGTCTCTTTATTTTCATTCTTGGTAGGACCTCCATGTTGCTTACCATTGCTGTCCATGGAATTTTTAACATTCTTCTGTGTTGCCACATTTTAGTAACATTACACAGGCACACATTATACAGTAAAATCTCTCTACGTCGACCAACCATGGGACTGACTTTTTAATGGTTTAGGGAGGTGGTCGGTTTAGTTTTTTAATCGTTACAATGGTATTGTATGGGCGATCCTTTGGGACCCAAATACAGCGATCGATATAGGGGCGGGGGGGTGGTGGTCAATCTGTTGAGGTAGTCGTTTTACTGTATATATATATACAACAAGTAAGCCACCCCATCCATATTAGGGGGGAAATCAACATATACTCCCTTACGTGCATTTATATATCACATTTATATATATATTTATATATATGATATATAACGCATTATATGAGTATAAATGCAAGGGAAACATGTACTCTATATATATTCCTCCTTTGGCGCATTGGGGGAGTGCCCCCCTCTCCCCTCCCCCTCCCCCCAGCTAGTGGAGGTGGTGGAGGTGGTGGAGGTGGTGGAGGTGATGGAGGTGATGGGAGGTGGTGGAGGCGGTAGTGGTGGGAGGTGGTGTAGGTGATGGGAGGTGGTGGAGGTGGGAGAGCTACTCAATCTACCTACTGGGGTTTTACTCTCTGGGCGCATTGGTGGAGGAGTCCCCCCCCCCCCCCCCCCCCCCACACACACACCCACCACCGCCTCCCGTCGTGCCACACACACTGGAGTGCTGTGACACAGAACTATGAGATTTAATTCAGGAATGCATCTCAATGTGTACGATATAATATACCGACCGAGACATGTGATGGCGAGGTGATGGAGGTGGTGGAGGTGGTGGGGGGTGGTGTGATTGAGGTGGTGGAGGTGGGGGGGGGGAAGGAGGAAGTGGTGGAGGTGGTGGGAGGTGGTGGAGGTGGTGGAGGTGGTGGTGGTGGTGGGGGGAGAGTGTGAGATGCTGTCGTCTCACTCTCCACACACAATCTATGGCTGTCTGAGAGCTACTCAATCTACCTACGGGGAGGTCTATTCTCTGTGGGGACAGGGGGGCAATAGGGGTGATGTCGGTAAATATCTACCAGACGGAATGGCCGAATGAGTTAAAGCATCCGTCTCCCGTGTTGGTAGATCGTGGGATCGTGGGTTCGAACCCTGGTCGGGTCAAACCAACGACTTAAAAATTGACACTTGTCACTTCATAGCCAGGCGCTCGGCATTATTAGGATAGGGCATGGACTGGTTGGCTCAGTGTCAGGATAATGTGACTGAGTTGGATATCAGGTCATGGTGCTGCCGACCTGGTATCCCAGTGGGGCAGAGCTATAAAGTCGTCATGAGTGTGCACGGTCACAAGTCAGTACCCTTCCTGATATGGCCTTAGATGTTGCTAGGACGTAAAACAACAACAAACAAACATCAGTAAATATCTTAAAGTGACCCACGTGGCTCTGCTAATCCAGCTTTTCTGGTAACACGATACCGGGGTACTGATCACCCATCGCTGGTACCACACAATACAGCTGTACTGATCACCCGTCGCTGGTACTACAATGCCGGTGTACTGACCCCTACAATACTTCGCTGGTACCATACTGACGGTGCGCTTATGATACTTTGCCAGTACCATACAGACAGTGTGCTTACGATACTTCGCTGGTACCATACTGACGTTGCGCTTACGATACTTCGCTGGTACCATACTGATGGTGCGCTTACGATACTTCGCTGGTACCATACAGACAGTGTGCTTACGATACTTCGCTGGTACCATACTGATGGTGCGCTTACGATACTTCGCTGGTACCATACTGATGGTGCGCTTACGATACTTCGCTGGTACCATACTGATGGTGCGCTTACGATACTTCGCTGGTACCATACAGACAGTGTGCTTACGATACTTCGCTGGTACCATACTGACGTTGCGCTTACGATACTTCGCTGGTACCATACAGACAGTGTGCTTACGATACTTTGCTGGTACCATACTGATGGTGCGCTTACGATACTTCGCCAGTACCATACAGACAGTGTGCTTACGATACTTCACTGGTACCATACTGATGGTGCGCTTACGATACTTCGCTGCTACCATACTGATGGTGCGCTTACGATACTTCGCTGGTACCATACAGACAGTGTGCTTACGATACTTCGCTGGTACCATACTGACGTTGCGCTTACGATACTTCGCTGGTACCATACTGACTGTGTGCTTACAATACATGGCTGGTGTGCTGCTTGCTGGTGTGCATGTGTGTGTCTTGGGGGGGGGGGGAGCGGGGGGGGGTATGGAGGGCCTCTGATGGTGTGAGGACAAATCGATAACAGTGCCTGCTCCGCCCGCGCAAATTTCTAATTAGGATTTCCTCAGACGACTTGCACGCACCTACACTCACATTCACACTGTCACACGCACATATTTACACGCACAGGCCCACGCACACACACACACACACACACACACACACACACACACACACACACACGGGCACACACACACCACTCTTCCTCTTTGAGGCGCACACTGCATACAATCACAACCTCTCACTGTTCATACACACTGCCTGCCCCGCTCTTGAACCACACTGACGTACACACTGCATACAGACACAACCTCTCACTACACACACACTGCCCAGCTCTTGTACCACACTGAGGTGCACACTGCATACAGACACAGCCTCTCACTACACACACACTGCCACGCTCTTGTACAACACTAAGGTGCACACTGCATACAGACACAACCTCTCACTACACACACACTGCCCTGCTCTTGTACCACACTGAGGTGCACACTGCATACAGACACAACCTCTCATTACACACACTGCCCGCCCTTGTACAACACTGAGGTGCACGCTGCATACAGACACAACCTCTCATTACACACACTACCCCGCACTTGTACAACACTGAGGTGCACACTGCATACAGACACAACCTCTCATTACACACACTACCCCGCTCTTGTACAACACTGAGGTGCACACTGCATACAGACACATGCTCTCACTACACACACACTGCCTCGCTCTTGTACAACACTGAGGTGCACACTGCATACAATGATACAGACAAAGCCTCTCACTACACACACTGCCTCGCTCTTGCACAACACTAAGGTGCACACTGCATACATACACAACCTCTCACTACACACACCCTGCCTCGCTCTTGTACCACACTGAGGTGCACACTGCATACACCCACAACCTATCACTACACACACTGCCTCGCTCTTGTACAACACTGAGGTGCACACTGCATACAGACAGCCTCTCACTACACACACTGCCCAAAACTTGTACAACACTGAGGTGCACACTGCATACACACACAACCTCTCACTACACACACACTGCTTCGCTCTTATACAACACTGAGGTGCACACTGCATACAGACAGCCTCTCACTACACACACTGCCCCGCTCTTGTACAACACTGAGGTGCACACACTGCATACAGACACAACCTCTCACTACACACACACTGCTTCGCTCTTGTACAACACTGAGGTGCACACTGCATACGGACACAGCCTCTCACTACACACACACTGCCACGCTCTTGCACCGCACTGGTGAGCGGGACGTAGCTCAGGCGGTAGAGTGTCCACCTGTGAAGGTGTAGGTCATCCTGTCAATCCTGCTCAATGGACCCATTTGCAGTTTGGGCTATTTTCCGTTCCAACCAGTGGTCCACAACTGGTTCATCAAAGGCTGTGGTATGTGCTGTCCTGTTTGTGGGAAAGTGCATATAAAAGACCCCTTGTGCTTATCGGAAAGAGTAGCCTATGTGGCGGCAGTGGGTTTTCTCCAGAGAAATATGGCAGAATGACCCCTATGTTTGATGTCCAATAGCCAGCAGATGATCAAAATCAATGTGCTCTAGAGGCGTCGTTAAAAAAAACCCAACTTTGTATTGCACGGAGGTAGAAACTGCATATATATAGACCATCTCTCCACACACTGACACCCCCCTGTCTTCTACACACTGACAGCCCCCTGTCCTCCACACACTGACAGTCCCCTGTCTCCACACACTGACAGTCCCCTGTCCTCTACACACTGACAACCCCCTGTCCTCCACACACTGACAGCCCCCTGTCCTCCACACACTGACAGTCCCCTGTCCTCCACACACTGACAGCCCCCTGTCCTCCACACACTGACAGCCCCCTGTCCTCCACACACTGACACCCCC